>JAWNNP010003928.1:600000-861809 GCA_035044805.1 Leucophenga maculata | reverse complement strand
CTATTAAGGTTGGTCAAAATTGGAGTAAGGATATATAAATGGAAGTAATAAAATGTATGAGATCCTATGTCCATCGATGTAACAATGTTCATCAATCGAACCGTCTGTCTGTTTGAGAGAAAGCTTTTCAAACATACGTACATACATACATTGACAGGTTAACACATTATCCTTCTTAGCGTCGCGTAATCGGGTATAAATGAATGTTGTATCTATCTATGTATGTTCCTTATAGGAAGTCAATCCGTTCAACCGATTGTGTTGCAGTTCACACACAAACTTCGGCTAGAACACAGAAGCAATCCGATTAAGTTTGGTCAAAATCTGATTGTGCGTAACTCCGTCTCCCGTCTACTAAATTCGTCTTATCGTTGGATCCATTTGAGGTAAAGGGATGATATTTATTATATATTTAAATGGGACCGCGATATGTAAGATGCATTGAAAAAGTGGGGAGACCAATCAAACTGATTAAATTTTGTAGTGTATATCAAAACACGCGTCTACTCAAATATAATAAGATTAGATCGACAAATTATAATAAATTATTTATTAAATATTGCATGAAATACTTTTAGCTCTAAAACATGCATAAATAATTCATTCGAGTAGCTACTTAAAATAGGCCTATAAAAGGCGAAATATTATTAATTCATTCAGTCGCACTTCGCAAGTGTTTCTGTAAAGTTAAAAATTCTATCTCCATACTACAAATCAGAAGAAAAATATGAAATTATTCATTTTAATTTTAACATTATTTGCACTGATTACTAAAAGTATTGGGTTCAAGGATCGTAAGTTTGTTAAGAAACTAATTATATTTTTATTTAACGATCTTATAATTAACGGACTTATACAACAGCAATCTGTGGTTTGACTGATGCTTGGCAAGGAGCTGGACCTGTTATGTGTATGGCTGCCATCCCCAAGTGGACCTATAGTGCTAAGCTGAATCAATGCTACATGTTCTATTATAATGGATGTGTTGGCAACAAAAATAAATTTCAGTCAGAAGATATATGTAAAGCAACATGCATAGAATAAATTGCTGATAGTTTCAAGACTGAAATGTAATAAACCTTTGGCTTTGATAGTGCAATAAGGTCTTTGGTATTTCCTATCAAAACTGAATTACTGAAAAATTAAAGTTCAATTATGTTGTTTATTTTCATTAAATTTAATTAGAAACAACATACTCGCTTTAAACTATTGAAAGTCTTAAATATTTAAACTTCATTTAAATGCAAAAGAATCTGCACGGTCTCCCACTTATATATCATTTTTATATACACATCTAACGTCAAACACATAAAAATCTATGTAAATAGACATTTCGTATATCCAATTATAGCTGCCTGTATGTACAGAGATAATTGAGCCTGCAAAGCTCAACAAACGAATGAGAGCGCCAAAGAAATACATATATAAAATCCTACCGTTGGAAGCATGCAAAACCGGCGACGGGGAGGAACAAAGGTAAAATGTGAAGAAGCAAGCAATTTAAATGTTTGCGTATAATTAAGCACTCATCCTTTGGTCGTAATTAAATTTTGCATGTGCACATCAACAGCTCTGCAAATTTTTAGCCCCAGGCATTAACATGGCTGGCTACAGTAACGTATCGTGCAAAAAGAAGAAGAAGAAGAAGTACAAAAACAACGTCAACGCCATCATATCATCGTATCATCCTAGTCGCCATGTTGTCGCTCTGTCATCCGTACAAGTGCCATACTTGAAAAATTTGCCCCAAAGTTAGATGCGCTCGCTCTCGCTCGCTTCCACATTTGCAACAATAAGTCTATCTCTTTCGTGTACATCGGCACTAATTAAGCCATTCGTTGCGCTCAAGTATTGTCGTTGAGCTCGTTAGTTAGTAGAGGCCACTGTTGAAGTTGCTGTAGGTGATGCATTAGTTGTATTTAATACCCTATACTGCAGAAATTTGATTATTGAAGCAAATGCAGTATGTTTCTTTTTTAAATTTTTAAACTCTCTATAGGACGCAATGGAGCTACCATTAAATGTTGTATAAATTGGATTTGATTTTAAAAATTTATTAGAGTATGCAATAATTCGTGAGGTTTTTTTTTTAGAAAATTAAGGCTTTATTGTGAGAAACTGTTTAAACATTCAATGTTCACTTTGTTGTCCATCGGAAGCTTCAAATTTGCCCATCTTTCTGGCAATTTGCGGATTCCATACCAAAAGAACTTCTTCGGTTTGGCGGCCAAGAACGAATCGTGCCAATTTTTGATACACTGCTCTGAAGTGAAGCGTATTCCGGTGAGGACATATTACATTATAAGGCGGGTGAGATAGTTTTTAACCAGTCGTGCAACATGTGGACGAGCGTTGTCAAGATGGAAAACTATGGATTCGTGTCTGGTCGCATATTCTGGTCGTTTTTCTTAGATCGCTCTCTTCAAATGAATAAATTGTGTTCGGTAGAGGTCCCCTCCTTTGATCGTCTCACCCGATTTGAAGGGCTCAACACACCCGTGTAATTCCACCAAATACAGAGCATTACATTGGCGCCATGGATATTCGGCTTTGCCGTGTATGTTAATGGTTGGCTAGACTTCACATACGATTCCTTGCGCTTGGGGTTATTAAAATTAATCCATTTTTCATCACCAGTGACAATTCGATGCAAAAATTACTTCTTTTTGTGGGGTTCGACTTCTCTAGGTTTCAATTCATACTGCACCCAATTTCCAAACTTTTGGATGAATCCAAATGCTTTTAAACGTCTGGAAATGGTTGCTTGATCAACTCCCAAAGCTTTTGCAAGTTCTCTTTGCGTTTGACACACATCTTCATCAAGCTATGCCTCCAATTCTTCATCTTAAAACCTTTTTGGCTGTCCGGATGGATCTTCGTCTTCAAAATCGAAATTGCCACGTTTAAACCGTACAAACCACTTCTGGCATGTTCGTTCAGCTAGCGCGTGTTCACCGTAAACTTCCACTAAAAAATAATGATTTTCGGTAGCACTTTTCTTCAAGTTACAATAATTAAGAAGAAATTCTACCTCAAGAGGAATTAATGTGCGAGTAGACATTACTGCCGGCGGAATCGAGGGAATCGTAGTTTGTGCTCTGGTGGAATCAAGGTGCGAGTAGTCATTAGTGCATGCGGAAACAAGGCAGCCGTATTTTGAGCACTGGTGGAATCGAGGTGCGAGTAGACATTAGTGCCGTTGGAATCGAGCCGACCGTAATTAAAGCACTGGCGGAATCGAGTTGCGTGTAGGAAATAGCACCAGCGGAATCGAGTCGACCGTAGTTAAAGCACTGGCGGAATCGAGGTGCGTGTAGGAAATAGCACCAGCGGAATCGAGGCAATCGTAGTTTGTGCTCTGGTTGAATCGAGGTGCGAGTAGACATTAGTGCCGGCGGATTCGAGGCGACCTTATTTAATCCACTGGCGGAATCGAGGTGCGTGTGGGAAATAGCGCCAGCGGAATCGAGGCGACTGTAGTTGGTAACGTAGTTGTGTGCACGTATAATATTACAATATACGGAGATTTTTAGAGAAGATATAGGATACAAGCGTACAGAATAGGGACAGATAGAGAGTAACCCGCATTCTTATAGATCTATACATAAGAAACATAATTATTAAAAACGACGTGAAGACATTCTGGAACATTAAATGCTCCAGAAACATAAATGGATGTGTCATGGTCACTTTTATGAGTTGCTTTCTTGCGGTTAATTTTGGAAACTTTTGTATTTCTACCAACTTGATATTCGTTATATGGGGTTAGGGTTTCTTTTTTTTTTAAGTTTGGCAAATCATCATTATTAGTCATCTTGAGCTTAGTGTTTGGATCGAAATTGCCAAATTCAGGATGGATATTTTATTTTTGGAGCAATATTATAAAGACCAAAGTTCTTTAAAAACGAAGTAAATGTCAAATTCACCATCAACTACATCAAACCATATTGAACGAGTTTTTGTTTTCAAAAAAGCGTGGTTCGGAGGTTTCTTGGTTTCAACGCAATGATACCAAATGTCATACTTCTTATTTTATGGAATCTCCATCTACGATGTATAATAAGCATCATGTCTGTTGGTGCAACTGCACGTGAAGCGTTCTTAAAGTTCGGCTCCACTGAAGTTTTCTCGCTGTATATGACTTTTGTTTGTTTCAAAATCCGTCACAGTTTCTCTCTTATTTTCCTACTTCTCTCCAACTTTACTTCATAGAAATCAAAAAATTTCTTATAATTTTCGCACTTTTCTGTGATTCCACACAGAGAAACTTTGTCGTTGAAGTTCTCACAAACGAATGCAGGAGCAAGTTTTCATAAATTAATTAATTTTTACACATTCGTTCACTTGTTAATCCGCACTCTGTGTTGCCCCCAAACACTTTGGCTTTGCAAGGGTTCGGTTTACAAATAATTATTTTTTTTTTTTTTTTGCATTCTAAAGTAAACATTTTAATATATTTTGCAATTCTAACAAATTAAACTCGAGTAATCAACACCTACAGCAGCAGTCAAATGGGGCGCATGGTGTGAGTTAATTTGTCTGTGGATGCGGCGCGTTGTATACGAAAGGTAAACATTCTACTAAGCCCGCACCGCCGCTTTGCCAGATTAGCTTTTTCAGTCAAACTTAATTTCCGCAAAATATTTCAAGTTGGTTTGAGGCCGTAAATGAGCTCCAGACTATACTATATAACGAAAAACTTTTGAGTGATACCTTTCCAGAGTTGCAGCATAAATGCGGACAGTAGTAAAATTTCAAGAGTTCGTTCACGTTGATATGGAGTAATTTTATAAAGCTGCTTCATCGTCATCGTCGACAGCGGCGAAGAGGCTTATTTTAATTGCATGATGAATATTAAAATATTTGCTTAATTTATTATTCAAGCATTCGTGCGCGCACGCTTCGGAAAGTCTGTTTGGTACAAATTCACTCAGGTGTATCTAGATACATATGTATATACGCAAAGCAGCTAATTATATATGCACCTTATTAAGTTTTAATGAAGTTAAGCTGTGCAAAGCTGCCAAAAATTCAAATGCTTATATGCGAAGTTTTTTCTTTAACTATTTTTATATTTAATAATGCGCGGCGTATTTGAATTTTTAAAATGTCTTAATTTGTAGGAATTTGTTGATTTTTTCTTTGACGATTTTTTAAGCACCTCTTATTAATATAAAGTTAAACAACCTCCGTGTTAAATGCGTTGCATGAATTTTTTAATTAATGAAAGAAACAGTAAGAATTGTCAAAAATGTGGAAGCATTTGTCTAATATTATAAGGAAATTGAAATACTTAAAAAAAATATAGAAAACAGCTTAATATGTTATATTCATCCAATTAATTAAATATGTATGAATATTCGGTATATTCGGAATATTCGGTAGAGTTGAATATTTCATACTCTTCACTGTTTAACATTTTATTGCTTCATATCAATTTCCAAATCCATAGCTCAAGAAGTATAAAAAAATTATACAGAATCATTAATGTTAATATTTTTGGGTAGCCCTGCTCATAATATCTACCTAAGTAGTATCCCCCTAAAGCAACTTAAAAATGTGTTACCAGGTTTTTAGAGTTCATTGAAACCACCGCAGTTTCTGTCTCTTGGTAATTGCACTCATATAGGAACTGTCCCGAAGTTTCTTTATCTTTCAAATCTAATCTCCAATGGCTGTCAATTTCGATTCCCATTTTACATGTGTCAGAAAATCTGATATAATTCTTAGAGTGTTCTTCTTGAGTCCATTATATATTTCAGATCTTTTGATATTGTAAGGGCCTAGCGATATACGTTTACCTTCAAAGTTCTCCGAGTAAATTTCTAGCTTTGTTCTCTTTCTCTTTTACAAGGATACCGAGTGCACCATCAAATGATTCTACACTATCGAAATGAGAGGCTTTCATTTTCGTCAAATTTCCAGCTATAGAGTATAGAGTAATCATATGAAATCTTCTCAAGTTTTTAGTGCACCTATGCCATCTAAGACTAGCTTAGACTTGACCAAATGTGAACTTAATGTTCTAATAGCAGAATGACTGTCCGACAATATTGCACTATTTAAGTTCTTGTACCCCCTAGCTTGATTGAATTTCTGCATGAAATATTCTGGAGAATTTCTGTAGTGATTCAATGTAGTTTTTGCGATTTCGGAAGCCCTTTCAGTTACTTTATTTGTTAATCCTAGCCCTATACGCTCGTACAAAGGCTTCATAGGTCACCACAGGTCTGACCATTCTGAGATACATCCATTTCGATATTTCTGAAGTGCATCCACAATTTTTCTAAGCAATGTCATTATTGCGTGGATCTTTCATTGACCATTCTGATGTACAACTGTTTCATTATTTTTGGAGTATATCCTTATTTCTTTCCAGAATTGGTTTTACATGGCTTTTTTTAAAGATAAATTCTTAATCTTCCATGTGTTACGATGGTCGAAAACTAGTCCTAGGTATTTGACCTTTTTGGAGAATTCTATCAGTGACTTCAATTTATATTACCTGTTAAAAGGAACATTTGTGGTCTTAGCTCGGTAAAAATTCAGTTCTACTTTGTAGAATTAACAAAAGAAATAACAAATCAAAGATCACATAATATCATTAGCATAGCCTTGTCACTCTATGCCGTAATTCCTCTACCACGAGGCTCCACAGGACAGGAATTAGTACGTCTTCTTTGGGACGTCCTTTTGTAGTTTTAACCATATGAATATTATTAAGAAGTGACGATTATTCATATTTAGTAGTTTTATTAGCCATAAAGTAATTGAAGAACTAGTTGAGTTTCCTTGCAATTTCTGTATGAGATGTGTTGACAAAGGCACTTTCTATGCCCATAAAAACACAAATTGCTGTCTCTTTTGCTCTTATGATTGAAGAGTTTAATAGAAATAGAGCAGTTTTCGTAGATCTGCCAGATCTATACGCAGTACTAAATAATCTATCAAGCATTTAGTCCTGATCTGGTTATCACCTATTTGCGCTTAAGATTTCTGAACGAATGAGGTCAGGCTTATTGACCTGAATAATTTACCTGCCTTCGAAATAAAAGCATCCTTCGCCTTCTTCCAACACATCGGTATATAGCCGAGTGCCAGGCTAATTCTAAACATTTTCAGGATTAAACCTATTAAAAGGTCGAACTCTTTCTGTAGTAGAGCTGTAAATAATTAATCGATATCGGGGAAGTGTAAGGTTAGAATGAACCTAAAGCCCATCTTAACCTATCCTTCGTGCAAATGACACTGGAGAGTTTCTTTCAAGTTTACTCTACCAGGGTTACATTGTTGTAATCAGGTATATTTATTTTCATTATTGCGATTCATTTCAGAAAGTGAGTTTCGAGTAGAAAGCGTTTCTTCTTCTTTTTATCTTTTGTGAACGTTCCAGTTGTAGGATTGGTATCTGCAATATTACTGCAAAATTTTCGAAAATTATTTCGGTTTGGCTATTCCGTAAGACTGGTCGTATACTCCAGGACGCTTTGATTTATTTAAGATCGACCGGGACTTCTTCCTTTGTCTTTCTAAATCCTTGCTTTACCAAGAAGAGTCTGAGGCAGACTTCTTTCTGCTTGTAGTTTTGATGGTATGCGCCAATGACTGCTGCATTGTAGCCATCAGCCATTAGTTCTAGATTTAGTGGTGAGTTGGCTTTGTTACAATTATTTAAGTCCTCTATTATGTTCTTAAGGTGACTTTCGTAAGTATTCCAGTTGGTACGTCTAGGATTTTTTTTTTAACTCAAATGAAGCAAATCACAGAAGTGTAGTGCTCCGATTACAATCCGGGGAATGATGAGTGTTATGCAATTACAGTTCTTTGGAATATAGCATCACAGTGAGGCAATTTGATTTGAAAATCCCAATATCGAACTTTTGGCTACTAAAACTTCTATAAACCCCATTCACCTATTTATATAAATCTTAACTAATTTACAAAAATATTATTTTACAAGTATATCAAAACACAAAAAACTGCACATCACCAGCGCACGCTACCCCCACTTGAAATCTTCTTACAACCAACAGCGATTTACCAAACAAACAGGCACTCAAAATTTAATTGGGCGTAACCGAGGGTGTTTTGTGTTCATTAAAAATCAAACGCTGCGGCATATTGCGCTAAAAAAATAAAACAGCAGCAACAAAGCCACAAAGTGCTAAAAAAGAGTACCAGCAAAAGTTATAGTGCTGTAGTAAAAGTTATAGAGCAGCAAAAAGCGCACAATGGGCGGTCGCTCATCAGCACAAATGCGCCATTGAATACCACAACGGGTGGTCGGTCCACCAACAAAAACAAACCTGCGCAAGGAGCGGTTGCAAAGAGCGTTTGCAAACAAAGCATTATGTGTCAACGCGTACGCACAAAGCAGGATAATAGCAGTTAACTTCAGTAGTGTGCTAAGCTGCGCTAGTGGGTGCCACCAAGTGGTCGTCTAGCGAATATGTCAACGTATTACACTACAAAAAAAAAAAAGGAATTCGTACTACTTCTCCCTCCACTGCTTAAAATGCATGCCGGATTGATGAAACGACAATCGTAAGCAATCATTAATGCACGCCCCGCTGAATCATGTGCGAGTCCTTTTGTCACTTTCGCAACGGTTGGATTTCTGTTTCGGTAATGATTTCAAGTTCAATATGTGCTGATATAGTTTTTTCTTCCTATGTATTTTTTTTTTTTGATGATATCATTTCTTGATTTCTTGCTTTTGATTTTGTTATTTAAATGTGTTTATTGGTGCGAAGTTGAATATCCTTATTTGTTATTACTTCAACTAACGCAATCATGCGTTGTAGATTGCCAGAAACATTTATCATTTTATTAGTTATGCATACTGAGGAGGGGAATTCAATGAAATATGCCAAGAAATTGCTGTCATGGAAAAGAGATGTTTTTTTGGACAATATCGAATCCTTTTCAGAAGTTTTCTAGTAGAAAGTTTTCTATTTATTTCGACTAAATCATGTCGGGTTTCGACCCAAGGTGAAAATATTTTGAACCATAATTTCAAAAGAATCTTAATACAGCACACTGTAATAGCCTACTAAAGCGACCCCTAAAAGTATATTATGCGAAACTAAACGCTTTTATAAAAAAGTTGAACACTAGATTTGTGGCTGTCTGATTCCATATGGGAGAGGTTGGAAACCTAATAACCTAATTTATCAAAAAAATAAAATGAAAAATGAATACCAAAAATTATATAAAAACTCCAAAATCCAAAAGCCAGATATATATACGGGGTTATCGTTCCTAGTGGTCCAAAACATTTTTTTTAAGATTGATGACAAATCTAGCTACATCTTCGAAAAGTACTGATTTCTTCATATGAAAATGGGTTTATAAAATACAAGTTATCTGAAGAAACAAAAATTCTTGAGAAAACTCACAATAGATACCACAGATACCCATAGGTACCCCTATTTAACTCTAAATGTATATAGAAAATATCTGGATCTGTGTATGCTATTTTATTAGGATTAGTGAAATATACACCAAATACGTAGTTTCAAACTAAACTAAACCTTAACAAAATATTTTTCTTATAAAAATCTAGGAAAATTACATCTTTAAGTGGTCCAATATGGACCTATATTAGAACTTATGTATGTAAGATACACCAAATTAGAAATTTTTAGCTAAAATAAGAAGAACAACTTTTTTCATTCAAAAAACTCAGAAATGGGGTCCGAATTTTATGGGTACTATGCTGCCCTGCATGGGTTTGGAAAATGAAATGGGATATAGTTTTTCTGAATGGATTTTTCTTGCTGAACATGAATCCGGGCTCAAACATTTTTCATCAAGTCAAGTTTTTTGAGAATGTTGTGGTTGAACCTTCTAAAAAACGGTTTTTGCCATTTTTACAGCTAATTCCTGACGTGTTACAAACATTGTTGATATCAGAAATTAAACGCTGGACCATGCCCTTTTGAAATGAATGCTATGCCAAACTGTTCACATACACCCTTAGAGCAGGGGGTTTGTTTATATCTAAGGATGCAAGATGGATTTTAATGAGAACATAAAAATTTAAAATTCAGAACATTTCAATAAAACATCATACTTAGAGGTTTTCTGGATCACCATATTGGATACTCCAATATGAATTTTTGAAATCTGAATTTAATTTCGTAATTAGCGTCCCCAAAAAAAAATCCCCAAAATATGAAGTTTTGAAAGATGCACCATGCTCCGGGAGTCTCGTCGACGAAGATGTCAATAAAATCATGGAAGTGATCGAGATAGACTGCCATAGTAGCAGCCGTACCATTGCCCTGGAACTGAAAATCAGTCATAAGACCGTTCAAAGGTGTTTCAAGAAGCTTGCCTACTCAAAAAAAAACTTGAATTGACACCAAAAAACCTCATGGACCGAATATCCATCTGCGAAATGCTGCTGAATCGCAACAAAATCGACCCGTTTCTGAAGCGAATGGTGACTGGCGTGGAAATGTGGGACATTTACAACAAAGTGAAGCGCAAACGGTCATGGGTGAAGGGTGGCGACGCGGCTCAAACGTTTGCCAAGCCCGGATTAACGGTCAAGAAGATTTTGCTGTGTGTTAGGTGGAATTGGCAGGGAATTATCTACTATTAGCTGCTCCCCTATGACCAAACGCTCAATTCGCTCTTCAACTGTGAACAACTGGGCCACTTGAAGGCAGCACTCGCCCAGAAGCTTTGATAGTGACGCGCCAGAAGCTTCGGGAGTTTGCCTGGGAGGTCCTTGTGCATCTACCTTATAGTCCAGACCTGGCACCATCGGATTACCATCTCTTTCTGTCAATGTCGAACGATTTAGCTGGCGAGAATTTGACCTCAAAAGAAGCTTGCAAAAATTGACTGTGCCATTTTTTTGCCAATAGGGAAGCAAGCTTCTATGAGGCATAATGAAGTTGGAATCTCTTATTTGAACTAAATCGGATAATTGTAAAGATTTGGTAAAAATTTGAAATAAAGGCGAAAATTCGAACGACTATTTGTTCCTACCAATATTTTCTAGCATTCCTAGATATGAGCACATCCCCTGTTCTAACGGTGCATGGGAACAGTTTTTGAGCCCGGTTTCGTAAATATTTTTTCATGCGAAAATTCTGTAGAAGGGGGTGATTTTTATGGTAAATGATAAATTTTTTATTATCTGTCCGATTTGGTGCAAAGGAGATGCACGGAAAAATGGACTGTGTCATTCTCCCATATAAGAGAGCATCCAGGGTACATAAATATAGAGTCTGGGAGGAAGTAAGTGGACATAGACGTAGCTGAAACACCTTTTTAGTATTTGTTAAGTTCAATGTAAAAAATAAGATGCATCTGAAAAGGGATACATCCCATATGGGATACATCCAACAAAAACAAACATAGTAGTTGGTGAATATTTTGGCGTTAAGTCTATCAACCATGCATATTTTCATCTTAATAGTACCCAAAGATTTTATTCCAAGCTCTCTAATACACAATGTGCATACTACTCCCCCTTCTCCTCCTTCAAAATACACTACGATCTGTTACAATTTCATATAATGATCTGCTAATTGCGTTCGTGTCATTAAGCTTCCACTTACAATGGCATTAAAGCAAACAAACAATAAATTTATGGCAAGTGTCGCATTTTGTCGTCAATTTGACAATAACAACAAAAACCAGAAGGACATGGCAAACAACAAGGTTCAAAGCGTAAAGGACTTTATATCAGCAAAAAAAAAAAAAAAAAAATTTAACCTAAAACACACCCCAAACAAACAGAGACAAAGCAGCTTCATTTCATGAATAAATATTTGTAAATCTGCACATGTACTCGAAGTGTAATGTGGAATACTTCTATGACAAAATGTCACCCTTAAGTCTGAACCAACGAAGTAACTCAGTGTGGGGTTGACTAAATTAGCAATTGATTGAGATGTGAATGAGAGAATGTCTTCATTTCGAAATCAGCAATGAAATTAGTGTAGTTAGTGCAGAAGAAGTTTATTGTTTTTGGATGATGATGACAGAGGCGGAGTGGCTAATGTCATTAGCGTGTAACCAAGAAGAAAAATCAAGACAGGAAGCGATTTCTTTTAGTGCGCGCGCACTGCTACAGCGGGCGGCACGGGTTATTGAGCACAGCGGGAAATAGAATAAGAGGACATTGTTGCAAAAACAAAACGTAACGGAAGGCGTTTACTTAATGTTTTGTACAACAAACGAAGTCGAATAAATGCCATTGGAGAACGGAAGCCGTATGCGCAGCGGAAACATTAGCCAAAAAAGTCAAAGAAAAAAAAAAGCATCAGTGAAGCAACACTAATGACGCTGAATTGATGGCACGTGCAGCGCATTTGCAGCGCATTTGCAGCGTAATCACAAACGGATGATCGCGTTAGTCAATGAGTATCTTTTGTTATGTACTTACGTGTCACTGGCAAAACTGCCAAAGATATGCGATCCGAAGGCTGCAGCCGCTGCTGCTGCAGACGTGGGTGTGCCAAGGTGTGTCGTGTTCTGCTGCTGCTGTGAATGTGTTGAATATGTCGATGTAACCGATGTTGTGGCAGCAGAAGAGGCAACGGCAGCAGCAACAGCACTTAGTGCATTGGACA
Source organism: Leucophenga maculata (assembly GCA_035044805.1). NCBI lineage: Eukaryota > Metazoa > Arthropoda > Insecta > Diptera > Drosophilidae > Leucophenga > Leucophenga maculata. The sequence goes on along the minus strand of JAWNNP010003928.1, from coordinate 849,216 downwards.
TACGCGCGCTGGTGGTCAGCGACATGGGACCACCCACTTCGATGGGTGAATCAGTGTGTCGCGATTCTGAAGGACTATGCTGCTGTGAGAGCGACAACGAGGCGGGTGGCGATGCCAACTGGCGTACGCCCGAAGGCGATGGCGAACCGGCGCTGATGGAACCCACCGATTGTGAGGCTGAATGTGTTGCAGTAAGATGTGTCGACGAAAGCGGACGTTCATTATCGGAATCTAAAGCGGCAGGACTGCGTGAACGATCCAGCGGACTATGTGACGCGCGACGATGTGCAGCATGATGATGTTGGTGATGATGATGATGATGCAGATGCGAAGCAGCGGCAGCTGTAGCTGCAGACGATATTGGTGGCACATCGTCCAGATCATCGTCAATTTCACCGGTTATATCTGGCGAAGATTCGCGACTGTCGTGCAGCTGTAGCGCAGAAAATTAATTTCAATTTAGCAAATAATATAGCAGCTCAAATGCACTTCAAATATTTACCTTATCCAATGAGCTTGTACTCTCGCCATTTTCACGCTTGCGTTGTTCATCCTTGAGGCGTTCAGCTTTGCGCCACTTGGCACGTCGATTTTGAAACCAAACCTGTTTCCGGTAGAATGAAAAGTTATGCGTAAAATTGTTTAGAATTGCTTTTGTTATTTATATTATTAGCAAAAGTTTTGCTACTACCCTATATGGCTGCAAGCCAATTGCAAATTGAAAAACTTTCGCAACGCACAAAACAATAAATGAAATTTTCCACCTCAGCAACTTTTACAATTTTACTCGAGCAGCAGTCATATATGTATCTCAAACTCTTTCTTTCGTTCGCTATGTATCTATAACCATTAGCTAAGACAATATCAATAAGCTAGACAGCAGACATGATTTGGGGGGCGTAGCAAACAAACAAAATCGCATTTTCAATTTATTCAGCTAAACAAAACAAATTTTCGGATGTAATCAGCGCCTAAATTTGACAAAGGCGGAAAATGTTAAAGGATAAAGATACACACACGTACACACACATACACATACGGCTCTAATGAACAACAATCAGTTAGCAGTAGCAGTAGCGTATGAGTTTTATCTTAGAAAAGTTTGCCAAGGATTTACTTCTCCTTCTTCATCTATGTATTTCTTGCTACAACTTCCGGTTTTACTGATTCATGCTTCTTGTTCTTGTTTTTGTTGAGTTTGGAGTTGTAGCTGTTGCCTGATAATGTTGATAAAGTCTAATGGGATTTGTTAGCGCATAATCATGCGTTCATTGCGCCCCTTGACCTCGCCGTACTCCCTCTTAATTTTATGTATATATGTGTACACTGATTCGTGGCAGTTGCTTTGCTTGTGACATGAGAGCGGTGTGAAAAGTGTTTGAGTTTAAGCAGTAAAATAGCTCTAGAGGGTCAAGTGAGTACTAAGGTTCTTTATAAGTATGTCCAATAAGTTAAGCGGTCATGACATACTTCAGAAAATGTATAAAATATTGATCAACTTTAATAGTCGAGACGATACAGTTATGTCTCTCCTTCCTTAATATGTGTTAAAAACAATATAATACGTAGACTTCAGATTTATAAGAAAAGCCCACCACGCCCCAATTCGGCAATATCTTTTTTATATGAACATTTAATATTACTCAATATTAGGCCAACGGGAGGATGCCATTAAATGCCGCAGCGCTATGTCAGTTGGAAACGCTACGTATTGTTCGTTGGAAGGCGGACGACCTACATCTAGCACGCTTTATAGTGAATTTTATGAACTAAAAAAGATGTAGAGTCTACATGGGATCAATTCCAGGCCCTGAAGCTACGATTATATTATCTTATTCAGTTTTAGCAACTTTACAAATCTTATAATTGGCTCAGGAATCAGAAGCATTAGTCCTGTGAAGCATTAGTCCTCGAACATATTTGTGCGCCGAACTCTATTTTTTGATACACTTCAGGCATTGCTCCAGGAGGAATATGCTGCTATTCACTCAGCTTCAATTTTTTTTCTCCATGTCTTCCTGGCGCACCATGGTGTCTTGCTGGTTTCACTGTAATGTCTTTCATGCGATGTTATTATTTGGTTTCTATAGAACTTATGCTAAGGTCAAAGGAGCAAAAAACAGTTAAGCCTTTACGGTAAGCATTTATTATATCACTATCCGATTCACACTTGTAGAAAGAGGTTAAGTCCGTATCAACATTTTTTAAGCAATTTACCTATTTTGGACTGGGAGTTATTCAGTTAAAAGCCAAGGATACAACTTAAAGTCATTACTGTCCTTAGTGATAATGCGGTGTGACCTACATTGGACATCACCTCCTAATCTATTAGAGATCCATTAGGTATTTGTTTATATTAAGTCCCAAATATGCAGAGAAAACCAAATTTTCGAATTCAAATGGAAAAATCGTGGGTTTTGAATGTAAATTCACAAATCCGAAATTTGTAATCCTGAAAATTATCTTCTAGTACAGATGAAGGATGTGTTGACGTTTGCTTTTTTGAAAAATAGTGAATTATGAAGCCGTTTTTTTTTTGGGTAAACAGATTTGTGATTAGTTGGAAGAGACTCGCTCTACTAGGCTTCTATGATAATTAAGAATAAGGATTTTAAAAATAAACGTTAAGCCTCTATGAAGTATCCTCGTATAAATGAACTTCTTCACACAATAGAGAGTGAGTTGGGACTATATATCATCACAAGGGGCTGCTTATGCCCTAAGTATTGCAGAAGCTGCTGAGATCAAATAAGGATTAGAACGAAGCTTTACATTAATGAATGCATCCACATGACTACAAAGCGAAGCAGACAGGATAAAAAACATCTCTAAGATTCAATACAAAGTACTTCACCGTCTTCACCTCCATCGGTTCTCCATTTAAGCGTTTTGAAACTTTATTTTAATCAAGTCGAATGCAAAATGAATGAAGTTTCTATCTATTACCGTTTCCGAGATAATTTCGTTTATATGGACGGACACACGGCTATATAGACTTCTCTATCGCTCCTGACCATAATGGAGGTAACTTTGGGTGGGTCTCCGACCATTATTTGAACCTGTTACAGACATTTGCACAAAACCTTCGGTACAGGGCCTAAAAACAAAGTGTAGGCGTATGCGTGTGCCTCTCACGTATGTGTTTATTGCTAAAATAGAGCAACATGAAATTCTAAAATGTCTCTTTATCTTACGACAAGCAGAATTTCGTGTCGTGTGAGGTTCTGAAGTCTGTTGGGCTATGTCGGGCGTCTAAGCCCAACTCTACTTTAAATAACTCTCATTTGTAGAGATTTAAACTTCAAATCTTTATACTCAAATGTCACCTACTATGGTACATATTACATGCAGAAAATCTTTTACAAACGTTTCCAAAAAACTTCTAAATCTTCTGAATAAAAAGACAAAACTGAACTGCTGTGTTCCAAAGATGCTTCACGACAATCTGTACGATTTCCAAACTTTTCCATAATAAGCACAAAACTCTTCAGACCACACTCGTCTTTCTCGCTGCTATTCGACTTCCTTTCGATTATGCGTGTCTTGAACTTCCTGCATAATCTCGTGTGTAGTTATTTGCACAAACGGCGCCATCTTGCTTTCGGGCTTAGCCTTCTTTCTACGTTTCTTTCGGAGCATTTTGCGTTTGCTTTTGCGGCATAAGCAAATTTCCTAATCAAAATTCAAATTAGGCGCTCCATGCTTCAGCGGAGAGCGAAGCATCCACAGCATCCTCAACGCTTTGTTCCCATTGTAATCATACGCAAGTAGTAAAACAATTTCCAACATTTTGCTTCAGGACATTTCCGCCATGACTAACATGATGATGATGATGATGATGTTAAAGCTGGTAAGGATAAAATCGAGGCGTATGAAGTTGGCTGAGTGGCTCTATACAGACACAATGAAATATAAGTATTTTTGGAGCAGTGTGTGTGTGTGTGTGTTTACAAGACTGCCGGGTAATATAATAAAAGGGAGTGTACCACGGTTTTTTTGTTGAAATTTTTTTTTTTTCTTCTTTGTCGACTGCGCACTCGTAAAGCACAAGTCTCGCCGGCAACCACTGCCACCAGCTAGCTATACATTCATGCAAACACCCACCCACCCACTCAACGTCAGAGGGTGTTTGTCTGGTCTGCATTGTTGGCTTGCTTGGCGCGCGGTTGGTTGACGCCCACCAGTTACTTAATACAATATTTATAACATAAGCACATTACCAATAAAATATATAAGGGGGGTGGTAGTAGCTGAGTGGCTGCCCGGGGGCCAACATCATCATCATCATCATCATCGTCGTCATCATGACGTTAGTAATAATCATCTCAGTTTCGTTATTATGACAGAAATTGAATAATGAAAAACAATTGTTCTGGGTGTAAGTCAGCTATTTGTGTTTGTATTGTATATGTGGCTATATACGGCAGTACTTTCCGCACTAATTTCATGCACAATTTTGCTTTGACTTGGGCACAACAACTTCTCCTACTGATTTTCCACAGCATCCTTATGTATATCCTTGTTTATTGTTTGCTGATTTCTAGAGTTTAATATTGTTGTTTTTGTTGTCTTTTGTTACGCTTGGTTTAGTTCGACGTTGATTGGCTTTCATATAATTATTTTGCTGTCTGATTTATGATACATTTTCATGTAAATTAATTGTATTGGGTACTGATGTGGTTTATTGGATTTTTAGAAGTGTAAATATTCATTAGGATAAGATAATTACGAATATGAAATGTAGCAAATAAATTTTGTTTGTTTGCCGAAAGACAGGCAAATTATACAAAACAAATGATTATTTGTAGGGACTTGCAAAAATGTTTTTTATTTCAGTATTTATTTAACTAAAAATTATGTTTTATAAAATATAGAACTGACAAGAAGTGCTTAAGAGAGAAAGGCTTTCTTTTTCTTAAGCTGTGGTGACTATGAATGTGAAGCAAAATGGGTAAAAAATTCCATAAAAATTTGACATGTGCTAAAGGTACAAGTTTTTTGAAAGTCCACAAATTTATCGTCGAACTTGAGAGTTCCCTTAAAGTTGTTGTATGTTTGGCTGCCATGCTTAAAAATGCTGTCACAAGATCTCGAATGGTCGGAAATCACTCCTGAAATAGTTTCAGACTGTCAATAGGTCAAACTGAGAGTTGAGCACAAACTACAGCCTTGACTGAAGTCATTACAATATACAACATTTTATTTCTACACTTGAAAGCTGGATAATCATACCAACCATATTATTTACTAGCTAAACCCCACCCGCATCCATATAGCCAAACTGTTCACATTGTCCAATGGATCTTATGTCTTCCGATCCCATTATAAGAAATTTCATCTCTGTACATCAAATAGATACAAATACATATATGATAGATTTTGTAAATTCGCTTATATGGGGTTTGGGGCGTCGCTATCTCCAATTCAAAATAATAGGGTTACTTCTTTGGATTCCACTAACATTTATATCAAAGTTTCATCAATGTACCTCAAATGGATGCAAAGATATGAACAGTTTTGTTTTTCGCTTATATGGAGAGGGGAAGAGGGTTGTGTTTTGCCCCCACCAATCTAACAAAAATTTGCCTATGATATTTTCCAACGTCCCATCTAATTCAAAACCAAAATTCATACAAATTGGTTCAGCGGTTTAGGCGTGATGCGCGCACAAACAAATAGAAATTTGCCTATGAATTTATTATATGTATAGATAAAGCAGCGCTTCACAGAAATAGCTTTTGATGTGTGTACTTACATAAGAAGAACTCAAGAAATAAACTATTGTTTTCGTTCTTAAAATGAAGGTTTTCTTAAATGTACAAGGAATAAAGGCAAATTGATTAATTTTAAAATTAATTGACTGAAATATGTATGGAGGTACACTTTTATTACGTTTATTGCATAGTATTTTCATGGTTTATCAATATAGTAATGTTTTCATAGAGACTATTGGAACAACATATAATGGAGAAAAGACCTTAGAACAATCTCTTATCATGTCGTTCAAATGGTATTGTCAAAATGTTCACCAAAGAAAGCATATAACTTTTGCTTCTCTTCAAATATGGATAAAATTCAACAAGCTACTGATTATAGTTATATGTTAGTTATAAGTTAGGTTTGGATATTATGTAACGATGAGCTTTCCGGCCGTCCAAAAATAGCTTGGTAAGGTAACTTTTTATGCTGAACTCAAAAAGAAAGTATGAAATATGTGATAATCGATCAATGAAGATTAGTTTAGTGAACAATCGGATATATTGATTTCATTACTTTGAATCTTGCCTATGACACCAAGCATGACATCCGGCAAGAAAAGATGGGCTAAATATGGTACAAGAAACAATCAGGAGATAGAGGCAACCATTGAGCTTGCTTAACAAAAGACGATATTCTAAAAAAATACTCTCCAGGAAATGCCATTAGAAACTAATTTCAACCAATTTGCTTTATAACCCAAATTTCTGGAGATGATGTACTTCAAATAGTACGAAAACGCATTGGAGATATCCAACAAAAATCATAGCTCTTAACACGAAAAAGAATTCCTTGCAAAAAAAACTAATTAAAATTGAGGCTGAATTGGTATTTAAACTAGTCACCATTTCTGAATTTATTTTTATGGTATATTCCACAGGCCTGCTAGGGTCAGTTACCCTAAAAATAGAGTTTATTGCCATTTTTGAAATATGGTAAAGCTACATCCTGAAGTTCTACAAACTTTGCTGATATCAAAATTTTCGCAATTATAAATTTTTATGTTCTCATAAAATTTTTTTCTTGCACTCCTAAATATAAACAAGCCTCCTGCTTTAAGGTTGTATAGCATACGGCATGGTTCAGCCTTTAATTTCTGATATCAGCAAAGTTTGTAGAACTTCATATTTCAAAAATGACAAAAAACTAATTTTTGGGGGTTTCAACCCCTATTTTCTTTTGACACGGATTCGTGTTCAGCGAGCAAATATTTACAAGAATCACACCGTTCTTTTAACTGAGATTGATTCAAATTACATAGGCCTGTGTTTATTGATGATTTTAATGCCTATTCCAAAAATGAGTCCAAACTTGTTTTTCAGAATTCGTCTTTCTTAAGATTTATTGAGTAAATCGAATATAACTCGTGAGGACTAAGGCTATACTACACGGAACCGCGTTGAGTAGTTGAAATAGATTTGCTCCTATATCATTTTTTAGAAATATTTGATCTTAAAAACTCATGATAATATTTGAAAGAAAAATTTTAGAAAGAGTTTAAATGTTAGCAGAGGTAAGCATCAACAAAATTTTAATATTGCATTCTGAACAAATAGAACAAATACTGAAATTATATATGCGACGGTCAGAAAGAGGCGTGGTATATCCTATCATAATATTATGGAATATCATAAATTATATAGATTCTTGACCAGCATGGGAAGTCAAGTCGAAATGGTTATGTCCGTCTGTCTAGTAGTATGAAAAAACAGATTATCCAAAATATAATAGCTCGAAACTTCAAGCTTAGATGATTAAACTTCGGTAATCCATGTCAACTTCGTTCAAAATCAGAGCGTTGTATGCTCCGGCGCCATATCATATCTTTACATCCATTTATGTTTCATGGATGGAATTTGATAAACAAGTTAAAAGAATCGGAAGACGGTATCCTGTTAGGTGCGGTGCAGATATGCAATTTCGTATCTATATTATGGGATCGGAAGAAGTAATACAGCGAAGTGAGGTCAAACTAGTAGGAGGCGATATCCTGTCTTTGCATTCATTTAAGATACATCGATGAAATTTGGTATACGTATTAATGGGATCGGGAGACGTAAGATCATTTGGAAAAGTGGGTTGGCTTTGGATTTCATCATGACAATATTTTTTACTGGGCACCGCAAAGCGTGTCGGGTATTGCTCCTATCTTATAAATTTAAAGAAGTAATATTAAATATTCCAACGATGTCGAGCACAGTGCATATGTGAAAAGTATTTAAGCTGCAGTTTCACCGATGTTAATGCTTTATTCTGATTTCTTTATTTTACGTCAGAGGTTTTCTACCTAGCGTTGTTGTGATCCTTTTGTTTTTATTTTATATGGTACCCTGGTGCTTTCTATTATTTCAGTAAGTCTTATTTCTCCAGTTTGCCTTTACTTATGATCTAAACCTCATTTATCTAAGGCAACTAAATGCTGCTAAGACTCTGTACGCATCAGGTAAAATGGTTTAAAAAATTAGTGCAGTTGTTTGTAACAGCCAAAATAAGGTGTATTAGGCCCAACAGAAACAATGAAGATTCTTGAAGAACATGAAACCTCAATTCGATGATATAGACGATATAGTCTGCGTAGCTATTTGTTAGAACAATAAAATCTTGGAGACATTTAAATTTCATTCAGGATATTTTGACTTTTCTGATTCTTAAGCAGATCAAATCGAATTGAATACCAATCCCTCTATGAGGGATATCCACTATACAAACCTGGTTTTCCCAATTCTGTCAAATTGTTTTTTTTTTAATGTTGATACATCTTCGGTTAAACCGTTAATAAAGTACATTAAATATATCTATATGTAGACGAATCGGGAAATAGCATACAGCAAAATATATAATTTTTTATACTTTGTATTTTGAAGATTAAATAGTCTGCTAAAGAAAGAACCATCAAAATTGGTACAGCTATTTCGAATTTCCAACCTGTCCATTTTTCTTCTTATTTAATTATCCGAGCTTATCTTCAAAATTACTGAACCTATTGGACGGCTCTTTTATTGGAAAATAAAAGTCGTTTAATAATTAAAGAGCAAATAAACATCTTTCTAATCTTCAAAAAAAAAATTTTGTGATCGTTGTCGTGTTCGTCGTGTCAGCGTTTATATATTTTTTGGAATCCTAAGCTGTATACATGCATGCCAGCAGCTTCACGAGCGAAGCGAGTGCAGCCGGGGATTGGCGAGTGAGCAAAGCGAACGAGTAGGGGCGGAACCTACTAGTATAAGTTCAGGAAAATTTTATTTAAAGTTTATTTGTGGTGAAGGTATATTGAATTTATTTAAATTTTGAAATTATTGTAAAATAGCAAACAATTAATCGGAGATCAAACAAATTATACCCGTGAACGGCACGATGAAGTAAGCGGTATAGCGACGTATGTCAGTCTGCGCGAAAAAATTCTATGAGAAGTCTTAAAGAAACCAAAGTCTCTATCTGTCACTGTCCACATGGGACAAATCTGAAGGAGAAAGTCCATTATCTTCAGACTTGGCTCATATGCTGAATTGTTTTTCGAATATCGATGGTAAAATACTTGGGAGATCAATGCTGCAAGAAACGACTACTTTCATGACTTCCAGAAATAATAATTATTTACATTGATAAATTTCAGGATCGTTCAACTAAATGTATTCAGTTAAATAAAGACTAACTATTCTCTGCTCCAAAAATATTGTAACGAAATGATTTCATTTTCTTTTTCACTTAAAAAAACTTTTGCAATTTCAATTCACTGATCATTGAGAATATGAATCTAGGAGTACCATATATAATTGGTATTAATAACCTCCACATCTTCTAAATGATGAATTGTGCTGATATGTACTTTCAACGGTGAAACTCCGCACCCTACAATGCTAAAGCTTCTCATAATACCAAATGTTCTCACATATATGTACTTCAATAAAAATTGCTACTTCACATTAATTTATTTACACGGCGCTGATTGAAAAACAAAGCCCGCAGCTAAAAGTGTTCATAATTTCGTCAACAATGGCAAAATTATGTAAACAGAAAATACTGAGAAAAAATAAACAAGACTACGGTCATAAGTAAGCCGAACCGATTTAGCGTAAAACTTGGAAAACAATAAACCAAAACCAAAACCGAAACCGAAACGAAGGCAAAGTAAACACATGTGCCACGAAAAACAAAAAAAGCAAACAGAAAATATGCCAGGAACAATGTAAATAAAAAAAGGAAATACTGATTCGTCTAAGGAGTCTAAGTTGCAACATTTAATAAACAATGATATCGAGAACGCGTCAAACAAACCAAACAATAAAGGTGAATGAAACACTGCGGTTGCAGGATGTGGCAGGATATACGCGCGATTGTAATAATTATAAGCAAGTGCGCACCATTAGCTGCTGCAAACAACCAAAACACTTACATGTACCACATCTCACACAGCCCTGTCAGCTCAGCTCAGTTCAGCTCAGCTCAAGTGGAATGAACGAACAGATGTGTTAATATCAAACGCATTTCACTTTTCGCTGGCAATGCAACCCTTTGTAACAATAATTGGGCTACCGCAAGTAACACCCCTTTGCCAGCCCACAGCCCTTTCTATTGCCAACGGCAAAGATTCGTCGCAGCAAGCTAAACAACGACTACGCGCGGCAGCATTAGCCATCAAGTCGGATCAGCATTAAAGGATTATTCAACCAAATGCAATTATTATGCGAGGTAAAGCACAGCACAACACAGCACAGCCCAGTAGTAGACCCATTGCCTGCGGCCGCTAACTGCTGTTAGTTTCCTTTCGGTATTGTGCGTAATGATGCATTGCAGCGCCCAATTTCTCAAAGGACTACCGCATGATTATAATAAATTATCAATTATTGGCTACAATACATGGTTATCGTGCGCCGCCATATGATACGCGTAAGACGTTGGTAATTAGAATAAATAAAATATAGGCTGAAGCCACTTTTTTATATGAAATACGAAACTTTTGGGATACGCTTTTAATATATTGCAACGATTTGGGGTACGAACAAGTTTAATTTTTTAATTCATATTTAAAACAATTTATTTATAATCTGTTTATTCGATATTACCTTTCAATAGTTCTGAACTAGATTAAGTCCTCTTCATAGAATCTACTACATCTATTTTGATTTGTTACAAACCTTCTGAGAATACTATATGTGAATGGTACGAAAAGGGTCTTCTAAACACATTTAGGAAATGGAATCTTTTAAATCAATTTTCTCCAACTTCGAATAATTTAGATCGATGACATATAAAAATTTCATAATTTTGACCTAATGACCTCAGTGAATAGGATAGTCTCCATAAAAAAAAAACTTCTTTGGTTGAGTCAATATCGGCTTAAAAATCGATATAGTGTCTTCTTTTGGAGGACCTTCTGAGAAACTCATAATACTATGTGCTAATGGTACGAAAATGATCTTTCAAATCAAAATCTTTCAAATCAATTTTTCTCAACTTCGTTACGACTGTATTATTTTGGACCGTTCACGTACAATAATTTCATAATTTTAGCCTAATGAGCCCAGTTCTTAGGGTAGTCTCCATACAAATCAAGCGCCTAACTATGCGATTTTGTGCGAAGAACTTCTTTTGTTAAGTCAATGTCGACTTAAAACTTGATAAAGTGTATTTTTTTTTAAGGACCACTTAACATATATATATATATATATATATATATATATATATATATATATATATATATATACTAATGTGGACTTATCTCTCTACTTTATGTAGTAGTTCTCATATAAACCAACCAATAGTCCGTAATGTCGGCTGAAAAATCAATATAGGACCTTACGGAATCTTTCAAATAATTTTTCACGTTTTTTTTTTTCCGTTAGTATAGATTTTCTGTTAATTTTTTTTCCCATTTTACAGCTTTTCAATATTGATATTAGTTCTCCCCATTTTTATTGTTTATTTAGTCCTTCTTTTTGTAAGATCTTTTCTTGCTTCTCTTTTTACTGGTTCTCTTTTTACTGGTTCTCTTTTTACTGGTTCTCTTTTTACTGCTTCTCTTTTTACTGCGTTTCTTTTTTCCAGTTCTATTTTTTTTATCTGCTTCAACTTTTTCTTTCTTATCTTCATCCGATTCCAACTTCTCCAATTCGGCTGTCGATAAACCTTTTTTTACTTCAAAGCATTGGCGTCTACACAGTTCTTTCGTATGGAAATTATTTTCATTGGTTCCACATAGCGTCGTATTGAATTTTTGGCATTGGTTCGCCCCGCTATTATAATACCATCTCACCATATAGGCAATACATGCAGAATTATTGTTGCTGACCATTGGTAAATTGCAGACTTCTAAATATGCGAAATAATAAATGGTAGATACTTATATATTATCGGAAGATTGACACAATTTACCATTTTTAGCAGCTGCAAAGCATTTGAAGAGTGTAAACAGCACAAAACATAATATTCCGATATTCATTGCAAAATATTAAACTTTATTAAAATAAAGCTTGCTATATGAGATGTAATATGGCATAGTCTTGCTATGTGACTGTTATAAAGTATTGATAATTGCTTTAAAGCGTTAATAATTATTTAAAATATTTTATGGTTATGTAACGAAATAGGAATTTAACGCTTCTCTTAATGTAATTTCCGAAGTTAATGAAAGAAATATGTTACATATAATAATCGTATTCCGGTTAATTTCCAGTCAAGATCGACAATAATGTTTTTTTCATACTATTCACACACACTATGAAATGGTATTATCAGTTTGGCTAGGAGTTTGGAATACTTTATGACTAAAGGGATTTTAGATTCATCTGAGATGCGTTTCGAAGTTGTTGCTTGCAAATGCAATTTTTTTAAATTTTCTTCGTGTCTAAAACCTATGAAGGTTCCCATCTACGAAAGAATTTTTTTGTTGGATCAGAGAAATGAAAAGCAAATGGTCATAAAAGTTGTTGATAAGAAAAAAACGGCTGGATTATAGACAAAATGGAGAAAGTCAATAAGGGCAGCAAAAATGTAAATGTTCTAAACAAGTTACCGATTATGTCCCAGCAAATTTTTATGCAGAACGGTTTGTGATTCTTTCTTACAAACTTATCCCATAACAAAGATAACCCCAACAAATATGCCCTCGACTGAGACACCATTGACTACAACGGCCCATCGGAATACATTACCCCTTTGCCAACAGTTGCTAAAGTCTGTGATAGATACGACTTATGGACACGATCTGCTGCTCTGATAAATGAGAAAATAGGGGATCGTTACCATAGCAAACAAATTTCAGAAGAGCACATCTTTATCTTAGCTCAAACTTGATCAATTTATTCGGGACAATCTTATTAGAGGGTCAAGTTTGGATTTTAGATGCATGATTTGCGTTGGATCTGACGGAACACCAATTAACACGGATTGTAAAGAGTTTTTGGAGAGACCATTACAATGGTGTGTTTGAGCGTTTGGTTCCTAATCAAGCGAAAGACGTCTTTTAAGAAGGAGCCAAACATATTTTTAATGGAGACTACGGGACCGGAACGGACTTATATAAAACATTTTATTATGATTTTTTTCTACAAAAACTCAGATATAGATGGTCTGTTCGGGGGTCTTGCATGCTTGCTTAAATGGCCGGCAACCGTCTTCCGGTCATGGCCGCATTTAGGAAGGCGCGCCAGCCTTCATAGTTCTGTGCGCGCTGGCGCCAGTCGTTTTGAATGCAAAGTACGGAGAGAGATCTCCATACCTAGTCATTCCAACGCGTGCCCGGTCGTCCTCTATTTTGGCGTTCTCCAATCAAGTTTGTGCCTCTCATATAAACCATGCGTGCTGGAGCTCTTTCATCCATTCGAATGAGTGTGCCCATCCCAGTGCAGCCGTTGGAATTTTATGCGCTGGACTATGTCAACCTCATCGAACAGCTCGTTCAGCTCGCGGTTCATACGGGACCTACACTCGTCGCCGACTCTATTAGAAACAAAAATCTTTCGAAGAATCTTCGTCTCGAAGACTACCAACGCTATTTCATCTGACTCATCCATGCCTCTGAGCTATACAATAGGACCAGGAGTATCAGTGGTTTATAGATTTTGATTTTTGTCTTCCGAGAGAGGGCTTTACTTCTCATTTGCTTGCTCAGCCCAAAAAAGCATCTGTTTGCAAGCGTGATTCTTCGCCTGATCTCCAGGCTGACGTTGTTGTTGCTGGTTATTTCGGATCCAAGATAGTTGAAGTTTTCTACAACATTGAAGTTGAAATTTTCCATCGTCACTGACCATCTTAAATGCGAAGACGGTATGCGAGAAGACACCAAGTACTTCGTCTTGTACTCATTCACTGCTAGACCCATGAGCCGAACCTGTTTTTCAATATCCGAGAACGCCTTGCTGACTCGCCGTTCCTGAGTACCGATGATATCGATGTCATCGGCGTAAGCGAGCAGCATCACTTCCTTTTGGAAGATCGAGCCCGACATACTCTGTATGTACGGGCATTGGCGTAGGATGTGTTCCATCAGGAGAAACCTCTCTTGGTATTTAAGGGGTCGGAAAGGTTTTTCCCCATTCTGACAACGGTTTGTGTGTGTAATAGCGTCATCATGCAAAGACGAACGATTGTTGCCGAGATACCTAGTGCAGACAGAGCGTCGAAAAATTTCGAACGTATCGGCGTGTCGAAAGCGGCTTTATAGTCGACAAATAGTTGTTGTGTGTCTTTGTTAAATTCACGGGTCTTTACCAAGATTTGGCGTAACGTGCATATTTGGTTACTGGTCGACCTTTTCGGTCTGAAGCTTCACTAATGTCCTATGGAAATGAGACATATTCCGCTGAAGATGGCGCAAATAGCGGGGTCTCCATTCTAAAAGATATGACAGAGAGATTCCAGTCATTAGGTATGCGTTCATCGCACCATGTCTTGTATAATAGTTGATGTATAGTCCTAACCAACTTTTCGCCGCCGGTCTTAAAAAACTTAGCTGACAGCCAATGAAAGCCTGCCGCTTTGTTATTTTTCAGCTTTTTAATAACCGAATGGAACTCGTTATAGTCCGGGGGATCTAAAATAGTGCCATAATTAACTGGTGGTTCCGGTGTTATTTCTCTATCGGCGGAATGGTGCGCTTCATCGCCTCCGATTAGGTAAGAAATATGACTTCTCCATAGTCTCAGTTATTCCTGAGCATCTAAAGGCAGATTTTCATTATCGTCCTTACATAAAGTTATACTTTATCTGCTTAGGGCAATAATAAGTGTCTATCGATTAACAAGTCGAGTTGATCAAGAATATATTTATTTTACAAAAGATAAAACCTTCAAGTTTGGGCTTTTAGACTCTCCTTATCTATATGTATACCACAAACCCATACAAACTTGCTCCAATTTTTAAAAATAAAAGTTTCGTTTGAACTACAAAAACAAATTGCTCTCAAAAATCATTGCAATATTCAAATTATAATAGCTATAAATTTCTGACAACCCACACATACTTTGTGTCGAATTTAGCTTTCATTCATTCATTCATTAAGTTAATGAAAGCGCTACGAATTCATTAAAATTTATAACCCACTAATTTGCAAACAGTTCCATTTATGCGCTTCCATGCAAATCAAGTCAAAATGCGAAAGCTCAATTGCTGGCTTTCTTTCTGAATACATGCAAATGAGTGCAGAGCAGCAACTGCAGCAGCACCAGCTGAAAAAAAAAACAAAAAGAAAATTGCCATTGACGCTCTAGATTTGTCGGATTAACGCGCACGGAAACAAAGATACAAACGCATGCAGTTAGGTACACTTTAGAACACACTCAAAAACACACACATTTACGGAACAATTAGCGTTAGTAACGTCAACTTCCCGTGCAGAACTCAAGATCAGTTGACGACTACTTGAGCCTGAGTGTGCAAGTAAAGCTTAGGCACTCTGACACGTAGTAGTAAGTTGTATAGCACACCCACGTATCTCAAGCGAATTGTGCAACACTTACAAGTTTGTATCTCAAATACAAGATAGAGATACATGTAATGCAACTACACTACTCAACTGTTTTATAAATAAAGCAAATTATATGGATATGTGACAGCTGCAAAGGTATACAAATTGTAAGACTATGATGAGTTGATGCAGATGAGACAACTTAATGAGGAAATTCTGGCAAATGAGGCACGTTAGCTGGCACTTTGGTGTCATCAAAACAAACTACACTTGGCCTCTCTATATTTCCGGCACAATTATGCAGGCTTGAAGTAGGTCTATGAAGATATTACAAAAAAAAAAAAAAAATGGAAATGTAGCAAAGATTTTCCCATGCTTTGCGCTAAACAATAATTTTGACACTTGATACTTTGAATTTAATTTGTGCAAAACTTTGCCAGCGGCACACTTGTCGTCTTCGAACACGTGTACTTGTCAAGCTAACAAAATTAGTTATCAGCCCAACCCCACAACCTGTGCCGACTTCAAAAAACATTTACTTGACAAGTTACTTGACTCATGTCAAAGTAAAACATATAAAGATACATTCCGAGCCACCTCACCACGGCCATACAATTCAAGAAAGCCCGAAAAAACGCAAAATAAATGCGGTAAACGACTTTAGAGAAGTCTTTATGAAATTACACAAAAAATAAAAATGTATAAAAAATATACTCTATATGGATCAACGTCTGGGATAGACTGGGATTTCGTTAATGGAATGAATGCCAAACGTTTTTTTGATAAGGGTGCACAGACTGTATGACTGCTGACTGACTGCGCGACCACATTTTGACACATTTGCCTTAGCCGCATACGCGTCTGAGTCGCAATTGGAAAGCATAAAAAAAAAAAAACTTGCGTAAAACGGAAATAAATTTTATAATAAAATTTATTATGTAGGTACATGCCAATGCCGTGAGGCTGTGTATTGTTTTGCCTTGCCATTTCCCGTTCGCTTGCCCAGTTTTCCCGGCTTGTAACTTGATACGTTTTCGATTGTCCTTAGGAAAATTGCAACCATTCTACGTGCTACGCGAAAATCACTTACTCAATGTTTCAAAGATAATCTCCGAAGATTGATAATGCCTTAATGGGCAAGAGTTGTGCATAACAGAAAATGCAGCTTCAGCTTGATTTTTTGTTATAACTTATGGCATACTGAAATGTATCTAGCTACGAGTATTTATAAGAATTGTATTGAAACATAGATGAAGCTAGATTTGCAGGATTTTTTGTTTGTTTTGATTTTAGAGCAGAGATGAATGCAAGGAGAATAATCCAACTATAAGAGTATATAAAGTAGAATAACCCTTGAAGTTCTTGCTCATGACAAATGAGTAGTACTGACTGCTTCATCCAGTCTAATCAGCGCTCAAAACTTAGTCAGTGACTGTACACGGCTAATGCAGAGTTGAGCTACTTTACAGCAAAAAAAAAAAAAAAACAAACGGCACAGCTTAACCAGCTTGCTGTGAAGTCTATTGTAACAACACGCTATTTCCGCACAGTCTAGTCAGTGACTGGTCACGGCTCATGCTTGAGCACTGGACCCGAGGGTGTAACATCAAACTAAATTGGTCAAATGCATTAATGTGTGCTTCACAGTACGCAGTAGGTGTCCTCCTAATGTCTGGCTGAACAACACAGTCCTTAGATATCTTGTGCTGACGCTGAACGAAACGTTGACGTTCGTGCGACACACTCAAAACTTGGTCACCCGTTGTTGGCTCAAAATGAGGCAGCTCTACTGACTGATAAAGAGACCAAACAAACTGGCCCTGCGCTGCAAGAGAGCTGTCTACACACTTGCCGATGCTCCCATTTGGAGGTACGGAGTGGCACTGTAGGGTAATTGTGCCAAAACACACAGAAATTGCATCCAGGTGGTGCAAAACAAAGCTCTGCGGATGATCAGCTGTTGTCCATGGTTCGTACGGAACAGCACGCTCCATGGACTATTTGGTAGAAGTTAAAATGAGTTATTTTCGATTTCGGACCACTACTTCTGAAACTGGTCCTCAAAAAGAAACGCTCGAAATTAGTCAAACAATAGTATATATAGACGAACCTAGAACCTCCTTATTTTGAAAGTCGTTTAAAAAAGAGTGATATTTATTAGAATAAATTATACACGCTTATCTTTTAAATGGCTTAACCGATTTTGACCAGACTTTTATGGGATGTTGTATCTCCCATTACATTATTACTTAAACAGAAAAAATGGATAACTCCAAATATCTGCCATACCAAAAAAAAAAACGAAGTCGTCATAAATATGCAACTTTTTGACCAATCGCTATGAAATTTAAAGAGTCTCTTAGTATCGAAACGTAGAAGGAATTTTGACTATATATTATTTAGATAAAATTTGCGGCCCACGTCGCCTCCATATGAGATGCATCATATCTCATAATTTATGGAAGACTTAGTGCGGTTCACTACTCGTATTTTAGGAGTTTTTTAAAAATTCAAAGTCTATAGACGCCTTTTAATAGTCCTACTTCATTTATTTTTTGCCATGAAAATCGATGGAAGATCTGAGAAGTGTCACCATATAAAAAATCTGCTAAAACTATTAATAAGTGGTTCGATGCTTTGAGGCAGTTTATTTTTTAGTAAAAAATTTGCCTCAGTTGGTTTTAGATGAAGAGCTAAAGAATAACACATGTCTGCATTTAAGAGTAAAACTTAGGTGACTACGAAATAAAATAGAATGAAATAAAAGCCAAGCAAGCCTACTGAATATTGGCAGAAGTTATGCTTCCAAAGAAACACTTATTGCATTATTTTCTTGGAAGAAAAAAAAAAAAAAAAAAACAAATTGTATCCTGCTTTCCTTCTATGCATATGCATTATTAATAAACCAACTGAAAGGCTGTCTAAATGCAGTGGGTTGGCGACTGGCAGCGCTCGCATACGCTCACGTAGCAAATTTTTGATTTTGAATTTTTATTTTTGTGTTTCTTGTAGATTTTTTTTATTATATTTTTTTATCATATATCTTTGATCAGCAAGCGTAACGCTAAAGTGTAGTGTAGTGCATTTTGTAAGGGTGCAAGAGTGAAATTTGATACAATTTATAAACTTTTATATTTTTACATAATTTCTTTTGCTGAATAAATGATTGAATTGCTGGCTTGCTACCCCGAGTAACTGGTCGCTTGTAATTCATACTTTATGCGCTTAACCTTTTCCCATTAAAGAAGATTTTACCCTTTTTCTTTTTGTCCTAAATTTTCTACAAATACTTTGCATAATTTTAAGTGCTCAGCTTTTCACTTTTCTCACCTGTACACGTGCTTCTGTTAGATTTATTTTCATTGCCAGATCCTCACGCGTAAAGACATCCGGATAATGGGTCTGTGCAAAGGCCGTTTCCAGTTCTTCGAGCTAAAAGTTACAAGTTGCATATACTTCCACTAGTTTGCCATTTTTTCGACTTACCTGTTGCAGTGTGAAAGTTGTGCGATTACGTCGCTGCTTGCGTCGTACAAAAGTCTCATCGTGTATGGCAGGATGATACGAGTAGCTGGTATCTGCAAGTAACGTAGAAGAAAGTATGTTGAGTGTTGACTTGAAAGTGCTAAAGTTAGCCAGTTACTGGCGGCGGCATTAGTCGGCATAATTGAATCCCTAGTGCAGTCGGACTATGTTGGTTGGTTGGTATGTGTAAGAGATTAGTTGGTTGGTGATGTGCATGTGCAACATAATCACCACTAATACCTGCGATTTGAGTCCAACGCCGACTTTGGTTGGCGCAATGTAATGTGTTGATTTTGTAAGAGTGTTGCACAGCACAACGCGTTGCCAGATTATTTATAAATGTTTAGTTTTGTATTTAGTAGCAAGCTGACATTATTTTTATGGAATTTGTAGATTTAGACAAAATCTAAGACAGGAAGCATATTTTTTTTACATCAAATTGGGCAACGCAAACAGATCTTCAACTTGGATGACCTGGAAACACCAGCCATGTTCCAACGCTACCAAGAAGAACTATCCACTGCCCTCTCGCGTCATAAATCTACACCGAATTGGAAGCAAATCCAAACAGCGTGCTCGGCTTGAAGCACTTCAGACGGAAGCCATGGATAAGTAACACCACTTGAACTCTGATTGAGGAGCGCAGGCTATTGAAAGCACAGCTTAATGCATGTGCAATGCACAACCGCCGCAAACTTCGTGGATCATATAATGAAGTGCAAAGGCGTATTAAAGAATCAGTCCGTTCGGATAAGAGAGCTTATGTGGAAAGCATAGCCAGTAAAGGAACTAGGACACTTTAAGCCAAATATTCCACCTATCAAGAGGACCTAAGCCAGTGCAGAAATTGGCGTGATATAACGTTTTTAAACTTCATCCAAAAAGTACTGGCCTTCATCATCTTAGCCAGAATCTCGTCAACTTTAATCATTCAATTACGGCGAGAACAGAATGGGTTCCAATCAAAACGGTCTTGTGTAGACCACATTTATAAACTACGCATCATTGTGGAACAATCGGTCGAGTAAAGGTTCCCGTTATACGTACTTTTTGTGGACTTCGAGCGGTCGTTTGACACCATCAATAGAAACGCGATTTGCAGATCACTGAGCAGCTGTGGGATCCCTGACAAAATCATTGATCTTATAAAGCAGCTCTCACCGGGCGGTTTAAAGGCAACAACAGCACGCTTTCATTGAGAACGAAATTCGAAATATTCAACACCAGTATAAAACCTATACTATTATACCGCGCAGAGATGTGGATGTTTTCAGACAGAATTGGCCGAAAGCTTCAATCTTTCGTTAACAAATGTCTTAGGACTATCTGCCCTATCTTCTGGCCAGAAACGATCTCAAACGCTGATCTATGGCAAGCAACAAACACCGAACCTTTTAAGATTTAAATAAAAAGATGCAAGTGAAATTGGATAGGTCACACCTTGAGCAGAGAAGATGACAACATTGCAAAAATGGCCTTCCGTTGAAACCCACAAGGCAGCCGTCAAAGAAGTCGATTAAGGCAAACATGGATTCCAACTGTCCATTCTGAAATCGGGTCCAGGGCAAACATGGAGTGAACTAAGAGCCCTAGCAGCTGATAGAAGTCGTTGGAGGGCATTTGCTTTCGCCCTATGCTTTAACTAGGAGTAATACTTTAAGTTACTTTGGAATCTTATAAGTGTTAAAGATTAAAGGAATTAAAAAAAAAATATTGCTAGAAACTCAAAATTTGTTCTAACTTACATTAATTCTTATAAAATATACAATTTTGATCCAGATCCAACCACTAAAAGTGGTTGCCCCCATACAAATCTGTACAACCTTTATATTTATATGAAAAATTGTTTATTATTGTTGTTTATTTAGCCAAAAACGAAGTATTGGTGTATCTTATATGATTTTTAGGAAAATATACCATATAGGTCAGATAGGACCACTACAAATCGTTATGAACAGGGCATCTCGTAGTCGAGCCCACTCGAGTGCAGCGTTCGTTCTTTATTTCTAATAGGTTAGTAGCTGATAAATCATCACAAATATGGCTCTCCCACGAAAGTCGTTTTCATTCGCATTCGGGATGACATCACATGTTATAGAAGAAGCATTTCTCGCATCGTAATTTAATATCAAATTGGAGATATCGTCTATAAATCTGGTAGCGAATAATTACAGCTGAGAGGTCAAAAACTTAATTTATAAAAAAAATAAACATGGGCGTGAAATATGCAACAAGACTAAATTATCGCGGATGAGTCAATATGCTTAACTGCAACAGGAACGATACACAGGATACACAGACAACAAAAAATGCAGAAAATCCACTCATTGCCGTATGTGGTGTCTATTCGAATTATATTAAAAGTTTTTTATACTCTTCGCTTTTACTTTCCCACAATGTTTACTGGCTTTGAAACATACATTTTTCCTATTTAGGATTTTCCTTTAATTTATAAAATATGCCATACAACACTCACAGAATAATGATACAATATTATTCCTTACAAGCTGTCTCGCATGCGTCTTTGGTGTTGAATTGATTCTCGTTACCACCGCAGCCGCCATATGAAAACAGGACACATTTATTTTCTTCAGTATTATAAGACCAGAGGAAAAAATTACCAAAACAGCCATAATTACCAAAGCCATTCACAGAATGTGGCAATCCACAAATCGCTGTTACATAAAAATACAAAAAAATATAAATTCTCCACAGAAATATTTCTTAAAATTTTTACTTACAATTCTTAAGACCAACAATTGAGGAAATGAGCGCTAATAGGCACAAAGCAAAAACAAATAATTTCATCTTCTTTCTAGAGAGATTTTCAGTATTATGAACTTTAAAGGAAGACTTCTAAATCGCAACTGAATACTAGTGAAAAGTTCTGAGAAGCTTTATATAGCCACACCTCTAAGGCTTATCATTAGCTGCGATTCAAAAAGATCAAAGGTAGTATTTAACAGATTAATACCAGAACCAATTTGATTAGTTATATTTTCAAGGTTGAATTAGACTTTAAGAAGAAGAACTTCATAGTTTAATTACAAATATTTAATGAAGTTATAACTTATATAAGTTTGAAAAATATTGAGCAGAGCCTAATAGCATTTTTAAACATATACAAAAGTTGATCGTAAATTATTGGTCATTTTCAATACTGCAAATTTATTGTGAAAATCGGAACTGGGAACTCTATCTTCAACACATTTTACCAAAGTCTAAACAATACACGTGCAGCGCAACCTCATTACATAAGTTGGCAAATGTAGTTATTTTTCCACTCTAAAGAAGAAAATCAAGATTTCACGACTTCAAAGTTCTGGGACAAAAGCAGCAAAGAAAATATTGCACAAAACTTCAAATTTATTTGAACCTAAAGCGTGGACAAACTTCACCTAGAATTTTCTTAGCTTCGAAGGCTTCCTGCAGTCCTTTTTGACGTCATCAATTAATTACAATTAAATGTTCACAGTCTGGCAACACTCAAAGCAAAAATTTACAATAAAAATATTTAAAGCAAATAGAAATTAAACAAAAACCTAATCTAGAATACCGCAACAAGCTGTCCAAAATAAAAACAACAACAACAAGGACGATAACCTAAAATTTATGACAACAAAATGGTGCCAACAGCAAAATTTCAACAGAAGTTTTCACGAGTAAAAGCCAAATAACAAAATATTTTGAAAGCAGCTGTTGCCAAAAATTATTTTCTAATTTAATTTTGCAAGAGCAACGCCATTTTGTACACATTTTTATTTGCTTTTTGCCAAGCTATATTTTATACGCAAGTATACACGCATACATACTCACGTAAATATTTCATAAAGCGCTACTCAACATGAAGAAGAAGAAGCATAATAAAATATTTTATCTTGCATCTTTTTTTCGCTTGCATGCAAATATGTACAAGGCGTGATGGCGCCATACCTCGAAAGGAAAATGGAGAGCCGAAACGCACTTGACCCGAGGCAAACTTTTAGCAGAAGCATACTGCTATCTCTTTTGCACTTATGCGCTTATACGAATTATAACCTTTTTCTTTTGGCAGCTTTCGTTTTTGAACTTTTTGCACTCGTTCGTTTGTTCGCTTCTTTACTGTCTCCTTTTTACTTGTTTACCTTTTTCGCTTTTTGCGCTCTTTCGCACTCGCAGCAGCACGGTGTGCAGCGCATTTGCTTTCTCAATTTGCGTTGCGCTATGAAATTAATTTTCAACTTGTTTTAAATAAATAATTAGCTAGCAAATTGCAAAATTCAATTTAAAATTCACTTGCGTACCCCGCTGTATCTTCTTTCTCCTCTTCTGTCACTTTCGAATATCTATGAGGTTCCTCAAATACTTTTACCTAGCGCTACTTTGTCGCCACCTTTGTTGCTGTTAATATTGTGCATGGGTAGTCTTGAAATATTTTAACATCTGTTAAATTTATATTATTATACTGGAGTCTGGTTGCCGCCATATTGAATTTTAGTCATATCTTTAGAGATGGCCGAAAGATTAAAAACAAATCGATTGACGTACACACTTTTTATAGAAATCGGTCCACGCTTTTCGTCTCTAGAGTGGAACCAAGGAACAACATACATAGGCAGGAAAAACCGTGCTCAGTTTACGGAAGTACAGTAGAATTGGGATTAGACAATATTTCGTAGGCTGACACATAGGTGGCGTTAGTTAGTATGCCCTAACCTTCAAAAAGACTGTTAAGAAGTGGTTTGTTAAGTTAAAACGAGCCAAAATGAGCGCCGACGAGCACGCAGTGGACACCCCAAATAGGCTCTTACCGACGAAAACATCAAAAAAGTCCACAGAATAATTTGGATAACCGTAAAGTGAAGTTGATTGAGATAGTTGAGACCCTAACAATATTAAAGGAATATGTTGGACATATTGTGAATGAATATATTTGGGTATGCGAAATCTGTGTTCAAATTGGGTACCGCGCGAGCCCACAATCTTCCAAAGACAACAACGAACTGATGACTCTGAGTAGTGTTTGGAGCTCTTCTATCGTAATAAACCCAAATTTTTGCTTCGATATGTGACAAGGGATGAAACATGGCTCCATTATTTCACATCGGAGTTCAATCCACAGTCAGATGAATGGACTACAAATGATGAACCGACTTCAAAGCGTGCAAAGACGCAAAAGTCGGCTGGCAAGGTTAGCGCATCAGTATTTTGGAATGCGTAGGGTAGAATATTCATCGGTTTTTTTAAGGAGGAAAAAACAGCGACTATTATGCAGCGTTATTGGAGCGTTTGATGGTCGAAATCACGGAAAAACGGCCTCGTTTGATACAGAAGAAGAAAATGCTGTTTTTGCAAGACAATGTCACAAATCAATGCAAAAGGATGGCAAAATTGCATGAATTGTGCTTCGAATTGCTTTCGCATCCACCTTATTCTACAGACCTGGCCTCGAGCGATTTTTTCCTATTCTCAGACCTCTAGAGAATGCTCACTGGAAAGAAATTTAGCACCGATGAAGAGGTAATCGCCAAATCTGAAGCCTATTTTGAGGCCAAAGACAAAACTCTCAGGCATGGCACCACAATTTGGCTACACCTTTCATATGTTCGTAAGGTTGCGATGCACAACTTTTTGGAATGTATAGAGTCTACTTACTAAGCATACTTCCTGTAGACTTGCTTGTGCTATTTATCGAGTTTTATGCAGAATTGTCCTGCATAAGATCACCCAAAGTTCTTCGAAGCGACATAAAGTTATCAGATCTCTAAACTAAAGTTTACTTCTTTTACTTCTGATGCTGTGAGCAGGTTGTTCTTGTGTGCGCCACAAAGCTGATGATCCCACCTCCCCTACTTTATATAACCAGTAGAGGTGCACCAAAAAATTTATTTCATGAATTTTGGCATGCAAACACTAAAACCTTCGTTTGACTGCTTACAAAATATTTTTTCCACTTTATCCATTTTGTTATTATCTGATCTTTCTCCCACTCTCTTTTCTCGCGCTATGCTGGTGCGACGATAGTCAAGAAGAAACTGAAATACGAAAGACAATGCAAATTCGCTATTTCAACTCATTCGCTCTTTGCATATGCTCCACTCACATTGTTTCATATTTTACGTTTCAGTTTATCAGACTCAAGCGTCGCTAGAGAAACTCTTCTTTAACTAACCAAACTTTTCTTGAAGTATTTTTACGTGTTTAATCAAAATGAGGAAATGCAATTTTATAGCCTTTTAAATCTGTGAACCTTTAGAAAAAAATTTACCGTCAGATACAGCGAATCTTCCGAAGTTTTTGTCTGTGTTTCCTTATGTAAGTGTTCTGACGACGATTTCGAATACAAAAAGTGAGAAGAAATATGTTAAGCGAATATTGTATAATAAAAAGTGACTCCAGACGGTGACTCCATAAAGTGACTCCATACGGTGACTCCATAAAGTGAATCCATAAAGTGTCTCTATAGAGTGATTCCATAAAGTAACTCCATAAAGTGATTCCATAAAGTGACTCCATACGGTAACTCCATACGGTGACTCCATAGGGTGACTCCATACGGTGACTCCATATGGTGACTCCATAAAGTGACTCCATACGGTGACTCCATACGGTGACTCCATACGGTGACTCCATAAAGTGACTCCATAAAGTGACTTTATAAAGTGACTCCATAAAGTGACTTTATAAAGTGACTCCATAAAGTGACTCCATACGGTGACTCCATACGATGACTCCATACGGTGACTCCATACGATGACTCCATAAATTGACTCCATACGGTGACTCCATATAGTGAATCCATAAAGTGACTCCATACGGTAACTCCATACGGTGACTCCATAGGGTGACTCCATACGGTGACTCCATACAGTGACTCCATAAAGTGGGCTCCATAAAGTGACTCCATAAAGTGACTCCATAAAGTGACTTTATAAAGTGACTCCATAAAGTGACTCCATACGGTGACTCCATACGATGACTCCATACGGTGACTCCATACGATGACTCCATAAATTGACTCCATACGGTGACTCCATAAGGTGACTCCATACGGTGACTTCATACGGTGACTCTATACGGTGACTCCATAAGGTGACTTCATAAAGTGACTCCATATAGTGACTCCATAAAGTGACTCCATACGGTAACTCCATACGGTGACTCCATACGGTGACTCCATACGGTGACTCCATAAAGTGACTCTATACGGTGACTCCATAAAGTGACTCTATACGGTGACTCCATAAAGTGACTGCATAAAGTGACTGCATAAAGTGTCTTTTAAAAGTGACTCCATAAAGTGACTCCTCAAGGTGACTCCATAAAGTATATATATTTGCCTATATGTGTCCTGTTCCTATGGAGACTTTTTATATACATAAGCAACAATCGTTTGAAGATTGTACTGAGATGTCCACAGAAATAATTTTTTTGGAATCAGCTAACGGTGTGTACTTCACATTGGATTGATTTCTGTAGATTTGGTCACAATTAGAATCTTACAAGACTACAAAGAGCAACTGTTAAAAGTATTTTAACTTCGCTTCCACCGAAATGTATCTTCTTTGATTCTCTGAGTTTACATTCAATTTCTAAAACTTTTCGGTTTCTCCTCGTACATCTTGTCCTTTTTTTTTTTTTTTTTTTTGTGTGTCAGCTCTTGGTTTTATACGCGTTGGTTGGCTTATTAATGTACATTTCAACTCGAGTACACTGCCAATGTCCACAACCACCACCTGTCTCCTTGCTGGTTGCTCCTTTACCAAGCTTTATATATATTAATCCGATTAGTTGAAAATTTCGTTACTTGGCCAAACTTCGCTAGTTAGCGTCTAGTAGTTCAGTAAAATGCATCAGGCGCACATTTTCACTTTGCGCTACTTCTGGCCTTCATCTGCTCGCACACTCTTTATACTCCATGAAGTCCTTTTTAGTAGTAGAGCCCCTAGGGAGCACATATAATGCGCACTAATGTTGTTTGCCAGCAACAGCTCGAGCGAATTAGTTTCGCGTCGTGTGGGCGTTGAGTGGGCAGTATAGCCTGAATCCTTTTTATTTTTGCAAGAAATTTGCTTCAAAGTGAGCGTTTTTTTTTACGAGATGCTACAAAGTTGTCAGTGTCAGCGCTTAAAATTCATTATTTATAAGCTCTATTAATATTCAATTAGCAAAATAATTAAGATTTTGCTGTGCTGGCATTTGCTTGTAGTGTGTTGAGTTGAATTTACCTTTTGAATTCCTAAACAAAAATGTTTGGAATGAGCGAGAGCTCAAAAGATACACGTAACAGTTTTTTTAGATATATTCAGCTACTTCTTTAGCTAATGTCTAATTGATTTTATTTAGATAAAATTTTGAAAGCATATTTTCCAAAATTCCATAATACTAACTCGCACAGATTATGCCACAAAAATAGACAAATACATAAGCAAAAGATTTATATATACAATTGTATCTTAATATTTCTACAGATACATGCAGCAACTATGCAAGTGCATGCTGCATATTACCAATCGACAGAACACGTATAAAGCTTAATGCAACTTGTATAAAATTTAAAACGCTTCAAAGTCTCTAACGAGCGTTGTGCAACGTTATAGATACATTTAGAGCGCAGTCACACACAGCAAAATAAAATAAAATGCCTATTTGACTTTTTCGCTCTCATTCTAACCCTCTCATTCAACAGCACAGCACAAAATCCCTTAATAACGCTTTTGCCTGTTATGCCAAATGTTTAAAAATTGAATTATCTACCATTACCACTCAAAAAATCTCAATGTGCAGGCGAGATAGAGACCAACAGATACAAAAAGCATTAGATAGAATGGCAATCCGAAAAGATACAGCTCTAAGCCAATGTGCAATGTCAGTTCAGCTATATATATACATATACAGCTATACTAGCTGTCTGTAGCTGCCCCAACGTCTGTGCGTATTTTGAATCAATTTGCAACAAGGATTTGTTAATCCTGTCTTCCTGACAAGTGCGGTTAGTTTATATGTGCTTGTACACGGGTTTACGTGTGTGTGACGATGTTTGATGTTTGATTTTTCTTGTCGGTGTGTACATTATGTGTGGATGTAGTGATGTACTGATGTACGAGAGAGGTCGAGGGTTGATTTTGCATTTAGCACTTCCCTTCATTCATACAATTTTCGATTTGAGTTTGAGTTGTCCGGAACTTTTTTTGTTTTTTTTTTTTTTTTTGCTCGTCTTGTTGGGCTTTAGCTGCTTTGGGATTTGCACTCGAAACCTAATTGTTTACTAATTGCCGGTTGTGTTGGTTGTTGGATGACTGGTTCATATATTCGTTCGTTTGCTCGTTCGCTCGTTTGTTCGTTTCTACTTTGGCTTAAATGCTAGTCGAACTTTTATGCATACTCTTCACCCAATCGTACGCCCACTATTTGCATTTTAGGCAATTATTGCTAACGAAAAATTCAATTAGACTCTTAGAAGCACACACACACACACACGCACACACACACAGAGACAGTCAGTCCTTTGCTGCTTGATTTTGCTGACAGCAAATGTCATCAAAAACGTTAGGCAAAAGTTGTTGAACTCATTGATTATTTGATTAGTTGAGTGGACATTGATAGCTTCATTAAGAGCTGAAATGATTCAAGTATTGCAGAGTTCGAGTAAATAAGATAGACAGAATGAGCAAAATAATTTATACTTAAAGTTATATCTACTTAGCTTTCGAAAATAATCAAATTTACACACATTTGTTTAGCTTTCTACAAGACCAGCCCAGACCAGACCAGAGGCAGCAGTTTTGTATCTTTTAATTTTTGTTTTTCAGTTTGCGTATTAAATAGGAGCAGACTTAGTGAAGAAGATAATATTAGACATTAGCGAGTGAGAAGAAGGCTATTAAAATTAATATTGTTTAGAGACTGTTATCGAGAAGAGTAACTAGTATGAAAGAACATTCGAAAAATATTCTCAGTTGAAAAAGTATTTGCAGCAGAACCAAAGACCATCGGAACACAAATATAAGTTTTATACAATGAATATAAGTTATTAGTAGAATAGCTTTTCTTGTGTCTTAGCAGTTGCTACAATTTGATGAACATATATCCCCAGCTAATGATCGCATGCTTACCATTCAAACCTACACCTCCTTCAGAGTTTTTTAATAGCTTTAAAATCTCTAAAAAACTCCATATCGAGCGGAAGAGGTAGTCCCATACAAGTCTGACTCTCCTCTCTGAGTTTAAAAAAAATATATTGGTAATTCAGCTAGAAATGTCAATTTTGATAAAATATTCCATAGGAGTTTGAGTTGTCGGATCCATAAAATATATATAGATATGTCTGTCTGTCTGCCTAGTTAACCGTGTGAACATCGCGAGAGCCTTTAATTTTGTTTACCCAGTCTCTCCTTTTCTCTCTTAAGCTAACTAGTATTTAACGACCGTAGCAACACTTCTCTGAAGGGTAATACACATAAAAATCTGACCCTTCTTTCTGTGTTTTTGAAAAAACTACAATAAAGTCACCACTCCTGAGTTTTTGTTGTTGCTTAATTTAGCTCAAAACGACAAATTTTGTGTACCTTACCCTAATTTGAGGTTCAATGGATGTACAGGCTATCTCGAGGTCGATCCCATATAGATCCTAAAAGTGGGAAAGCCCTTTTTTCGTAAGCAAAATGAGCTCTTTTTGACGCATGGAGCATTTGCATCGAGTTTCAAATGGATTAGACTGGGAAGAACAACCACTGCTTACCAAAGTCTTAAGCCCTTAAATCTATCATCGATTTTTACTTAAAACTATAAGAGATCCATATAGCCATCAGCTAGAAAGAAACTGAAACTAAAAGTGCTAAGCGGGCCCAATACGCCTACTTTAAGAAGACCGAAGAAGCAATTTCATTGGCAGTGTTCCACGAACATGAAGTTTTTTCTCCCATGACATATCACACCTTACTGCCACTCAATAAAATCCAAATTTTAGTCGGCGGCGCAAATATGACAGAAGGTCGTGAGAGAAACTTCTCTACAGCATATTCTGGTTGTCAATAATCTTCTTACTAAACTCAAACAAAATGGGTGTTGTTTGACATTATGCTTTACAATAAAATGGGCATAACAGAACGGTCTTAAGATCAATCCATAAAAGACTTGTGATCTTTATAAGAAAATACCAAATCCCGAGTTTCAGAGTACAGTCCCCACGGAGAAGTAACTTTGTGTAATTTTGAACTCAAAACACTTCTAAAGAAGTTACTCAGAGAAAATAGTAAAACAAACAGCAAAGCTGTCTACGATGGTAAAAAACGTCTTGGTCTGTTTAAAAATTCCATCGACGTATCGAACGTAAATCAATGCAGTGTTGGTAACTCATTTCGCCTTGCGTGTTTTAGGCATAAATTACATCTGAAAATCGGTTAAACTCATTAGTACAAAAAATATACTCGTCCGGAATACGGTTACAACTTCGTTGAACAACATTCAATCGAACTCAATTGAATTCCTAGAAGTTCTGTCATACCAGGTACTGATGTAGCGGATCACTGCACCACTGCTCGGTGCAGTTTGAGACTTAACACTCGGGTATTAAGTCTAAAACGTACTTTGGACATAGTTTTAACTAAATTCTCCAACAGTGTTTATTCACTTTAACAAGAACATGATCAAAATATACTTAGGAGATTTAAAAAGGTTTTATATGATTGGAGGAACGGCCCAACTATGCACGGTTCATATGAAGATTTCTGTCTTAACTTTGGGTATGAACAGTATGAACAATAGTATCTAATATCTTCTATGTGACTGCCGTGACTACGTATGTATAAGAAACAAATTTGTTCTCAAATATTGAATAGCTACGCAGACAATTGTTTTAAGTTAAGCTAATTATTTTACCAACAGTCCCATCAATCTGCTGGCAAATTTATCATATATCATGTTTCTCAGGATAATCGCTATATTTATTATACGCATACGTCCCATGCTTAAGGCTATCAGGCCGCTAGACGAAGTTCGAGTTCAGGTAGAGGCTAATCGGTTCATTATGACGTTTGCGCATATTGATCAAACTTCGTAAATATTAGAGGTATTATATATATGTATATATTTTTTTTTTTGTCTATTCTGACGATTGAGAGCATAACTTACCTATTATTTAATTTATAGATTATCCATTCAGCATATACAAATTAAATTATTCCACTAAGCAACACAAAAAGATACATTTTAAACATTTCAAATTGTCTCCAGTTAGTTTGTCAGAATGTGTTGCTGCATTATTCAGCGCAAATTCCATTTGACACATTTTGGAAAGGGCTTCAATGTGACAGCATTTTTTTCCTCCCCTCTATTGTTATTGAGACTTGGTTTCGATTACAACATTTTGTCGCATGCTTTGAATTTTAATGTACTCCACGAAATCAAGTATCAAATGGAAACTGAATTATGGGAAATGTTTATGAGATTTTATTTTCTGGGAAAAAAGTAAATTGCAGCTGAATTTTAAGTTTCTTGGCTGACAATTCTCAGAAA
Organism: Leucophenga maculata; assembly: GCA_035044805.1. Taxonomy (NCBI): domain Eukaryota; kingdom Metazoa; phylum Arthropoda; class Insecta; order Diptera; family Drosophilidae; genus Leucophenga; species Leucophenga maculata. The sequence goes on along the minus strand of JAWNNP010003928.1, from coordinate 817,535 downwards.
TGATGGTTAGTTAATTTTTTACTGAAGTTGAAAAAAAAGTTAAAATGAATATACGAAATATTCTACTCTACAAATGCTTTACCCATCCAATTGAATGGTATGTGTGTAGCATATAGCACCATCTTGTTAGAGCCACATATGACTGATATGAAGTTCAATCAATTCTGTCCAAAATATGTCTTCTAACATCGCAACATAGCTATCATTTTTATCCTCGAAAAAATATGTTCCAAACACAACTTCATGCAACCACACCGCATCAAAATTTGGCTTCGTCGTTGAAGATATTTTTTCCATGAAATTCATGACTTTCCGAATCCAATTGAAGAAGTTTCACCTCTTCAAATGATCAAAGAGGCTTGACTTCTTGAGTAACCTGACCTTATATGGGAGTAAGCCAAAATTTTTATTAAAAACTTGCCATTTTGGGTTTTACAGATTCTCGATTCTAGTGAATATCGTGGAATAAATCGATTTTACTCAACTGAAGCATTTACAGTTGTGGTATTTTTGGTACTTCAACCAGAACAATGTGTCTCTGGCACAAGAACAATGAATAAAAAGCTTTCTGAAGTTCGCAGGAATTGGCCCAGAATAAACATCTGTATCAAAATTGAAGCAGTGCATCATCTAAAATGGAGACTATTGGTAAAAGATATGAGACTTGTGAAAAGTCTGCTGGAATATTCAATTCTTCAAATCTTACTTTTTTCCAAATGAAAACTAAAAGATTTATTATTGAGTTCGCACTTCCATAATTTGGTCATTCAGAAGAGAAGTTTTTTGTGGCCATGTTTATGATGCCAGACAGAATTGAACGCTACTTTAATTTGTCGACTTATAGACAACTTCCATAACCTAACTAACGCCTAAGCATTATTTGGCATCTCAAAATCTTTCTACATATTAATAACTCCCTACAAAACATTTCGTAATACCCTACAATCGATACGAATCCGATTAACGCCAACCTTGGAAAGAGTTTTGTTAATTTTATTAGCAGCTGCTGCTCGAACTCTTAGCATCATACTTCAAAAACTCTGTGGCGCTGGCATCCACAGATATTCAACTTAACTGCTTAACTGCATTAAGAACTTTTCTTTGATTCGCACAAAATTCCATTAGTCTCTGCCAATTACAATGACAATCCTCCAAATTCAATTCAACTCAATACGATTCGCATATAATAAACTTTGTAGCTGAGTACCACCCCGCGCCCGTTCGTGGCGTCTTCGTTTGCCAACGAAAATGACTATAATTGAATCAAAAAAGCAAAAAAAAAAAAAAGTATGACACTCCAATCGATATGCAATACTATGCCAAGCAGACGTAATTTTATTGAAAAAAAAAAAAAAATTGTATCAGCATAAGGAGTGCCATGCCGCAGCACTTTCGCACCTTTTATGCAATTATTGGCATTTTTTCGTTGATTTTTACGCTTTGGCATGCAAATTATTTGCCACTCAAGTCGCTTTGGCGCTGTGGTATGCAGAAATTGCTAGTGTAATGCGCCAAAAAAAAAAAAAAAAAATGGAAAAAAAACCAAACCTAAAATTGTCGAAAAGTTTTAAATCAAAGCAACACCTGCCGCCGTCTTTGTTTTTGATATATTTTTGATTGATACATTTTCTATACTCGCGACATAAAAGGCGCCGCCAAAGATTTGTGTTATAATTCGAAACTTCATAGGAGTAAATACATATTTCAACTCGCTAGCGCTGTGTTGGAATTACTAAGTTTCTTAGAGCATAATGGGATTATCCATAGACTTACAAACACATTATCAACCAACGTACGCTGCAGACAACGTGCCTTATACGGACATAGGACGTCGTCAGCATACTCATCTATATTAAATGTATCTACACAGTCATGCGAGTGTATCTACTTTCTCTCTTCTCTATATATGTATGATGTATCTTATACACATTTTCGTCCACTTGTGGGAATGCAGTAAGCGTTTAAATCTAATTGGCGCTTTTCATGTGGCTTGCTAAGGTATTTCTTTAACTTGTTGTTGTAGTAATTTTAGTTTAGTTACTACATACTATTTTATGTTGATTTATTTAATATGACAGCAGACAGTTACATGTCAGTCAAGTTAATATGTATACAGTAACATAAATAGCATCTGGAATATTGTGGTTTACTTGAATTATAGATTATATAGGTTTGTACGAGTTGTTGTGTGTAACTAGCTACCTACAAGATTTCTGAAATGTTGCACGTCGTTGTATCTAATCAGTTAAAACAGTTGGCTGCTGTCCTGTGTCCTGACAGTTTACGGATGAAATGTCAAAATGCGTTTAGACATGTGCTATAGCTTTGGTGCTATGTCGTAATATTAAGTGTTGCTAATGTAATTTGTAAATTTATATTACATATTACATATGTGAAGTACATATTTTGTTTATTTGACAGCAGTATGAAGTCAAGTTTGAGACAATTCTATTTTTGGGTTATTAAAGTTTTGTGTTATATATCTTTTGATTGAATAATGCAAGCAGCCAAAATTTTATAAAGAAATAAATAGAATCTAACACATTTGTACTGTCCTAGTCTATGATACAACTATGTGATTAAAGCAGAAATTACTATAAAAAATCCTGCAAGTTCTTAGTTTGTACTTTGAAAAAATGAGCTCCACTTTGGAATATATCAAAAGTGCTGAAGAATATATCGACAATGTTCCCACACTTCAGAACGTTTTAACGGATGAAAAATATTTTGTTTTGGCTGACTCTTTCAGTCTCAATCATATTTCTAGCTTCTGCAAACATAAGTAATACAACTTATCCACTAGTCAGAATCAGAAACAACTTTAATCAATCTAAGTCAACGGGTATGGTTCTCTTGTACATAATGTCCTCATTTATAAAACTACGCTCATAATTTCCTTTCAATCTTGTTCAAAACTACTGCAGTGATGGTAAATTTTAGGTTCACTTAGGGTTAGAACACTCCAGGCATTCTAGAATAAAGGTAGGTTATCAACAATAATCGTGCTTATCATCTCTAGTATACAACATCTTTCTAGAAAACTAACCACACAACTGACCGAATGTACCATCTGAATAATTGCTAGTAGTCCCTGGTTTAATTCCATCTGATATCTTGACGAACTTGCAATCGTGGATAAGAGTATTGAAAGAATATTTTTTCAATTTCTAAAAATCTTATAAAGGCTTAACAGACCCAGGCTATATTTTTCAGCAGAAAATGCAAATCTTTTATCTTTGCTGCAAAAACACCCAAGTCGACCATATTAATATTCCCTGGGAAAATAAAATTAAATACTGTGTCATTATTTTTGATATTGAAACCTCTTTTAAGGAACACGTTTCCTAAAAAAAAAAAACACCCTATTAAACCCTTTTTAACTACATCATATTCCCTGCATTTTATTTCTTAAAAAAGGTTTATGAGAGGAGCAGTGCACAATGGAATTTTTTTCTAAGTTGTTGTTGGGTTCATAGTAGTCAAAATTCTAATAAACTATCCATGAATCACAAGGGTCCATGCCCTGTCAATTTGCCCTTCATAGAAAAAATTAGAAAAAAATTTATTGTCGCTATATGGTTGAACTTCAACCAGTGGACGAACTTTAGTTTATCTTATTTCTTTTAAATGGGGCTTATCTATATTTTGCTCCAAATATATAATTATCTCTTAGGCTTTCACTAATAAAGCATGAGTTTAAATGATCAAATGATGTATGTAAACGTATATTTAATCTATACATATAATAAAATCGTAGAGAAATTGTTGTCTGTTTGTGCGCGAATCATATAAAAGCCTCTTATTGGATACAAATTTAAATTATTGAAACATAAGAAGCTTTATTGTGAGTAACATATAGCATTTACTTCATCTAAATCTACCGTCAAAATCAATATCTCTTGATCTCTTTAAAAAATTAATTTTTTAAGCTTAAAATTTGCTAAACACTAACGCTATTCAAACTGTTTGCTATTGCTAGCGCTTTAAAGTATGCTACTCAAACGGCACGCAATTATATTGCCTCACCTGGTCTATGAAACATGGGGCTTACGTGCGAAAACAAGTTTTATATTAATAAACTTTTCAACAATTTATGAATTTCTGGCTTTCATCATGTGAAAAAGCGTCACAACCCGTATTCGAATTGGCAAAAAAATGTGGAACATAATGTTTGGACACCTAAGTGCCCTTTTCATAAATCGGGTCACATATATAAAAACAAGTAAGAAAATACAGTCAGGCGTAACCGACTGTAAGAGGCCCTGTACCAGTTCAGGTCTCCTAACAAACACATTAAACGTTTCCCGAGCATATGACCAAACACATGACCACTTCTCACTGCTCGAATATGAATGAAAAGGAAAGGGGGGTCATTCAACTTCAATTGGTTATAAAATCGTTATTTATTATCCGATTTTGATGAACTTTTTGGATTTTGACTAAGAGGGACGTTAACTTTATACTGGCATACTCAATTTTTCTTGTGCCGAAGAAATATTTCTCCTTGGGGGTGATTTTATGGGGAAGGGGGGGGAGGGGCAAAATTTCAAAATAAACTTGTGAAATTCCGGAGCAGTCCTAGACGAATGCAAAAAACACGAAGTCTCTATCTATTACCGTTTCCGAGATCCTTTCGTTCATACGGACGGCCAGACGGACGGACGGACAGACGGACATGGCTATATCGACTCCTCTATCACTCCTTACCATAATGGGGGTAACTTTGGGGGGTCTCCGACCATTATTTCTACCTGTTACATACATTTGCACAAACCCAATAGGCTCTTGTACCTTCGGTACAGGGCCTAATGAATGTTGTACAATATGTATGTACCTTATAGGCAAACCTTCTAACCAATTGAGGGCAGGCTCATAGACGAATTTTAGTTAGCTCATTAAAGAGATACTGTACAGTTTGCTCAAAATCAGTGAGGGTGATGCTTAAAAAAGCGATACAAAAAAAAAAAAAATCCTATATCTACCTTTGCATCGATTTAGGGATAAGCCGGGAACAGCTTTTGTTTAAATATAGATATCTCATAATACCATATATTAATTGAAATTGAAATGGAGTTCTGAAAGCAGCCAAGCATGTATCATTATCGGAACAGTTACAAAGGGCTATTAAAATCAAAGCAACAACAATAAACAGATTCTGATCTATAAAATTCAATATTTTTTTTAACACTTACTCTTAGGCGTATATACTTCATAATTGGTAATAAAATCACTTCTCATAAAGTAGTCCCAAGTATAGAGCAAAAAATCAGAAAACATAAAGAACACACACGAGTATATGTGGCACCTAACTGTCAGATACTCGGCATGCTTCATCGTTGAGGATGTAAAAGATAGGAGACTGTTTTTTTTTAATGTCATCATTTAGTATAAAATATCTTTTGTAATAAGATCGCCACGACGGGTCGATCTACTCATGATGGTTTTTGATGAAATCCAATGCCTATTCCTCAATACTACATAATTCAATATGGCTACTTTTTGGGATCTGCAAATGCACACAGAGAGTAATTACATAGCATATCGGCTGTAATTTTTTTAAGAAGCTCTTAAGATCTTCTAAAATAAATATACTTTAAATCAGCTTGACAATTCCAATTGAACAAGTCATGTCTGTTCGCTTGTCTGTCAGTCAGTATTTCGTTTCCCGATTAAAACTCTTTCCTCAGTTTTTATACACGGATAAAACAAAGAGGCCAATATTCGTGTACATATTCTTGAACAGCATGAAACGTCGAGTCGATATAAGGATGTCCGTCTGTCTATCTACTTTGTTGTCTGTATTACTAACTACAACTTTGAGACGATGAAAGCCAGAACCTTCACATGTATTTATTAAAATTTCCCTATTTGTTCTTCTACCCCTCTCTAATAGGGTAGAACCCATATAAACCTGCTCCATCTTATTGAACATTTGTATAAAAAATGCTATAAATGACAATATCGGTGTACCTTAAGTCAGTCCTAATAAAAAAAATTCATATAGGTCCAGATCGGATCACTAGGTGGGGTAACTCATAAAAAAAGTTGTCCCCCTTTCCGCATTAAAAAATGATTTTTATAGAAACGAACACAAATTTGGGCAGTTGTATGTATAGCAAGGAACACCAGAAATGGTGTATCATATATGAATTTTTTATGGAATAAACCACAAAGATCCAAAATATGCCCATACGAATTCAATGTTGAAGCGGGTACAAGGATGTTGATGTCAACTAATCTCAACTTTTCTTAGATGAATTTTGACCTGCTTACTTTTTATTGACGAAATCTTCACATGTTATTGGAGATAGCCAAACTTACCCACCACACATGAAATCTAATCTTTCTAATCAATGAATCCAAGCAATACGGATTGAAGCATATAAAGCAAAATTTTAAATGATTGTGGAGACTATTAAGTATTCGGTTCTACCTCTTTCTCTTGTTTTTTTCTTAGAATTATTATAAAATTATATAAAATTATAAAAAAAAAAAACAATTTATTTCAAACTAATTATTTTGATTTCTCAAATTATGAACGAAAGGGATAGATTCGGTTTATCAAAAGTGCAAACAATAATAATGTATACCGAACTTTAGCCTTGATATGCAGAAAAATCTTCTCATTTTCTCTTGAAAGACCATAAATTTTATTTTTTTTTTTATTTTTTTGGTAGAATAAATACTATAATTTTTAAAACTAATTTTTTTACAAAAATTTAATTGAAAATTTTAATACTCGAATTCTGATTTAGACATTCAATATTTTTATTTTGTCTTTCCATTTTACTTGAATACCTGCCAAACGCAAACTTAATGATTTCTCAAAATTTTTTTCAACTTGTTTAAAAAATACAACGGTCATCCGATGTATTTGTAGGACTACCCTCCAACATAATACTTTCTAACTGAATTTTAATTGAAAATCCAACATCCGAAATAGTTTTTTCAATTCTTAACTCATTGAAAAAAGCAAAGTGTATAATATTTGAACTCTATAAATTTTTTCTCAACAAATTAACGCGCATAACTCAATTTAGTCGAAACGTGCCAACAACGAAATTTCATAAGTAATATTTGCAACCCTGTAGCAAAAGAAGTGCTAACCCTGCGCTTTCAATGCCGCCCTTTGTGGCATGTGCGCAATTGGTAATCGGATACGGCAAGTAAACATCAACAGCAACAGCAACAACAGTAAAAGGCAATATCCGAGCAGATGAGCAGCAAGCAGAAGCGCCGCTAATAAAATAATTCGTTAATGTATCTAGAACACAGATCGCAATGCGTAGATATATGCGCAGACATATGCGCATGAATTATCTTTGGCTTTTTATCTTAATTCAATTCCAAATGCGATGTTTTAGCGATTATAAACAGTAGATAGATGGACTGCACTTTTCGTTAATTTTAGATATATTTGTATCTACTTACATGGATGCGTTGCAGCGAAGGGGTAATCCAATGTGGGCAAACGCGGTGGATGTGGTCCACAGGGATGCAATGCAGGCGGGCATTGATAACAGAACATACCTCTTCCCGCGGCTGCAGGACCGAGCTAAAATATGATAAAACATAATAAAAGATACATTTTTTATTATTAATTAATAGTAATAATAATAATTTTATTTTATTAATTTAGCAAACGAAAGCATTTCAATCATTCATTCAATCACGAAAGCATACAATTTAAATAAAAATTTAATTGTGCCGCTGCTGCGGCTGCTGCTGCATATAGATAGAATGCAACGATCGCATCGTTCGAATTGTGATGCGGGTAAAATATGAATTTTGTAGTTGGTTTTTTTTTTTTTTGTTCGATGCAGCACCTCAAACTCAATTCGATTCAATTAAAGACAATTACCGCTTATGACAAATAATGTACAATCGATTTATCGTCTTTGCCGTCTCTGGTAGACTTAGCATATTTTCCTGTATTGCAGTTTGAGTCGACGCCCCTTTAAGTTTTTCTGTCTGCTTGTATCGCGTGCCAAGATGTTTCTTAAAGTGGAGCGAGGGAACTTGCAAGAGTTACTTTGTACTGCTCTTTAATATGCTTGTTGTTCGCATGAAATTAAATTGTCCTCAAACGAATCAATTGATTTAAATTAATTGCATTTGCCGCGCACAAAGCATAAAAGATACAATATTCGTTTTTTTCTTGTTTTTTTTTTTATTCATCGGATTGCACTATCTCTTTTTGTAATAATTTTCTTTAGAAGTGCGGCGCTTAAAGCAACTGTGGCGCCATTAAGCTGCAGTTTGTTTAATGCCGTGGAATGTTGTTCGGTTGAGTATTAGCATTTAGTAAAAGTTGATTGTATACAAATCTTGTGGAATACTAAATTGACTATATGGACAAAAAATAGGCAAAATGGAGGTTCATGCTAAGTACACATACAAATTATCATCGGGCGAAAATGATGTAAATAAGAATGGATATGTAGCATCTAATGCTATCTGGGAAATGCATACACCTATGGCTTTTCTAGAACTTATAGTCAAACTAGTCTACGTGTAACAGGTACCTGCTGTTTACGGAAGAGGTGACTCTCAATTTGAAGGCTATAACTCTTATAGTTACCTAAAACATATGTCACTACCGTCTCTTCACATGCACACAAGACTCGCATCTAATATCCATATCACGAGCCGATATGACTAAAAGAAACATCTGTGAACGTCACCTCTAAATGGTTTGACAAGAAATAATGAATGTGAGAGGGTTCCTACATACTGAAACTACATTCAAATAATTGATATATATACGAAACACTGACTGCAGAGCGTACTAGCTTGGGAGTGTTAAGCCCTAGGATCCAACACTGGTCGTATTTATATAAATATAGGCAAATGAAAAACTTTACCACCCTTTTTAACCCCCTTAACCACAACATATGGTTTTATTTTTATAAAGTTTTTTGAGAGGAGCAGCACAGTTCCAGTTCCAGTTCTTCTAAAATGTTGGGTCTACGATAGTCCAAACACAGTTAAAGCTAGCGAGCCTATTCTTTATCCTTTGCTCTTTAAATTTGTCATATATAGTGTTGCCACCTGACAAAATGTGAAAACAAAAACAATTATTGTTGTTGTAATGTTTGGATTTCCATCAATGGGCGAACTCTAGTTTAGGTGAATACTTTAGAATATTTCAGCCATAAACAGTTGAACAGACTTAAGTCTAACAAGGAGCGTCAACCATTTTGTGGTTGAACAATTTTGTGGCACCAGGAAAGACGCTAATCCTTGCCTAAGATGCAGTAATATGGCATGAGTCAAGAACTATCAAGCAAGGAAACTCTTAGAGAGCTACAAACTGGGCAGCTTTGAGTTTAAAAAGAAAGTTTGTTGAATTAATTTACATTGAATATAAATATTTCTGCACCATAAATAAATAAAAAGCTCGACGACTCTTTAGAGAGTAATCTGTCTAATGGCCTTTGGCATGTATTAGAAAAAAACCAATCAGCCATAGATACAATGTGAAACTGTCGCGAAAAAATGATCCAACAACGTTTTTGCTAGTCTAGGCGCTTTGCTTCGTAAAAAGTCGCCAACTGTCGTTTGCGTATATATTGTGTTCTACGACACTGCGAAGACATTACACGTCCTTAGTCTCCTGATCAGCTGCCTGTTTGGCAGAGTGCGAACCAATCTGTTGCAGTGCGTAGTCAGTCTTGCGCTATATGGACAGGTGTGGCGGCTAATTTGTTCCTCAATTGTCTCCACGCGGAGATCGCTGTGAAGCGCTCCGCTTCCGAACGTACCATAGGCAATTGCTGTTCATCTGCAGGGCTTTATTTTGCAACACCTGCATGCGATTTCGGTGCGTTTTGGCACAAGTACTACCACAGCTGCCCTCAGTACCTCCAGATGAGAGCAACGGCAAGACAGAGCAGTGTTTGTTTCAAGTTCCAACTGGGTAGGAATTAATTTGGAATATTAACAGGACTATTAGGCCACTGTAGGCTAAAGAAACATGTCAGAAAGCGTCTTTGATGCGACAATGAGGGTGAGACTTCAAACTTAAAATACTCTTTGCAACAATAACATATGTGCGCAGAGACTCAACGGTGGAAATGGCTATGGAGACAATTGTTTCGGGTTCAATTGCGAGGTGTTTGTCCGTCTGCTGCCTGTGACAAACAAAGTTCTGTGAGCTGCAACTTGTCTGACCCCTCTTAACATTTTCACGCAAACCTCTGCGACAATTGATGCACTGAGGAACTAGACTCTGGTCTCATATTTGATGATGTTGTATCTTAACGCTTAATCCAGCATCGATATCTCCTACACATTAAAAGAAAGAATCCCATCCCGTACGGATTGGAAGGACTATTAACTAACAAGTTGTACACTGTTGGCTCCCTTACCGAAACGGTTGCAGGTGCGAGTATCTTCTGATGCAATACCTGAATGTATATCACTCGACACTTATGGAACAAATTGGCTGATAATCAAATTAATTGCATTCTGATACTCTGACATTCGTTAGGCCTAAAAGTCACCATTTGTTATGTTTCTGGGCCTATGGGTATTGAAGACAATGTAATAACAAAAAAGACTTCTGCGGTCTTAGTTGGGCTTTGAACCAAAACAAATCTTCTTAATCATTTAAGTACTTCCAATGCACTTGGGCAAGCTAAGACATTTTGGCTAAGCATTCAAATAAAAATGTATATTTCAGCAGAGAGCACACTGTCTAGAAGAGGCAAGCTTGATATTACTTCCTTTCTATTCGCTTCGATCGATCATAAAAATTATTTTAAACAAGATTGTTGAAAGAAAATGTTTCTTAAATCTTTTTTTTTATGTCTTCATATTATTTTCCATAAGCTAAATATTTAAGATTAATCATTTCTTCTTTTTTGGATTTTATTTATTTATTTTTTTCGAAAAAGTTCACAAAAAAAAAAAAAATTTAAATGTATAAGTTTTTCCAACAAAATTTTCGATTTTAATATTTTATTTTTTTAAATCAAGTGAATAAGCTAAAAGGGTTAAAAAAAGGTATGTATGGTCTATAATTATTTAATATTTCATTTCATTATTATTATTATTATTCTGTCCATCATTTCCAATACCAATACAGCATCCCTATAGCCTATAATGTTGTTTCTGTCCTCGACGTCATCGTCATCCTTTTTGTTGCTGTCGCTGACACGATTTATGCGCTGCGTCTGCGCTGCGCTGGTGCATAAAATTTTTCGTTGCCATTTTAATTTATTTGAGTAAATTTGTTAAAAATTTTATGAATTTTATTTATTGCCCGCAACACACGTCAAGCGTTGCCACACTTACACGACTCTACGCACAACGCCAGCCGTTGTCCGCCCTGCAACCCACTTAGTCGTGGTTGCTTGCCGCAAGTGTTTTTAGCAGAACAGTGCATTGGGAGAAGCATTGGGCATATCATGTTACAGAGACTACTTCCGCCAAATTTACACACGCAAAATAATTTAACACCAACTCAACGCATCAACCCGAATTATACCAGGCCACCTGAGTCCAACAGCCGCGTTGCCGTTGGTCGACCTCTGCTACGACCAATAAATTTCCATTTAAACTTGCAATAGGCTAGGCTAGGAGGTGTAGAGTGGTCCAGGCACAAAGGCGCATAATGAAACGCATAAACTGATTCAATTCGCAAAATTTTACAGTAGACATGAATGAAATGGAAGCGCCAAGCTGACCTCAGCAGCACCTGGTGGTATATACTATGTATATATATTTGAATAGTTGTCCACACGGTGTAATTTCATGCGCCGCTGTTGACGCCGCCGGATGCTATTAGAATTGCGAGAATTTGTAATTTTGCATAATTGTTGTACATATTCGTCGTGTTCCGGCCGCAAAACTCATTTGGCAAATGGAAAATTGCCATTTCGTGTCTAATGGTGCACATGCTGCCTGCCTGGCTGCGTGGCAAGCTGGCTGGCTGGCTGGCTAGCAAATGAGTACGGCGCCAACACCCGCCAACAACTTACTTGCTTAAATAAGTCTGATTGCCTCGTCAACATGTAGTACCAGCATCACTATTTTATATCCTTTTGCGCCTAATTTCTCTCACTCCTGCAACGTTTTGACACAATCCTTCTAATGTTAGTGAATTAATTTTCACTGAATAATTTATTTGGTTGGTATTATTTGGCTCTACTATTTGTATTATTATGTATTAAAATACACGCATTCCGTTGCCTCATTCCCTGCTGCTGTTGTGTTTTCTGTGCTTTTGCTGCTTTGGCTTTGGATGCCTTTGGGTGTTGAACCTTTGCGCTGTGGCATGTTTACCGCTGTCAGCGTATGCAGTCTATTTGGTTATATCTATATTCGGTGTATATGCGTATTAGTTGGTGTTAGATTTAAATCAAATCAAATGCTATTTTCGAAATTGATTTTCAACGAGTTTTGAGTTTGTTTGCATTTAATGTTGCGTGTTGTGCTGGCGCTATAAAATGTTGCATACTTTTCGGCTTGCATTTTCAGATCACAGATTTATGAAATTTTTATTGTCAAGAACATACCATATATACTTAATGCTTTGGGTAACCACTGGAACACGATTAAATTCATAAAAAGGTCAACACTGACGAAACTTGCAGTTGCAGGTTTAGTGCGGAAATATTGTAGGGATTTGAAATCCATTTGCAAGAGACCTTCACTTCATTGAAAAGACACGGAAACTGTTTGTAGAATGAACCTGTCAGATGGATATTTAAATTATCTACGCTCTGACTCCAATTAAGGAAACAACAAAAAACGCTGCAGTCGAGTTTGTTTAGCTTTGAAAGACCCTGTACCTCCATTGAACTTTAAATGTGTATAGGGGATATAATCCTATCTGAATTGGTGTGGAATATTTTTTAGGGACTACAACAAATTTGTCGTTTCAAGCAAATTTTTTTTTTCATACTAAAACCCAGAAAGGAGGACAGATTTTTATCGGGCTACCCTAAAATACTTTAAAGAGAATAGATTTATATTTTCGAATTTTTTATATGTTTGTAACGAATAAACTCAAAAAGTAATAGACCGATTTCTATGATTCTTTCACCATTAGAATGCTACATTATCCTTGAGAATTATAGAATATATTTATTACTAGAAATCATTAGGGAGCCCTACTAAAACTTCATGTAATCTAAGATGTAGGAAGATGTAAGAGGAAGGGCGCACCGAAGTGCGGAAGAGGGGCGCGCACAACTATGAAATAAGTTGATAATGGTAATGGGTAATGGTAAAGGGTATTGGTAAAGGGTAATGGTAATGGTACTGGTAATGGGTAATTGTAATGGTTAATGGGTAATTTTAATGAGTAATGGTAATGGGTAATCGGTATTGGTAATGGGTAAAAGTAATCAGTTTTGGTAATAGTAATGGATAATGGTAATCGGTATTGCTAATGGGTATTGGTAATGGATAATGGTAATCGGTATTGCTAATGGGTATTGGTAATGGTAATGAGTATTGGTAATAGGTAACTAGGTTCAGCTAGTATTAAATATTTAAAAAAAAATTAAAAAAGGTACATTAAATTGGGAGTTTTTAGCTAAAATAACCAGAAAATCAAAAATTTTTTCTTACAAAAATTTTGGAAGTAGGGCCAGGTTTTTAAGGGTGCTACCTCTTAGAGAATGGTTGGTAACTAGGTTCAGCTAAGATTAAATATTTAAAAAAAAATTAAAAAAGGTACATTAAATTGGGAGTTTTTAGCTAAAATAACCAGAAAATCAAACATTTTTTCTTACAAAAATTTTGGAAGTAGGGCCAGGTTTTTAAGGGTGCTACCTCTTAGAGAATGGTTGGCATATTTATTAAATACAAGCTATCAGAAGAGCGAATAGAAGGTATTATATATACAAACTTAAAGGCTCTCTTTCTTAAAAACAATTCAAGTTCTTATTCTTTGTCAGCTAGATACCCGGAGACGTCTATATCGACTTGACTGTTCAATTCAGCTTCCGGGAAATGCCACAAGTGGAATGTGGAGTTTATTATAAGGTTCTATTCCAAGCTCCTGAGGAGACTTTTCGGTGCAGGTCACTATAATTCTTGAAGAAATTACTAGCTTTAGCAATGAGAAGAGGCTAAACATCATGAGTATTTTCTGACAGTCAAAGCAATAGACAAACTGAAAGGCTTTGCCTCCTTTAAGATCCCCAGATAGCTAAATGCAACTCAAGATCTGTGCGTGAACAATCTTATATAAATTGATCTGCGACCATAAATCCACCAAAAGACTGCAAAATCTTCAGCAACTCAAACCAAAATATAAATCTCTTAACTGAAGACACTAAAGACACCTTGAGAATATCATCAATTTTAAAGAAGATACAAGTTCTTTAAAATTGATTTCGAAATTATTTCTTATAAGAAACCGTGCTATTTCTTCTCCACCTATGTCAACCCCAATATCAGTCCCACTCAAAGACTATTTCTTTCATGAAATATGTACCTCAAAATATTATTATTAAAGCACAGCGCACAACCGGGACAATTATTATGCAATAGTTGCAACAAAAGCAAGAAAAAAAAAATTTTATTCTACATAAAGTAATAATAATAATAATAAAAGCAACTGCAATTGCATTAATTGAACAAACAAATTGAAGTCTGTCTGTCTGTCTGTCCGTTATATGTCTGCTTTATGTCCGATCATACGAGCATCGCTCGCTTCATCACTATTTAAAAGATATGAAATGTATGCATGCACCCCTTCCGTCCCGACCGAACTATACATTTTCACACAACGCCTGCATTTAAACAAAAATGCAACTGCGCTTGATTAATTTGAATTAACCAAATTAAAATGAAACACAAGTCAATCAACAAAAGAGCACCAGCAACAGCAACAGCAACATGCAACACTTTATTGTTGCAGCAGAGTCGATGATGTTGTGCTTTTGTCAGTCAGTAGTGAGTCTGTGAGTATGCAAAAGTTGGTATAAAAATGTTACAAAAAAAAATGGAAAAAGTCTGCATTGCAAATTCTATAAAAATAATATAAATTTTTAATTCCATTAACACAAATGCAAAGTGCAGACAGACGCAGAGTGAAGTTGCTGCAACTGGGGAATGAACTGTCTGGTCGATTGGCGACAACAATTGCTTTTACTCTGCCACTGTCTGTTGGCACTTTGATTTCAGAGGAAGTGTTGCACCCTTTTGAGCAGGCAGCATACTATTGAGTCCCTGCCCTATGCACAAAAATATGTGGAGGCTAATCAATGTTCGGAGAGATCGTTTGTAAAAGTAGCATTTAGTACACAGAATTCTATATACCACTTACAAATGACAGTCTGAACAGTTCCCAAAAGAATAGACAAAACAACATATTTGAGGCTTCATTCTGCTCGTACTTGCCTTTTTTTTATTTATCGGATTAACTCGAGGAAACACATATTTGTAAGTCATATCATATGAAAGAAATAAGAAAAAAAAAGAGTTGATCTACGATTCGGCTTTTCCAGTTTTTAATCATTTAAATTTAAAATTGGGATAAATTGCATGGTCCCTAGTACTAGAAATCTACTGAGGAACAGAAACTCAATAGAAATAATGAGGAAAGCGGTTTCAGCATTTAAAAAATTCCTACCTATGGATTTTTTACATTTTGAAATCGCTGTCCTCACTTTTTTAATGAGTTTCCGTTCCACAGAAGTATTTTATATTACGGATCATGCAATTGCCTCGAGTTTCAAATTAAATGGTTCGTTTTATTGGTAGGATACCAATAGTATAGACTTTACACTGGATCACAATCAGTAATCGCATCAGCAAGGTAAAAAGATGTGCAGAATTAAATTCTTATGGAAACTGCTAGAGTTCAACGATGTTAGACTTCTTCTAAAACGCACTGATTACTGGGTTCCAATACAAACATTTCACAAAAAAATCGACGTCCGAATTGCCACTCCATCAGAATGGCACATTGAACAACAAGGGACGACCAACCCCCTCCCCGTCCCATAATCATAAATACAAACTTTTAAAGCTGAATTTCTCTTCACAGATAGCCAAACAGCTTTTGAACTCTGCACTTGGGAGGCCAGTTAAATCGAGGGAAACTGGAAAGACGAAGTCTCCTGACTAAGATGCTGCCTAGTATGAACTTCATTGAGCTGTCTCGGTCAACATGCAAGATGCTCATTAATGAAGAAAGCATCAGGACTGCATGTGTCCGCTAGTCCAGTTTAGCTATATCTAAGCAATCATTTCCTGATAGACCAACGTGCTCCCATCTAATCAATCCAACCCATGCAAAAAAGAGTTAATCAACTTCCTCCTAAACCAATCCCAACCGTTCTGGTGGATAAATATGATTTTTTGACTGATTCAAGTTGATTTTGATTTGAGAAATAGGTAGGTATATATTTTTTACTATGAAGAGGAAAGAATAAAAGCAGCTATGGTACACGAAGCATGGTTCGTTGCAAAATCTGAAACCATTGTCTCTGTAGCTCTCTAATATTTGTGAGCAAAAGATATTACTTCCGGGCATTTTAATTACATATACAAGGTGTTTCTTTTCATAATGCAGGTTAAAACAGTAGACCGATCCATAGTTGCATCCATGTGTTTATAACTGACGAAGCACATTTTACGCTGTATGGAAGTATAGAGCCCCTAATTTAATAATGAGCGTATTTTTTTTTTTTTTTTGTAATTTACGGATTTATTGTGCAAGAATGGTTACACATTACTATTCAAAATAGTACCGAATAGCTGGCCGAAACTTTTTCCCATCTTTCTGACATTTTTCAGATACCAGTTCTGAATAAATACTCCTCTTTTGAGGCTTTTCTATCATCGACTTTTTTTTTACAGTCTTCATATGAAGTGAATTACTGCTGGAACAGTGTTTATGTCATCGCCCGGAACAAGTAGACGGAAGATGCGATGCCTGCAGAATATGACAGGTGGGGTAGGTCTTCTCATTTCAACGTTTTCATGTTGCTGACACACTTTGTCGTGCCTTGCTTCAGTGCGCGGCTCAAACGCATTAGTTGAGTCCAATAGCGTTCCCCCATGATCGTTCCATTCGTTTTAAGCAGCTCATAGTAGATCACGCCGCGCTGGTTCCACCAAATATGGGCCACAAGCTTCGTGTCATGAATATTCGTATTGGGAAGAAAGTTGAAGGTTTTTTGTGCTTAAAATAGTCATAATGGATCCACTTTTTATCATAATGCAAAAACCTCTTTTCTTGGCTTTTGAGGAGCTGTTTACAAGCGAAAAATTTAGATGTCACGCTGCTTCAATTCATACCCGCTTTTCTTGCTTTTGAATTAATCAGATGACTTTTGATGGCTGTTGACTAATTCACTCTAATGCTTCTGACATCTTCTGAAGTGGTTTGCTTTTGTTCACATAGAGCTATGATTCCAATTCTTCATGCTTAAACTTTTTTGGATTGTCCCGACCGAGCTCTAAATCACATCTTTTAAAGCGGTCAAATCACATCTGACTCGATTGTTCAGCTAGAGCATGCTCGCAGTAAACTTCCACTAAGATTTGGTGACCCGCGGCCATACGTTTCTTTATATTAAAGTAATGAAGTAGAACTCCCCGCAGAAACTTTTTATCTGGTGCGAAATTCGACATGTTCGATGAAGTTTTTAGCATTGTTATTAACGATTTAACCAAATGAGACAACCAGCCAGAGACGCACATTCACAATAGACGTTCATTCACAATATTGGTTTGTTACTAGTGAAAAGTGCACAATTTATGAGATGTCACTTTGACATTAAACATTTAGGCGCTGTGATGGCCATGAACGTCGGAACTGATGGATGCAAGTAGATAGGCAGTGCCAGCAGAAGGGAGCTGCTTCCTACTTAATGGGGTCTATCTTTGTTGAAACAATTTTAAATGACTTTGGGAACTAATAGACAACTAATAGACAACCATTAAAGAAGCTAGTTAGAAAGTAATCGTGCTATCAAACTTTATTCCTAATGTATTATTTGTGAGATATCCAAAGAATATTAAGGCAATTCTTCGGATGATATTTGATGAATACAACTGCGACTCCGTTTAAACCTGCAACGTTGCCAAAGATTATATTCTGTCAAAAATCACTGAGACTTTAAAAGCAACTCATATACAAAGGTACACATATTAGCATTAATCGAAAGATTTCACTAGTTTGTGTTGCTTTGAGTCTGTAGAGAAGAACTTATTGAATTCGACAAATTTTTGTTTTCTTCAAAATATATCAATTTTCGATTTCAGAATTACATATTTACAAAACTTACTAAACTTTCATTAGCCCCTTCATACTTTTAATAGTTCATTTTTTTTTCTTTCGTGAAGCAATAAAATAGAATATGAAATTATTCGCAAATGCTGCAAACAATCAACGACCGCAATTCATTGAAATGTGAAAATGGTGGTCACTGCAATCCAAATAGAGGACTAGAAGTGCTGCTGCTAATATGTGCGCGCGCGTTCATTCATTCGCTTAGACTAAGCGCTAAATGCAATTTTCGGAAGGTAGCAACAAGCCAATGACAACAGCACAGCACAGCAACAGCAAAAAAAACAATTGCATGTCTGCCTAATCCCAACATGAGCGAACGTCTGCAATTGCTGCTGCTGCTGCTGCAGTGCTTTGATTGAATTTGCATGCGGATATAGGCAGCAGCAATGAGTTGTGAATGATTGTCATGGACGCGGAAGTAGTGCGGCGCAGGGGAGTGTGTGGCAAGCTGCTAAAATGACGTGTGGCAAAAACTAGTGCAAACGACAACTGAATGCAATTTTGCAAATTATCGCAAACGAATTGCATTAGCAGCAACAGCAACAACAGCGAACGCCAAAAATTGCTGCTACTGCAATACACAGCAACAAAAATTGACGAGGGAGCCAAAGCAACTGCTGCAGCAACAACAATAAACGTTAGTCTGCTGGATGACAACAAAAGATTTGATTGTTGCAGATTTGCTGCTGCTGCTACGAGTAGCGCAATCGAGCGCACAGGTTGCAACAATGCATATTTCTGCCACTGCATACTGTTTAGTGCGCTTAATTGAATTTCGCGTGTGCTGCCAGTTGATGTTGCTCGTTGATGTTGATGTTGCTGCTACAACGACTGTTCGTTGTCTACGCCGCAGTGTCTCTGTAGTGCACTTCAGTGTGCAATTGAATAATTGCATTTGCAAAACGCCAAAATACTCGAAAAACAACAACAATAATATGACTTGCTGTTGTATCTGTAGGTTGCACTTTGCAGTTGCGCTTCTTCTTGTGGCGAATTAACATTCAACTTTTGTCGCGTGTTGTCGTCATTGCTCTCTTTTTTTTCTTCTTCCTCCTTTTTCTGAGATTGTTTTCTGTGCAGTTCTAATATTTAAATGTGCTCATAAAGTGTTGTATGTAGGTGTTACTTGCTTAGTTTGTTCTACTTTCAGGCAATTTAATCTAATAATTCTCCATGACAGTGAATATTTTTTTGGTTCACTTGTGTTACTTGTAAGCAAAAAATTTACATTTGAAATTTAAATAAAATTTCCGCAGGTTCTTAAGGTTAGTTTTAGGAATCAATTGACTGTATGGATCTTGCAATATGAGTAAAATTCAACAAAAGTTGCTCTCGAAGTATCACTTAGAAGCAAATGGTTCCCTGTTTATTCACCATTACCGGTCAAGTGACAAAAGTGGCATTCGGTCAACTAGGACTGTGAATTCTGTCTGGTACACGTTTATTTGTTTGCCAGAAATCTTCGAAGAAATTCAGAAAAAGTCGAAGAAGATGCGAATTATTCTTGAGCTCGCACATTGACTCAAACAATGGTCAATTATCTGCCACACAGCCCTGATTTGTCACCCAAGTTGAGTTTTTTTATTCCTTCCTACGAAAAAAATACTTGTTCAACTAGTATTGACTCCCTAAGAGGCAGTTGATGCAATCAAAGAAGGTTCAAAGGGGCAAAATCAGGACTATAAAGCGGATATTGTTTGAACCGATGTATGTAAGCTGACATTGTCGTCATATATGGGTCACTGTGGGTCTTCCACAGTGCCGGGAAGTATTGGACACTTAACATCGACAAGATCGCACATATCGGCAGGATCTTCAAAGTAGCGTAGCATACCGTGTACTATATTTTTCTAGAGTCTGAATAGGCCTTATTGGGAGGAACATCTGCAACGGTGTTTCCAAGCTTTCGACAGTCTCTTTCACCGTGTAATGAATCTATCATTCAGATGGTGGGCAAAAGCATTTGCATGCTCCATTTCACTAGTAGCAAGTCCGCCATTAGGGCACCGGAATGTTGGATTGTCGAAATGGTTGCTTCTTGAGCGACTTGTTGGCATCTACATATGTCGACTTGTTTGCATCATTGTCAGCCGTTGCTAAAAGAAATCGCTTCTCATTCTCTGTAAAACATTTCTTAGTTGTTTTGCAGCTCGATTCCACAAAATACGGATCACTCTCCTTCTGAGGCGCCTCTTCGTTGCAAGAAGGTCCCTAGCTTCTGACTGGCCTATAACGGCGCGTAGGAAGAGTGGCAGCGGCAGCTGCATTATGAATATTTCTAGTAAGAATATCGACCGCCATGACGATGTTCTCTCCTGAATTAAGCTCTGTTTCCAAATAAATGGAATTCTCCAGTTGTAACTTAAAAGTGTCCAGATTAGTGTGACTGGTAATAAGTTGATAGTTCAGGGCAGAATTGACTTCAATGGTATTAATGGAGATGAACAATGCCAGATGATCGAAGTCTAAGTTCCACTTCACTCTTCTACTGGTCCGAAATACGAGTGGGCACGTAGGGGTATCTGGTTGGAGCGCCAGTAGCAAGTATTTTAACGCAACTGGCGGATATGGCTTCAGTGAACACCAGCCCTCTTGGAGAATTACACCCCAGAGCCAATGTCGGGCATTCCAGTCACCCCCAATAAAATACCTTTGACCAGAGGCACTAAACTGCTTTTCTTTTAACTTGTTTCTGGAACGGGCAGTATATAAATTCCATGTCATCGAGCCCCGCTTAGTAAATCTTTTTGTTGTCTTTGGATAAAAAGTCTTAAGAAGTCTCTTGCACTTCAAATACCAATCAACCGATCATTACTGATCAACTATAAAAAAAGACTATGCAACTCACCACTTAGCATCGCTCTAACTAATGCTACTGCCCAAGGTCAACGCCAGATTCAATTACGTCATAAGCTTGATTTTCTCAATGAATTTATCGGTCTAAATCTGGTAGAATGCAACAACAACAACAACAACAACAATCACAGCGACACTGATAACAACAACAACAACTGAACTGAGGAATCTCAATATAATGCTACGAGTATATAACTTACTACTATATACCAGACTAGCAATACTATCCACGTGCGGCGCACTGCCTGCCCCATCCCGCCTACATTAGAGCCACTTAAACGCATTTGAAAATTGTCTGCTGCCGCCAACGCCGAAATTGGATAAAAAAAAAATCCTACAAATAGAGGAAAACACCGGCTAAACTGTAACTGCACAACGCGCTGCTTGCAACACGCTGAGCGTGATAATTCGCAGCGTGGATGATTGTCGAACGACGGCCGGCTATGATACTTTGCTCGAATGATGCTGCTGCTGATGATGATGTTATCATTTGAATTTACGCAAAGTAAAGTGCATCCGTTTTTAGATCGGTCAGACAGACTGTCGTATAGTCGTTCGCATACTCGGATGCAATGTATCTGGCCTAACCCGGTTTAGATACTTTTTGTCGCCTGCTACTGTCTGGTGTTGCATTTTACACCACCTGCTCCCAGCGTCTGTTTTGCAAATTAAGCGAATTGTTTCTGAATTTGATTGTGGCAATTGAGCGTAGGTAATAATCAAAATGAATCTAGTTTTGCATTGGCAAAGCGTGTAAAATTTTTTGCAAAAAGAAAATCACAAAATTGAGCGAAATATTCTTTAAATTGAATTACAGCAAAACCGCCCGCGGTGTTTGAGATCATAATGATGATGATGATGATGCTGCCACTGATGATGATGATGATGATGACAACGTTGGCGTTTTATATATATATTCTACGTTTGTTATAATACAATAATATATTGTAAAAGCCACTCAAGTGGCAACGACCAACGCTTGCAGTTCCTTAGTTTGGTTTCGTGCAAGTTTAACACCAATTAGAACCCCTTTTTTGATCTTGCCTTTTACTCGATTTAGCGAAGCCCGCATGGAGTGCAATATTTTGAAAATATTATGATTGAATTTTCTTTTTAATTGAACGCAAACAATGCAATGGCATATGTGCATCACACAGTCACTGTTTGTATAAGCTCAAGCTGTGCTTTATAAATATATATATGTGACTTGGGTATATAAATGTCGTAGAGTGAGGGAGGGAAGCCAATATGGATATTAATGAGATTATCAGATTTTCTAAAAATTTTTATTATTGAAAGTATTAATTGGTTTTAAACTCGACTTATCCGAAATTAAGAAATAAAAATTTGTGCTGATGTGATTATATATAATCTCCAATCTTGGTTGTAGTTAACTGATATTATATAAACTCAAATTATATATCTCTTGTTCGGTCCATGACACGAGGTTCGAATATACTAGCGATTTACTAACTGTTGATCATTAAATTTTTCGTTATAGCTAACTACTAGTCGTTAGGTCTTAGCGCAGCGGTTCATCTAAAATCGGCCGTTGTGCCAGAAAACATCGATGATGTCTGTGAACTGATAAAGCAGTATTGTCATGTGACATACCGTGAGATTGAGGCATCACTGGGCATTAGTATGACTAGCATACATACAATATTTCATGAACATTTGGTCGTTCACGTTGAATACCGCATAATTTGACAATCGCTCAAAAGAAGTTTCGTGTCGATTGGTGCAAGCAAATGCTGAAGAAATGCATGCGAGGTGCCTCAAAAGCCGTCTACTCAATCGCGACAGGTGACGAAACGTGCATATATGCGTATGAGCACGAAACAAAATAGCAGTCGACCGTGTGGGTCTTTCAAGACAAGCAAAATCCAACAAAAGTTACTCGCTCGCGCAACACATCGAAGCAAATGATCGCATGTTTCTTGTCGAAATCCGGGCATGTTGCGATCGTGTCGCTTGTGGAAAGAAGGACGGTGAATTCTAAATGGTATACAATCATTTGTTGGACCGAAGTGTTCGATGATGATCATATTTCATCACAATAATGCGAGCTCTTATACTTCGGCCATAACAAATGACTTTTTGGACACTCAAATCATCGAATGGATGGGTCATCCGGCGTACAGCACTGACTTGGCACCAAACGACTTCTTCCTGTTCCCTCACATCAAAATTTAACTGCATGGACAGCGGTTTACAACATCCGAAGATGCTGTTGATGCCTTCAAAATGCATGTTTTGGAGGTATTTTTTTTTGGAGTGGCAACACTGCTTCACAAAATGTTTCGGGCGAATGCAAATGTGTATCGATCTTAATGGTGAATATTTTGAAAAATAATAAAGCGATTTTGTCTCATAATTTATCGTTATAACATGGTTAGGCTAGAAATATATGTAGCAACAATCGTATATTAAGTCAATATGTGTTAACTTTAAATTATTAAATCCTACAGATTCAAGCCCAAATGGAAATTTGGTTTATTGTGCTTTGGAGTTTTTACGTTGCGTCAGTTTCGTCTCGTATCGAGCGTATATAGGAAATATAGCGGCGGACCGGAAGTATGCTACCTTTAGGAATACCCGTTTTTTTCTGCAAAAAGTTCTGAATATTCAGCACCTCTGAAATAACGGGCAGAGAGATATGACTCTAGTATGGCAGCATATTGGGAAAATTGTTTTTATTTTCATTCTATGTACGGTCTTTTGCGAACTGCAATCATAACTACGATGCTTCATAGTAAATAATTATATATGCATGTTATTATTAGTTGATCGATCACTTTTGGAGAAACTTTTTAAGCTGTGTTGTTGTAAAAAATAAGTTGGGTAATTATTTGGAAGTAAGAAATTATGAAGAAATTAAAGAATTTTAAAATACCCGAAAAAAGTATAGCCACAGAAATGCAATAAGACATTCTCTAGAAGGTCCCATTAATTATGATTCCATCAAGCGCAGCGTCCGAAAACCAATCATTGACTCTAGCAGTGGATGAGGGGATGAGTAGTGGACAAATTAAGCATTATTTGGGTCTAAAAGTGACCAGATATAGAAACGTGCAAATTACAAACGAAATTCCGGACGTTCTATACACATCCATGGCACCTCAACCAAAGCTTTTGGCTGGGTACATAAGCGCACGTTTGGTGTTCGCTGACAAATACCCATTTTGGGACGAAGAGTGTTGACACTAAATTTTCAGCAACGAAAAGAAGTTCAATTCTTGACTGTCCTGATTGCTCCAAGCGCGCTGTACATGCCACCGTCGTGTTCATGGTGGGAGATCGGTCATGGTTTAGGCTGCATTATGTTATAGAGGAAAGACACCGCTGTGTTTCATTTCTACTCAAATAAATGCGGAAATGCATGTGAACTTATTAGATGACGAATTTGTAGAATTTGCTGTAGAGCTTTATGGGAATAATTCGACCTTTCAACAAGATAATGCGGAGATTCATAGCGCAAAGCTTACTAAAGAGTTTTTTTGCGTCGAGAAATATACCGCTATTGGCCTGGCCAACAAAAAGCCCAACCCTTAACCTATACGAAGACATCTGGGGAATACTCTCTGCAAGAGTTTTTTAAAAAATGAAAGGCAATTTGAAACCTCAAAGGAGTCGAGATTGGCTATAGTGCAGAAGTGGGATGGTATCAGCTCAGTCCTTGGTGGACTCGATGCCAGGTTCAAATTTAAAAAGGAAAGCATATTAAGTATAAGGATGCGATAAAACAAAATAAACAACCGAAATAGCACATGCACATATAAATATTTACTACTAGGAATATTTTCACTTAATTTTTTTTTCATGAAATAATGAGTATTAAGTTTTGTTTTTTTATGTATGTCATGATAGAATCTATAGTTTTTGAATTTTAGACGAGATTATTGCGTTTAATGTGTCTAGGATACGAAGCATATGTCTTTACTTTTATATTCAGGATGCCTTCCAGCCCGTTAGCATTCCAAAGCATAATTTTTAGCTTAGATATGGCTTAAGTAATCGTCTATCTAAGCTAAGATTTGTATAAGAATGGATTGCTCATTCTTTTGGGTAGTATTATCACTTAACACATTGGCATACGTTGGGTTTATTTTATTTTTGCCTTTGGGATGAGTGTCATGTCATTGTCCTTCTAATTGGTGAGTTGGAAGCCTGTTAGCTGAGACTTAGGACTCAGCGCCGTTAGTTATAGCTCAAATAACTTTCGACATTTCAACATTCTTATTATTATTAAAAAATTTCAAGTACAAGAAACATGTTTATAGCTTTCATATTTTGACCATGAACGTGAACATTCTTGAAGTATCAAAATGCTAAATGGATAAAAAAATTAAATCCTAACTACGCACTGAGTGGTATTTAGAGTTTTTTTTGAGAATTCAATTCGATTGAATTCTGTTGTCAACTTATAAATGCGAAAGAGTTCTTGCAAGATGAACATTATTGAAACTTAGATGATTAGGTTCTTCTTTCTGTATAAGAGCTGACTCCCATACAAACCAGTACACCACTTTCAAGAGTGCGTATGTATTTTTATATGCCATATTCATAGGATAATAATATAGGCTAATGGGATTTATTAAGATTATGGAAATTTATGTAACAGGCGGAAGAAGGCAGTAGCAGGCAGATCCCATAAAGTATATATGCTTCAGTATGAAATTCGATAGGATGTGTGTATATATGTTCGTCTGTCTATTTGGATGTCGGTTTGAAGTCTATAAAAGCTATATCCTTCCAGTTCGACAATTAAAATTTAAATTGTCATGAATAAACATGTCATCCACTCATTGAAGTGTAGCCTTCATATAAATCTGTCCACATTTTAGTATGGAAAATTAAGCTAAAATAGTGTATCTTCTGTTAAACCCTTTAAGGCATAAGGACATATAGTTCCCATACAAATCCCATACAAATTGTTTGTTCGACGCCGAACCATAGTAACTCGAAGTCAAATATGTACACGCTTTCAGCAGCATTAATTTCTATTTAGATATACAATTCGGCGAATTTTCATTGATTTATTGATTTTAAATTTTTTCAACTCAATAATCAAATTTATTTTCACTTTTTTTTTTCTGCGAATAATCAACAAGCATTATTGCTAACATGCTTCGTTGAACAATGCTCACATCCTTTTTTGTTCTCCATGACGCCAATTGAATTCGATCTATAACGCATTTATGCCATAATACAGTTCATCATAATTTTATTTGCTAATTTAAATTGCAATTTCAATAAATATTTATACTCATTTTTTTTTCGCTTTTTAATTGAGTTGAAAAAGAAATAAAAAAAAAAAAAAGTGCCCAACTCATGCCGCGATGGCGTTGCCGAATGGAGTCAGTCATCGTCATCATCATCATCAGTAGTAGCAGCAGCATGTTGCCGCCTGCCCCACTGTCAATTAATTTGCGGTTTATCAATTTAATTTGAACTTCTTTTTTTTTATATTTTTGTGCTCCCTTCTGCAGTTGCGTATGCGGATTCGTTTGGCAAATTATTGGCCATTGATTTCGGCTTTGCCGGCTCCATTGCTAGTTGAGCATGTGCCACACAAGCGTCTGACCCTTCATACTATATGTGTATATGCCACCATACAAGTACATATCTCCTTCGATCCCTACAACGGTCGGTCGGTCGGTCGGTCGTTCGATTGATTCATTTTGTACTTTGCTTCATTGCGCTGCATTGAATTGAGTTGCGGGTGTTCAATCCAATCCAATGTTTCAGTCAACCATTCGGCACTCTTTTTAATTATCATCAATTATTCAAACTGCATTTCGAGTGATCAACTTTTGGTCTTCAATTAAAAAAGTGAAATACAAAACGACGATGAGACAAATTATCCGTTGAGATGAGTATGAAGTCAGATACAAAATATGTATCTATTCAAGCTTATATGTATCTGCATATCTCTATCTCCATCTCGCATTTGTTTGATGTTGCACGCCTCGAGGGAGTTTTACATGTTGTTTTGTAAATATTGCATATGTTTGTATATAATTTGTGCTTCATATGCATGGAGTTGGCTTAGTAGAAGACATTGCAGTACTCACCAAGAAATTATTTCATTTATAAGAATATACTAATCTAATACATAATATGTCTTCAAATACCTTCCATCTCCTATAGTATTGCTTCAATACTTTACTCAGCTTTCAATATATTCTCCCTTTTTTTTTTCTACAGCAAATTACCCTTCCAACACACATCATCAGATGTTTATCCCATTTCAAGTATTCTCAAATTCTGCGCGATTTCTCACAGGAAAGGCATGAACACAAACACTTGGCGTGTTTCTTTGTCTACATACTCTGCTAAAAAAAAAAAATAATAATAATACCTACTCACATGAAGCAAAGAAAATAATCTCAACGACACTCGACAGCCAGATTTTTATCGCATAAAACTCATTAAAAGAATTTGTAAGAAAATTAAAAACGTTTAAATAAATTATGCGAAATTACGCGAATTTTAATAAGGCACTGCAGTGCGGCGCTGTTTGGAGGAGAATAAGTAATAAATTTCGAGGCATTTAGAATGTCGAGAATTTTTTTTTTTTTTTTTGTTTACATTTAGTATGTGGTGTATAATCTGATAATCCCTAAAATAATTAAATAAAGATTATAATTATTTTAATAAATCTTAGTTTAGCTTATATGAGGCTAATGTTGTACAATTGTACAGAAGACTAAAGGAAGACGGAAGTATAGCCACAAATTATGGGTATAGTTTCTCCATATCTTGCTAAATGGGCGGTTAACTAGGCAACACATCAATTCAATGTTAACTAAATTCAATAAACTAAACGTAGATTTTTTATATAGAATTTTTTTTTTAAATAAAAACATCTTCTTGAATTTAGTTTTATTAAAAATTATTATTTAAGTTCAACCTGGTCCTTTCCCTTTACTTACATTGAGCAAATAATACTTGAACTTCTAAAATTTATGGAACATAATCATGAAGTCAATGAGCAAAACCTTATGAAGTATGTTCAATATCTGAGAATAGAGAATATAAGTCCCTATAAGCATATCCCTACGTACACTCTTTCAAGCCTCCTAGATCTAAATATGTTTACAGATTTGTTGTAGCCTGTCAGGCTCAAGCAAGTTTATTTTCCATTTACCTTTTTTCACCATTCACTTCCAACGACAATGAAGTATTGTAGCTAATTTGCTCTTCAATGTTTCATGGTTCACTTTTGTACTCCATTTTCAATACCTTAAGATCTGGTAATTGGGCACAATATCTTGAAGCGAACTGAAAAACTTCGTTCATTTTAACATGTTGACATTGGAAATTTGACAAACAAAAAATGAAACAATGCTTCAGACGTGCGTATTCGACTTAGAGATACACTATAGCCCTATTGAACCAAAAATTTTTATGGGACATATATTCGTATCTTGATTCGTAGAGATTATTTTATTGGGATTAGTATAAGATATACAAAATTTGTCCACAAGAAAATTTTTTTCTTACAAAAACTTCAGAATGCGGGATAGAATTGCAAGAGTGCTACCACATCTAGTAGTCCGATAAGGATTTATGTGGAATATTTCATCAGAATTGAGGTAAGATGAACCAAACTTGATGTTTTTAGCTAAAATAACAAAAAAAAAACAACAATATTTTCATTCAAAAACTAGGATTGGAGGAGCAGTATTTTATGGGCCATTTAACACTCCATATCTAAACAGGTGAATTAAATATCTATACTTGAAAATAGAGCTATCTTATATAGTCTCCAAATTCTTGCAGGAAAAATTTTTGTTTATTAGAAAAATAACTTCGATAATTTGTCGATTTTTTTAGATGAATATATGTTCCATACCTTTGCATACTAAGTACAACTGAATGCAAGTTTTCTTAAGAAGGATGAGAGGAATTGAAGTAGTTTAACTTAAAGGCTCTGTTTCTTATTTATAGTCTCTAAGTTCTCGATTATCATACGACTATTGTACAGAGGGTGTATGAGGTCACCGCTCATCATTACTTGCGGGCAGTTACCTCTCAAAATAGCAAATGTAATATATTCCGATTTTTCTGTATTTGTAACAACATTCCAACGGCACAGCCAGCACTCCAGCGCATTAAGCTGTCGAAGCCAGAAAGACCATGTCATCAGCGTAAGTGACCACAAGTAAATTTGGCTGATTAATCAACGGCTTCTCCGCGGTGTACAAATTACTATATATATAATAATGGGCCCAGAAACACTGCCCTGTGGAACCCCAGCCAAAATGTCACAGATCGCGAACTCACCATTTCCTACACTCGTATAGGAGACCTACACAAAAGGTAGCCCCTGAGAATTATATAGCACAGGGTGGGTAGATTCTTTATATAATAAAAAGTTGTGCCAGACTCTGTCAAATGCCTGTTTAATGTCCAAGAACGCAGCTGAGCAGTATTTTTGCACTCCAAGCCTTGTAGTATACATTTGAATAGTCGGTGACATTGTTCAGAGGTGCCACACCTACGCCTAAATCCAAATTAGTGATTAGTGATCATCGTTTCCTATAAAGGCAGTAGTCATCGCAAAAATACTCTTAGGGATAATGGCAATAAATCGGGCGGTATGAGGCAAAGTATTGTTCAGGCTTGCCAGGCTTTGGAATAAGAACAGCTTCGGCGCATTTTCATTGCGAAGGAAAATGTGTCTGGAGGGGCCTTTCAGATGATGCGGTCATAGCCAGCTGCCTTTAAAATTTGCAGCGCTTTAATCTCCTCTTTAACTTTATCACATTGAAGAATTAATATTGGTGGTAGGTCCAATGAACAAGTCGAGCTATGAAATTAAACATTTTCTGCATGCTCTAAAGTGGAGCAAGTGTTCGATAGAGAAAATGAGTTTCGTAGATGAACAGTAAACCCGTTGGCTTGCTCTTCTTCCGACCGACATGATTAGATATTTTGATGACGTTTTGGATGGGTGCCAACCTCTCAGTTGGTCTTTTAAGCTAACGCGTTGCCTTCCATAATATGTGCTCTCTATCATTAGGTTCAAGCTGTTTAGCTCCTTAGCTGTTTTAGCTCCTTAGCTGCTCTATTGAGAAAATTGTGAGATTATGAGAGCAATGCCAGACTCTCCTGAGTCAACGTTTTTCTCTTACCAAAGTCAATACTCCAAATTTAATGACATTTCTAGAAAGGCTTTACTCAAAAAGAAACAGAAAACAAACAAAATAGTTGGAGATAGACTCAAAAATCTACCCTAATATGATGTCATTGCTCGCTAACATCATCAGAAAATATCTAAATCACCTACTTAAGCAATAGATCTCCCCTTAATCATGTATGTTGCATCAGATAACAAAAAGTCTCCATACCCACTTTTAAACTATACCCACTGAAATATTTAATACATAAAGAGCATAGAAACACTCAGTAAGGGAACTGGACATCACTGAAATGTCATGTTTTGATGGACTGTTTAGTTATATATTTTTTTATGGGGTCCCGACGCTTTCTTTAGTATGTGATAGAACTTGAATCGACTTTCGAAAATTGACGTTTGACAAAATAGCTTCTACTAAATTACAGAACTTATATTATCTCGGTATATTGCTGAATTTTAAACATTTCTAATATGCCAACAAAGTAATCTTGTTCTATGTAGTCTGGGCGTCCTTTAGACAAATCGTGGGATGGTATTATTATTCTTCTCCTTCCCATTATTGCATTACAAACTGAAACAAAGCTTAACAATCACTGCGAAATTTTCAGTTGAAGACATTTTTATATCATGTTCCCATTGGAAAAATGGGTATACTAAGTTTATACTAATGTATGTAACAGACAGAAACAGGCGAGACAGACCTTGTAAAGTATATATATTCTTGATCAGCAACAGAAGTCGTAACGATTGAGACATATCCGCCTGTATGGCTGTCTGTATGAAAATTTAGATCTTTGAGACTCTGAGAAAGAGCTTTCAAATTCAAATATTTAGATTTTCCTAGTCATTCTTCAGATTACTTGTATTTAATGAACCCTCAAGCCCCAACCTACCGAAGTGGAATAAGCACTTACCATATATACCAACTCCTCATTCTGAGTTTTCATAAGACTATATTTTATTGATGTTATTAATACTAATTTTGCTGAAGATCCAGATCGGACCACTTAAAGGGGTAGTCTCCTTACAAATCTTTCTTGCTTGGGATGGATTGGTTCTGATTTTGAAGTCAGACTGTGAAAATCCAAATGGTGGATATACAAAATTTAACTATTTTCTGTAATTTGCTTGGGCCAATTGCAAATTACTTCTATGGAAAATGTGTTTACCTGTCTATGTATGTACGTTTGTTCCTTTGTGGCGCTCTTAAGATCAAACGCAGCCGATTTTGATAATTTTTAAGTCATAAAACTAAAGATATGACAGTAATCTAAATTCAATAAGACTGCAAACTGAAGTCATATTGTGAAAAAGAAAAAAAATCAAAAGTCGACGCACTATGTTAAGTTGGGTATCATTGGATAAGTATGCATTCGAAAAACATCTTTAGGTTTCTATTAAAAATTTTTCATTTTGAATAACTTAAAGCAAAGGCAAGCAGCATGGCTTGGCTCCTTAATGCCAGAAATTAATTATCGCTTACCAATAAGACGCACATCTATAAAATTTTTCTGCTACTCTACTCATCTGGAGACATACAATTCAGGTATACGGCACAGCAGCAAAGTCGAACCTTAATAAAATACGAGTAGTGCAGTTTAAAATTTTGTAAAGAATGTCTGGTGTGGCATGGTACATACGCAATATAGATATTGAAAAAGAAGTTCAGATACCGAGGGTCGGAGATGTTATTATTAATCGTCAAGCTGCTGCATATCTGGTGAAGTTTGTAAATCATTCGAACCAGCTGGTACAAAGGCTTCTGAGAGGGCGACATAATCACGGAATAAGGGCGTCCATTAATGATCTACAACGGTTTATATTTGCTTATCTACCATTCATACGTTCTCTCTCTTTCATTCATTAGCATCTTATAATTCTCATATTGTTCTTGCGTACACCAGTAGTTCATTAATGTGCTATTGGTTTCATTACAGTCGGGTCTTTGTATTATTTATTAATTACTTGTCAGATTATTTCGAATTAAATATTAAACATAGCTACTAGTTTTAACATTGTTCCTTTTTTAATTAAGTTTAAAGCAAATGAAATAATTGTTATTTATTTGTTATCTCAAACTAATTTGTCAAACAAAGATTTGTTGAATTTTTTTTAACTTTAGTGGACTACGAAAAACTACAACATTTTAGAATGCTGGTATACAAATGTGTGGCTTTGAACTAGAAAAAAATTGTTGACAAGTTGAAGAATGGTTTAATGCTTCAAGGACTAGAAAAGAAGTTTTGGACAACTTCAAGAATGAATTAATGCCCAGTTTTTTTTAATGTTTTTTTATTTTATTATAATATATTATATTAGAATCGATGTATAAACAAAGTTTAGAATCTGTAACTCAATTAACAACAATAAATAAAAAAATGGCGTACAAAAACTTAAAATTGGGATATGTGTCCTATAACAATAAGTAGAGTTCATATGTTTATGCCCAACACTTAGGCTGAACATGGATTTGGATCAAAAAATTATGACTCTGTCTTTTATAGTTCCCCAGAACTCATTGTTTATACACTCGGACAGACGGACACGTCTCAATATAGATACGTGCTTTTATTGCTGAGCAAGTGTATATCAAGTATATAAAGGATCTGCTACACCTACTACTATTGGCTTTTAAAGCTGAAGATAAAAGTCAATAAAACTAGGTCCGAAAAATAAACGAAAAGGACTATGCATACGAAGGCCTTAGTAGCCAGCGCTATCATCCCTTTATCCAATCTTAAGTTTACTTAATTCTGATACTAATAATAAATAAATAAATACGATCAAAAATTTATGTTTTCGGGAGCTCCAAAGCTGTCTACGAAACAGTTTGTGCGTCTTAGTTTTTACTTTTCAATTTGTAATCTATTTGTTCTATCATTCCTATACATATAACTCCTATATAAACTGTGACGACTGTAACATTATTATATTACCCGAAGAAATATATTAAATCTTAACAAAAATGTTCAACTTTCATTTAATTTTATTAAACATGCCGCTTCTGGCATGTTAATTGCTTTCATTATTATATAAAATCTTTTAAAATGCCTTCACTTACCTTATTTCCGTCCGTGAAAATTTTGGCAAGAATTTTCTAAGCAAAGAGCGGAAAAATCCTGACTCGCAAGCGTCTTTCTTTCTTTCGAACAAAGATGCAACTTATACACTTCGTTGACGGCGTAGCGTGTGTGTGTGTGTGTAGAGAAAGTTGTGCTAAAGTTCACTAAGCGTAGATGCAAGATACAAGATATTGTATCTTCCAAATGTAGCTATAAACACACGCACATACAATTGGCAAACACAAGACAAGAAGACTTTGATTGAATTTAAACTTTGCTGTTGCCACACTTAAAGTTTGAAGTTGTTTAATTTAGCGTTTAAAAAGAGTTTCGACTTGCAGGTGCTTTACTTGGTGAAAACTTTTGATAATATGTATATAAACACATAAACAGAGTAGTTTGCTTAATTAGCTGTGAAAATTACACACAAAGATGTTTTTTAATTTAAGATACACTTTGAAAAAGATACAATTTGCAGAAAAGTTTATATAACTTAATTAGTTTGCTACAGATTTCCCGACGGTATTTAAGACATGCTTTGCTTTAAATCCTTTACGTCTTAATTGCCTAATTTTATATATTTTTTTTTTTAAATATATTTTTAGCTTTAGAATTGCTCACGCAGCGCACTGCTTGTATACGACAACCGAACGCGTGCAGCGACAAAATGCGAATGAACGTTCTAACGGTGTCACAGGCGAATTAGAAGATGTCGAGTCGAGTCGTAAACAGCATCCAGCCATGCAAATGTTCCAAACATCGACGGAAAAAATCACACACACATACGACAAACAAAAGATACTTTACTCATACCAGCGCATAAGCAACTACAACGATGGCCGCCACCGTCGTCATCATCATCGTAGCATACAACTATACTGCTTTAAGGGTGAGTAACTCATACCAATGCATTTGAGATACTTGTGTATCTTTTGTTATTGTATCTTTTTGTAAGCAACGCCTTTTCAATATGAAATTTCCCTTTATTTCGGTTATATAGCGCATGCGTCACATTTGGCTAGTGTGTCCCTTGTGTGAATATATATATACATATATGTATATATAGAGCGCCTTCTTCATCTGATTCTTGTTGTTGTTGTTATTGTTGTTGTACACTTGACTTGATAAGACAATTTTCTCATTTTCCTCAGCATTTTCTTCGCGCATTTTCATTGTGAAATTGAATTTTGTCTAAACGGACAGCAGTGTAGGGGAGCGGGTTGTTGTAATGGGATGCCAGCATGCTATTGTGTAGTAAGCGTTTTTTTGTGGGCGCCATGATTGTTTGACGGTGTTTCTAGCGCTCCTCTCTGACTTGCTTGTAGCTTGTAGCGCAAGCTACTTTATTTTATTACAGTTTATTTAGGTTTTCCCCAGTTGCGACCGCTGTGCCGTTGCTGTTAATACTGCAAGCTGACAGCCTTCACACACACACACACACATACACATAGATTTGCAAAATATTGCTCCTACTCTGCTTGCTTTTACTCTTCTTTTATTTTATTTTTACTTTTTACTACTACACGTAAGCTTAATCGCACGCGCTCTTTCTATGCCATAGCAGTGCTGTAGTTAGAGTAAGATAGCATACAACCTTAAATTGGATTTTCATCGTTATATGCTTACAGTTTGATGGGCGTTGGGCGCTACAACAACAACAGCAAAAGAAGCAACTAAAACAAGCCAAACGAAACGATTACTCACCAAGGAATTTATTTGGAATATCATTTTTGACAACTCAATTTATTTTTATTAATTTTCATCTACTCAGTCTACTTATGCTGTTCTCTACTCTTTCTAACATATTTTTTTGCTTCTCTTTCTTGCTGCTTTTGCTCTCCACTCAACGTAAGTGAATTTCAGTTAATTTATTATCGGGTATTATTGCCTTTATTGTTATTGCTGCTGCTGCTGCTGCTGTTGCTGTTGCTGTTGCTGCCACCATTGTTGCTGACTTTGTCTACAATAATGGCTTTGCTTCACACGCTTTCTCGCTCTGTTCTTAGCTTGTTATTCTTCTCCTTTTCCTCTCTAGCTAGCTGCTGTCACTCTGATCCATTTATTATTGTTTGCGATTGGGTCGTTGGCCACAATTACGAAATGAATTTGCTGCACGATTGCAGGCAACACACTCCGCCGCAGTCTGCTACCAAATATTTTTTTCTCTTTTCTACTTCCTTCTACTTTATATATCTACTACTATTTTGCTATATCTTCATTAGAGTTGTGTTGCTTTTGGGTGTTTGTGCCATTTTCATTTTGTTATTTTTTTCTATTTTTTTTTTTTGTCTTGGACATACTCAGGAGCTTTGCTGCTGCTGCTGCTGCTACTGAATAGGCGATTCAAATATTCCTCAAATTTATCTTGCTTTTCCGTTTTTGTTTGTTTTATTTATTTACTTTGTTTTTTTTTTTTTCTGGTAGGTGTTTTCTTATTGTCAGCTTCGTAAATTGCTTCGCTGATTTATGACTTTGTCTATTAAAAGTTTTATTAGTTTTGCTGTAATAAATTGCCTTAATTTAAACTTTGTTCAATCAATTAATTGTATTAAATTATTTTAAAGATATTAGATGGCAAAAATTTGGAGAATTTTTATATGCAGTACAATAGATTTTTTAGTAGTCCAAACTCTCAAAAGAATGGGCGTATTTTATTTATTTTTTTAATTTATTTAAGAGGCAAGAAAAATTAAGAATGCAAAATAAGGCTACAGGCCGCCATCTTGAAGTACTTATATGACCCTACAAATGTTTTTCGTTCATGGTCGCACTGTGATCAGTTGTTGTAAATTCCATGTACGGTGATATATCTCCCTATATGGTCATTCCAAAGCGTGCTTTATTCGTCCCTTATTTTGTCTTACACCAACTAAGTTTGGGCTTCCATATAAAACATGCGTCCATTCGAATAATATGACCAGTCCTGTGCAGCCAAGGGGTTTTTTTTATATTTTATTATTTTAATAGTCCGGAGAGCTTAGAAGAGCCGCCACTAATTAAGTTGATTCAAAATATGTATTTCAATAATCCAAAGAAAATTTTATGAGAAAACGAAAGTATTTAATAAAATTCTCTCGTACTCTCGTATTAAACCCCCCCCCCTCTGTACGCCCTTGAGTGCAGCTTTTTCAAATTTATATAAGCTTGACTACGTCAACCTCATCGAATAGCTCATACAGCTCGTAATTCATATAGCACAGAAGCTGATCGCCAATTCTAATAGGTCTAAAAAAACTTTCTCTCGAAAACTCTCAAAACCGTTAATCTAATTCCATTAGGGTCCAAGCTGCTACGTCGTAAAGCCGGACCGGTATTATCAGAGTCATAGATTTTAATCTTAGTTATTCGAGAGATGGTTCTTCTTCTAAGTTGATTGCTCGTAGCAAGACGCGATTAATCGCCTGATCTCTCAGCTGACATTGTTGTTGTTGGTTGTTTCTGTTCACAGGTAAGATTTGTATGTCCCAAGTAGACAAAATTTCTTCAACGCTCTAGTTTAAACACTCATCACAGTCGATCAAGGCGTTATCACGGCCATAGTTTAATAATACAAAGTGACGCAACTACCAACATATAAGTAACTTTTCACTCAATTCATTATACTGAAGTCACTCAAACTCTGCAACTATTCTCCCACTAATATAGAACGAAATACAACTATTTTGTGAGCGCATGCATGAAGTGGCGTCACTATGTATTATGTATTACATTATGATCACAGCATGCGAGAAGATACAAAGTACTTTATCTTGTCCTCATTTACCATTAATCCCATTTATGCCAACCAACTACACGAGCAGCATCACACTTCTGAAATCTCGAGCCCGAAAATTTCTATATGTATGGGCAGTTGTTGGACCTCATTCGAATGAATGAAAGAGCTCCAGCACGCATAGTTTACATGGGGGGCCCAAACTTGATCGGAAGACGCCGAAATAGAGGACAATCGGGAATGTCCAGTTATGGAGAGATCTCTCCGTACTTGGTATTCAAAACGACTGGCGCCAGCGCGCACAAGACTATGTAGGCTGGCGCGCCTTCCTAAATGCGGCCATGACCGGAAGACGGTTGTCGGCCATTTAAGTAAGTAACCCGACTACGATATACCATGTATCCCCCATTGGACCTTAAATTTGTATCCTTGTGGAATAATTTATTTGGATTGTCGTCAACTAAACCATAACAAATAGTTTTACTTACAAAATCAATGTAAAAAGTACAGACTTGTATGGGTCTAGTGATCCAAAATCGAACTATAGGTAATATTTCATTTAAATTTAAGTAAGATACATAAATTTTTTTCTTTTTTTAATAACAAGAAGAACACAAATTTTTTCATCAACATTTCAAAAAGATTAGGCAGGTTTTTGTGGATAATAAACCTTGGCCATCTACCTTATGGAAGGGCGGGAAGGTTTTTGTTGACTTGTTTATTGAATACAAGTGATCTGAAGAATGAATAGAAGAATCTAAATATTCAAACATAAAGGCTCTATTTCTGATAATTTCCAAGATCTCGATTTTCATACAGACAGCTAGACTGAAAGACGGACATGTCTATATCGAATCGAATTTCGGTGATGATCAAGAATACATATCTATATATATATAAATGAATATTATATATATCTATGTATGTATGTTCCTTATAAGAAGCCAAACCATCCAACCGATTGAGCTGAAATTCACAGACGAAGTTCAGTTTATCAGGAGTATTCGAGTGAAGTTTGGCTGAGGCTATACCTCACCTCCATATATGCGAAACAACAAATTCAACATTTCTTTGCATCTATTTGAGGTATTAGAATGAGATTTGGTATACAAATTAATGGGGTCGGGTGAAGTAATCGTGATAAGTTGATCAATTCAAAGGACTCGTCTTTCACGATATTTTTCGTAAATAGTGTAGTCTCCTTTCTTAAAGATTTTAATCAATGGGCGTGCATTCATCGGTCCATATCTTGCATAAAAGTTGGGCCATACTCCTCACCAACTCTTCATTGACGGTCTTGAGTAATTCAGATGACAGCTTATCGGAGCCTGCAACTTTGTAATTTTTCAGCTTTTTATTAACTGAGTCGACCTTCTTATAGTCCGGTGGCTTCACAATGAAGCCACCATTAACTGTTGGTTCTGGCATCGCTTTTCTAGCGGCGTCATTGTGTCCTTCATCGCTTTCTAGTAGATTAGAGAAGTAACTTCTTCATTTTCTCACTGACTCCTTTGCAACTATAACCAGACTTCCTTTTTTTGGTCTTTGGAGAAAGTAGATCCGCGCTTAAAACCTGTGCAAGGACGCTTGACTTTTTAGTAAAATTTTCGAGTTTCATTTCTATTGCATAATTTCTCACCATTTCGCGTTTTTCTTGCAACCTTCTCTTCCGTCTGAAAAAATGCATTTTGATTCTCTCCATTTCTGTCGATAAAGCTTTCCTCCTTACTGCAGTGGTCTGTGATATGTGACGTCGTTCTCTGCAGTGGCTTTGCGAAACTCCTCATCGTTCCAAGATATAATCACGGGTCTGGAGTCGTCATCTTTGTAGGATCGTGTCTTCATTGTTGTCTTAACTGGTTATAATTGTTTTGCAGTGGCGGGTCTCAAGGTTAGGTCACCAAACTCTAATTAGTTGATGGAGGTGCTGCCTTCTTAAAATTCGAACTACTGTTTAGAGGTTAATTAGAAGCTACATGGAGTAAGGCATGTTTGTGAGCTGGTGAAGTCGTTTGAAAAATAGAATAATTTTTGGCACTTGGACCTCTGCAAACGACCCCAAAACCAAGTTACCACCAGAGTTGTTTTCGATTGTTTTTTAGCAAGTCTTTGCAATGTTATACCTGAACTATCGGTAAAAATTAGCACTTCTTCAATGTTACCTCATTATATACATACATTACCTTGACTTGTATTGGGACATAAAATTTGTACCACTAACTTTTTTCATCAAATAAAACTTTAAGGTAAAAGTTACTCCGATGTTAAGAGAGCACTTAATATTTAACCCTTAATATTTAATAATGCCACATTGAGTGCGATATCTTCTCTTGCAGTGGACTTAATCTCTGGAAGTTTAGCCTGAAAGTGTACAGAAACATGAAGCTTTCTAATGTACTAGGTCACATATAGGTGGAGTCACTACAGTGTGATTTTCTTACCTCCAGAACCAATGAACCACATATTTATATTATCTATGAAGTTTTTTGTGTTATGATTCATTGCAAAAAAAGTGATCTCTGGCTTGTCCCATGTAAGAGTAAACAGTATTAATTAAGATAGAAGGTAGTAACTTGTATTCATGTGGAGGGCACTGAGAGAAATAGGTTCCACTGGTAAAATTAATGGTTCTACGCCCGTATTGTATTTAAATATAAGGTTTAAAAACATATAAAGAATGAAGAATAATTCACTCATCAATGTACATCGAAAATGCTAAAGAGCTGATCTATGGACACTAGTTCATTTGGGTGCAAGTTCTCATTAAGCTATTCTAGAAAATTTTATATGTGATAGACTACACATGTCTTGCACCGTTTGTTAAAATTGTCATCTGAAAATGGGCAAAACCAAGCCTTAAGTCATAGCGTGACATTTATTTCTATCGCATTTAAAACTGTTTCAAAGTTCCTCATCACAAATACGTTAATTCAGTGTTGTAAATAATATCTTCAATAAAGAAACCTTACCATAAACTTATAATTTTTCGCATAAAAATCTTCGTTGAATCAATATAAAACAGTCATAAAGAGCTTCTTCTCAATGTGTACAACTAAATATTTTTTAACCGCTTGATGGAGAAATTTGACTCAAGTCGAGCTTTGTACTTGGAACAAGACCAATTGAAAGACATGTAAAATTATGCTCCAATACCTCTGCAGAGATACGAATTTAAGCAGAGGTTTGAAGAGATATTATCCACTTACTGCAATTTTCAAAATATGGTTGCTTCTGCATACATACAGACATAAGAACATACAGCATGTCTAATGGCCTCTTAAGGAATTATAGTCTTGAGATGAGGAAGAAGTTACAGGGAGATATCTGGTAAATAAGTAGTTTGTGCGATGGCATTTATTGAATGCTTGGCCAAAAATTCGTGCACAATGATGGCGCTTTGGATCGACCTCTTGATGATGAAGACCTCTTGACCATTTGAAGTACATCTCACCACGAATATTGAAGAAAACAATGAGCATCAACTTCACTTTGGCTGACTTTGGCAACTTTCGGATGTTTGTTGCTTCTTAAGTGCGTCGTACTCGTACACCCATGTCGCTGATTCTTTGTGAAATGGTTTAGCTGGCAAGTCTTAGAGGAAGTTTGAACTATATTGCCAACCATAACTGATATGTTTGTGATAGACTTCTCATATGGAAGTTTGAGACGATTGAGAACTCGGCAAGATTCATTTCAGATATTTTATTTCAACATTTTAAACCAATTCACTCTGTTCAAAAAGTTTATTTTTAATGATCCAATTTTATAGTCAATATATGAAATTTATTACACTTCACTTTAAATGGCCGACATACATCTTGAATTGGAGCACTCAAAATTGTAAGCCTTTACCAATAATTTGCTTTTTAAGCGTTTATTTTATTTGTGGCGCTTTACAACATTTTTATGCAAAATGGCAAAAGAAAAGCGGAAAACCGCAACGCAGCAAATTATGCCATCAAATTGGAATAAAGAAGACAGCAAGCAGAATATAACGCAATGAAAATATATAAAAAAAAAAAAAAAAAATGGAGTCGGCCCAATGCAATAAACGTAAATGTGGCAATAAAACCCAAACGATATAATATAATTCCAAATATGGGCGTGCCGCGGCCGAAACGTTAAAGATGCCCGATGATGCAGATGATGTTGCCAATAAATTTGCAAATAGTCTAATTTCGTTGCGAAATGTCGTCTATAAATATTCGAATAAAATGGTTTTTCGGCGTGAAAGATGGAAGAAGAAAATGGCGGTGCGCACTTTTAGAGAAAAAGCGAGAAAAAAAGAAATATGTAACAACCGCAATGTAATTTTGAAGTGAAAGATGGATAAGTGCTGCGGCCATCAAGCGTTTATTTTCTTTTCTATGCGCTACATTTATGTTGTATGGGTTGTGTATTATAAGTTTTTTAGCTGGTTTGTAACGCTTTGATGGAGGTGGCGTATGATGCAATGATGTTCGCCCTTTGTAACATCACAAATCCCTTTGTACAACAATCCCTTCCATTGAGTGTCATTGGAATTTAAATTTTTTATCTTATTCCTCCACGTTCACCATGTCTAAATATCTGGTTTTAGGAACCGCTTCAGTATTATGAAACTTGATTACTCTTGAGTTTCCTGCATAATACTTTCTCATTTTGTGAAGATGTATGAACATGAACTTCAAAACGGTTCGCAATTGAATCTTCCTTAATTTATATTCCACCATTTTGTTTATGAAAGATTTACCAAGTCTGAAGTGTAGCGTATTAAAGTTTCGGTGCCAGCAAAGTAAAATTTTTTTCATATTTCTTTTTTTTTTTTTTTTGTTATTCATGTCAGTTTTTCCTCTATTTTTTTGTTGTTTTTTTTTTTCTGTTTTTTTGGTGGCTAATAAAATTTGCTGTGAGTGTGTGTGCGTGCAGTGCTATTCATTTCGCTTAGTGCCGCCAGCGGTTGGACGCCTTTGAGCGCCTAAAACTCTTGCACGGCTTTCTATCTCGTTTACGCTTATTTAGCGCTTTCTCTTTTGCTGCACGCATTCGTCGTCGCATTGGAAAATTTATAACCGTAATTGTGCCAGGCCCAAAGTTGTGTCGTCGTAGCACTTTGCTTTGCCATGCCAGCGCGCGCAATTCATGCCCAGCCTGCTCCTCCTCCTCCTCCTGCGCTGCGCTGGACTTGGCTTGGCTTGCCTTGGCGTTTGTGTGCGGCCGTAAAACGCATTAACTGCCGTGGACCAACGCAGCTAGCGTCGCATTTTGGCTTGTGAAAAATAAGCAATTTCTAAATTGAAAGTGGTAAATGGAGCGGCGACGGCAACGCAGTAAGCCACCGAAGCAACAACAGCAGCAGCAGGAGGTAGCAGGAGATGTGGTCCATTTCCTTAACCGTGCAAGCGCAGCGCAGCCAAATGGTGCTGCTCCTTGTTATAGCAAAAATTCGCATAGAATGCAGCTGCAGGACACGCACACGTTCGTCGCTGCAAGGCTAGACGTTAAAAGGAATGAGCAGGGGCGCGCAATATGGCGTGCGCATTCATTGCGCAAAGTCGGAAGTACGAAATTAATTATTTTCCATTAAAGCTAAGTATGATATAAAATTTGCTCCAAAGGCAATTTAGACAGTCAAGTGCCCATATAAATTACATAAATTTCATGTAATGCTAGCGAAAAAAAAAAAAAAACAACAACAACAATAACAATAACAAGCACGAAGAAGGTGAAGGTGCGGTTGTAGCGTTAGCGGCGCCCGGAAACGGAAAGACAAAGTGGCTAACAGCGGCAACAATAACAACAGCAACTTTTAGCCATAGCAAAAGTGGTGGGCGTTACTTTCATTCTGCTGCTTCTATCTTCTTCTTGCTGTTTTGCCAACATTTACTTCCATTTTACTGCCATTACGCACCCACTTGCCACATTATTCACGTTTTGCGCTTAATAAATGTTATTCAGCAGCCATGTTGCATGTTGCTATGACGGGAGCCAAAAGCGTATTTAGCTGAGAGTGTGTATATAGCGTTTATAAAATCTGAATCACTTAATAACTGAGCTGATTTTTTAATATCAGACGATAACGACTAACTTTCTATAACTAAGAAATCCAACTGATTGTTTAAATATCAACTAAAAATGGCTACACTTTCAATGAATAAGTTGTACTGAAGCGTTGATATAATATGGCGCCGAGTCCATAAGCACATAAGTCAAATATTATATTTAGATACATTTCAGATAAGGGAAACACTGTCAACGTTATGTGGTCAGTGACAGTGACTCATGCAGAAATGTAAATTCTGCGAAAGCATTGTCTTAAACGTTGCTCGATTGAAGAGACAGAACATCCCAAACTAAGAATAATAAAAGCAACAGCAACGACAAGCCACTACATGCCAGCCATGTCCCAAAAAAATCTTAGAAAATAAGAGACTTTTAAATATAGTCAACTACGGTGCTAGATACCTATAAACTCCATAGGCCACTAGATGCCTTCAATATGCGTGACATGTTGAAGCTTCAACGTCTCTTATAATATTTTTTGTATACAAAATATTTCTATTGCAACTAATATCATCTTCAGCAGTACTCAGGTATTACATACGGTTTCATAGGCATATTATAGTCACTATGTTGCGCATACTAAACCACTTCATTCCAGTGATCAGCAATAATATGTATTCGAATCGTTATAGACATGTGCTTCTGTCCTTAGAACTTGAGGGATATAAGATATAGATAGAGCCTTCAAGTTTCGTTATATAGACGATCTTATGGCTTCTGCAGATAACTTGCATCCAATGTATGTGCCGACACTCCATTCATAAGGGAGTTTGGTACTCACCATACAAATCTACGCCTTTTTATAAATTTGTGTATGAACAACCTTTTATTGTTTTTGTTAATTCATCTACAAACAACAAATTTTTGTGTATATTGCATGAAGTCTTATAAATACAATATAGACCTATAAATATGCCATATAGGTCTATATTGTACCACTAGAATAGTTAGACCCTAGACAAATCTGTTCCTCTTTTTTGCGTTTTTGTATGAAAAAATTTTTAAAATCGCCAAATTTAGTGTATTTCACGACAATCCCTGTAAAATATACCATAAAGGTCCAAGTCGGACCACTAAAAGCGGTAGCGATATAGATTTGTCCGTAAAACAACAAAAACTTTTTGACTATAAAAATAGAGTCTTCAAGTTTCTATTGTGATTTCTTCTATTCTCTCTCCAAATTTCGTGCCAACTTCTCTCTAAGAAGTATAACCCATAAAAACCTGTTCTCCTTTCTAAAATTTTCTATGAAAAAATTATTGCTTTTCATATTAAAAAATACAAATTTTTGTGCATCTTGCTTAAATTTTAATAAAATGTTCCCACATTGTTTCAGGGTGACCCCCTTACAAATCTATGTTTCACAATATTTAATTTACGTCTTAGCCCATAAACCGACGAAGCGTGTTAGACATATCCGTCTATCTGTCTGTCTGTCTGTCTGTGTGACATATTAGTTTGCAAGTTGGTATGTAAAAATTTAAAACCAGAAGCCATTTGACACCAGTTAATGTGAAGAGTCTTTAAAATTCCTTAATTTTCACTAAATGTTGTCTAGGATGTATCACCCTCATACCCGTATTCCCTTTAAGTCGTCTGATTGCGGTATTGAACGTCTTCACTTTGG
Source organism: Leucophenga maculata (assembly GCA_035044805.1). Lineage (NCBI taxonomy): Eukaryota > Metazoa > Arthropoda > Insecta > Diptera > Drosophilidae > Leucophenga > Leucophenga maculata. The sequence continues at coordinate 772,826 of JAWNNP010003928.1, read as the reverse complement.
CTGAATTTGAAAAGCTGTCTTTGCATTTTCTGAGGGCTAAGACTTGGCGGTAGTGCCCTCTTTTCATTTAAATTATGTTCAGACATATATCTGGAAGCCAGTTGGGCTTATCACCGTAGACAGACCACACATCCTAACCGATGCATCCCCGCTCTCTGTATTATTACTTTCTCAAGATAGTGACTTTCGAATATTAAATGTTTGTACAAATACATCAAAATTACGAGATTTTAAGGTTTTTCAAACTTTAAAAGTTTATAGAACGGATATGAACATGATACATATCTCCTGTTATGTAGGGTAAAAACTAACATGAAAAACTTCTGTTTTCAGGAGCGCTTTATTTCGCCTGCCCAGAATCCAAATTATTTATTCCTTTCAGAGAATGTTCTCAAAAAATAGGCGTTTGTTTAAGTGATGACCGCTTCATTCGACTCTCAACTCCAACCTTTCCGACCAGCTCAATTCTCTTTCTGACCAGCCCTTTTCTTTAGGTTTGGAAACGATAAATAGTCCAAGGGGGCTAAATCAGTAAATCAGTAGAATATGATGGATTGGGCCGCATTTGGAAGCACGATTTATGGAATTTTGCAATGGTTACCCTTGAAATAGTACTACTTTTCTTCGCCAAATGCGAATGTGACCAAAAACTCTAAATAATACTCGACGGTGATCGTTGTAGCCTTTATAAGGTAATCGATATGCATGGCACCGCGAGCATCCTAAAAAAAAATTGCCCGACAGACCCATCTTGATTGATTGTTCCTTGTCTTTGGTGTGAGATGGATCCATGTTTCGCTCGTAATGCGGATAAGCATCGCTAAACACTCTTTTTAATTGAGACACCTATGGAGCGAATAGGTTTCACATGTCCAAATATTCATGTAAAAAGAGATGCCTACAGCCTCAGACACCTCACGTACTTTTATTCTCGACTTTTTCTGGCGTGATGACCTCTTTTGGTTTACCTGAACATTCGTCGTCACTTGCGCTGGTGCGACCACAAAGAACTCAGTAAACCAATCTTAAACGTAGAAATTTATGCTGCAGATTCCCTATAGGATTTATGAAGACTGTCAATTTTTTCAGTAATATTTTTTTACGCAAAAAATTATGCTCCATTTTCTTTAATAGTAATGAGCTTCCTTGAGCGCAACTTCCTCAGTTACTATGCGGGAAAATTTAGAATGTCACTTTATAAGCGTCATTGTCGTGTGAATTGGATTGGAATAACGAAAAAAATTAATAGATGCATCTTATACTCAGGACCAAAATTTTTTAAATCACTATTTCAGTCGCGTTTCGCATTTAGAAAAATTTTTAAAAAAGTTAGAAATTTCGAGACCAGTAGAACTATTTTAGTCGGATGAGACAGCGTTGAAAGTCTTCGAGAGAAAGGTTCTTCGCTGGATTTTTGGTCCTATTTTGGAGTCAACGACGAGTTTACGTCCCGTATGAACCGCGAGCTGTACGAGCTACTCAATGAGGTTGGCATAGACCAGCGCATAAAAGTCCAGCAGCTGCACCGGGCTGAGCACCTCATTCGAATGGATGAAAGAGCTCCAGCACGCATGGTTTACTTGGGGGTCCCAAACTTAATTGGAGGACGCCGAAATAGCGGACGACCGGGCACGCGTTGGAACGACCAGGTATTGAGAGATCTCTCCGTACTTGGCATTCAAAACGACTGGCGCCAGCGCTCACAAGATTATGGAGGCTGACGCGCCTTCGTAGACGCGGCCATGACCGGCAGACGGTTGACGACCATATAAGTAAGTAAGTAAGGTCCATATCGGACCAAGGGAAGGATTAGTCCCCTTACAAATCTGTCTACCTTTCTGGATTTATATATGAAAAACAATTTGTTGAGGTTTAGTCAACCTTGAAACGAGGGATACAGATAGGAATATATCCATATACAAATTTAAGGTTCAATGGTGATATAGAGTATCTGCAAGTCGTGCACACTCGACTGCATTTTTTTTTTTTGTTTTTTGTGTTATTTCTACAACTGGCTGCTTTTTTCCAAGCTGTTCCAATGGATGCCAGAGGCAAAAACTGCAAAATTTTCGTTTGAAAACCCTTAAAAATGATTTTCCTGGAAACACACAAATTTTCGCAGCGTGTAAACAGCGCCTAATGAATCCTTATTTTAGCTGCGAGTATTTCTTTATTCAATTAATTCACCTTTTGCTGAGAAATGCAATTAAAATCACAATTAATTTGTTTGACAACTCACAAAAAGCTGCGAAGGCGGCAAGCTGTGCTTTCTTTGAAAGGTTTGGGGGCAGGTGTAGATGTCAAATACCACAAATGCGCAAAAGTTAAGCCGACAAACGACAAATAGACAGAGAGACAGAGAGAGAGAGAGAGAGAGTGAGACCAATAAACAAATTAAAAATGGAATAACTCAACGCGCGTCAAATCAAAGTAAAATAGCAGTAAAGCAGGAGGGTTAAAGAAAAGGGCTAGTGACGAAAGAAAGAAAAATTGAAAGAGCAACAGCTGCAATAAAAGCTGTGAAGAGATGAGAGCGACAAACGACAGAGAAATTTAATTTTAATGAAATTGTTAAAACGTAAACAATTTCATTTTATAAAAAGTTTTTCAATTTTTTTTGCATTTCACTCGCACTTGCACACACAGTGGGCGCCGCTGCTGCTGCCTGTGCGCTTTTATTATTTAACACATTTGTGCGAAGTGGGTGTATGAAAGAAAGAGATGGGTGAAAGAGCGGAGACAGCTCAAATTGTTCGTGACAATGAGATATGCGTCAAGCAGTCAGCAACAACAGAAAATAACAACAAACAACAAAAACAATCATTCCAATAAGTTAAAACAGTAAAAACAACAAAGAAGAAGAAAACAATGTGAAAGCCAAAAAAAAAAGTAAAGTAGAAAATAAAGCAACAAAGCCAAAGCGTGCAAGTGAGATGTAATGCAATAATATAAAGAAAATTCAATGTTGTAAGTGCAAGAAAGAGAAAGCAAACAAGCAGCAGCAGCACAGCAGAAGCGAACGACGGTATCGTGCAGCAAAGAGAAATGAAAATAAATGAAATGCTGATGCGAAGATTTAATAAATGAAATTGGTGTGTGATTAAAAACACAAAAACCCAAACGAAATCCATCTAATCAACTTTTGTTTGCCACCCGATACAACGCCGCCCCCTGCTCGAGAAGTTGTCCTTGCTGTTGGAGCAGTCGCTGGAGCCAAACACCCACCCACCCACAACAATTCAACTTGCGCTATGTTGCAGCCATTTTCAATGTGTTGGCGCAAGTAGTGCAGCGCATATTGCATGCGTGAGAGAAAGAGGGAGAGTGAAAAAGAGTGTGAGTGCGAGTGTTTGCCATGTGTTCGTTTGCAAGTGTATTAGTGCCATGCATTGGCCGCACACACACACACAAACACAGCATTGGGCGGTGCATAAGAACGGGAATTTTATGCAATAATTTCCCTGTGCGCATACAAATTTCCCGTTGCTATAATATCCCGTTGTGTGCATAAAAGCGCTTAGCATATGTATGCACCTTTTGGTTAGTGGCGTCACTAAAATTTCTGCTGAATATGTTTTGCTGTACTTTAAATGAAAAGCTTAGCGAGCTTTGCGCTCTTTTTGTATTATGGCATGCTCTGAGCTGCTCACTTCTGCGTAGTTCATATCGATATACAGGGTGGTTGTATTTAAATAATCAAGCATTTCTATTGAAAAATAAAATTTCGTTTGAAATGTTTAATAAAAACGACAAAAATTTCATCGAAAAATAAAATTTTGAACAAAAATTTGCGAATTTTGTTCGCGTTTTATTGAAAACCCGCTTGCAAATCGAATGTTAATTAAGAAATTAAAAAAAAAAAAAAAAAAATTTATCAGAACTTATTCTTTCATGCTTTCGTTCGCATACGGTTGTAGGCCTTTTCTAACTGATTCGGAATAGCTGTACACCTTGCCACAATCCGAACGATGCTTCTTATTCGTTTTTCTTTTTAGTGTTTGGTTAGTAGACAATTTTTTACAGAATTTAAAGACGAATGAAAAGAGAAAAAAGGGTAGAATTTTTGTATTAGAAAGATAGAAAATAGGGCCCGAACATTTAATAATCAATTGATTGAAGCAAGTTGGGGGAAACAATTTCACCAAGAAGAATTTTGTGAAGAAAAACTATAGAAAGCATAGATCTGCGTCATGAACGGGTTACTTACTTACTTACTTATATGTCCTTCAACCGTCTACCGGTCATGGCCGCGTCTAGGAAGCCGCGCCAGCCTCCATAATCTTGAATGCCAAGCAGGAGGGGATCTTTCCATACCTGGTAATTCTATCGAGTGCCCGGTCGTCCTTTATGTCGGCGTCCACCAATTAAGTTTGGGCCCTCCCATGTAAACCATGCATGCTGGAGTTCTTTCATTCATTCGAATGAGGTGCACAGTCCAGTGCAGCCGCTGGAAAATTATGGGGTGGACTATGTCAACCTCATCGAATAGCTCGTACTGATCGCGGTTCATACGGGACCTAAACTCGTCGCCGAATCTAATAGGACCAAAGTTCCTGCGAAGAATCTTCCTCTCGAAGACTTTCAACGCTGTCTCGCCCGACTCAATCACGGTCCATGCCTCTGCACCATGCAATAGCAACGGGAGTATCAGCGTCTTATAGATCTTTATTTTCGTCTGTCGAGATTTATCAGACTTGCTGCCTTTTTAATGAAGTGGAATAATGAAATATTCTCTCCAAAGAGATGGAAACCTGTGTAACCTTATAAGACAGGTTGAAAATAATCAATATAGGTAAGCAAATTGAGCTAGAATACTGTTTTGGCATGCTGCAGGGAATGTTATCGGAAAATTTTATAAATAAAACACATCACTTTTAGCAAGTTCTCCACCAGGGCACCGGATCGGGAATTGTCAAAATGGTTGCTTCTTGAGCGACTTAGTGAATAGTTGGTACCTATGCTGTAGTCCATAGTTGCCAACCGTTGCTCAATAAAATCGCTTCTAAGTCTCTGTAAAACATTTCTTAGTTGTTTTTGCAGCTCGATTCTACAAAATACGGTCCTACGGGTCCTGTGTTTGTATCGCTCTCCTTCTGAGGCGCCTTTTTGTTGCAAGAAGCTTTCTAACTTTTTCATTTAAGACAATGCCATAACTGACTGGGCCAGACGGGGGTGTAGGAGGATTGGCAGCGTGTGCTGCATTATGAATATTTCTAGTGAGAATATTGACCGCCATCTCGATGTCCTCGATCTCTTGAATTTTGCTCCGCTTCCAAATGAATGGAGTTCTCCAGTTGTTACTTAAAAGTGTCCAGATTAGTGGGACTGATATTAAGTTGATAGTGCAGGGCATAATTAACTCCATTGGTATTGGCCAATGGCAGATGATCAGAATCTTAGTCGCAGTTTTCTTTTATACTGGTCCTGAAATCCGGTACTCCGCTACTGAATGGGCACATTGTGGTACCTGGTTGGAGCTCCAGTAGCGAGTATTTTAACCCCACTGGCGGATGTGGCTTCAGCTAACTCCCGCCCTCTTACGGAATTATATTGCTCAGAGGCAATTTCACCCACAATAAAATACCTTTGACCAGAGGCACGAAATATGTCTATAAACTGCTTTTCGTTTATCTTCTTCATGGGAGGGCAGTATATAGCACTAAACTACATGTCACCGACTCCTGTAGCAACTTTCACAGCAGACATTTGTATATTCCGCGTCTCTAAGACTCTTTGTGGGAAATGGCGAAGAAAGTTTTTCACCAAAATAGCTGCTCCTCCACCAATGCGCCTATTGTGAGAGGCTAAGCATTATTTCAGTCACATCTCCACATCTTTGGCTTTTCCTGAAGTGCCATTGACATTCCAGTTTAAAACTTTTAATGTGATCATTGTGAAGTGGTGGGGTTGCATAAGAGTAAGAAATAGTCCCCTATCCATTTAGCTGGCTTTGATGTAGCTGCTTCTTATGCTTGACCCAGACTAGGAGGGAACTTTTGCGTTACCAATGGAGAGTTATTGCTGTTAATCATAAAGTAAAATGTGGGAGCATGCTCAGTTAGTTGCTTACTTCTGGGTTCTGATATTTTTCTTCTATGCTTGCTTCATTGACCCAGAAAGGAGTTCTTAATACCATTTGCATGCTTTAAAGCTAGCCGAATGGTTTCCAGCGCAATGAACAGAAGTGAAGCTCCATCGTGGGACCTCATGCACTCCCCGGTGTAATGGTCTTGGCCACATCTAGCACAATTAGCAGTGTGACCATAATCCTGTCAGCGGTGATACTACGCAATTTCTGTCACTTTTCTCATTCTTTCAATTATAGCCCAGTATTATATAGTCTATCAATAATAATAGTGTAGGGCTTTACTTTGATGAATAACTGATTAATATTTTCTTCTTTGTTTATTCTAGAATTGGGATTATGCATGTGGAGGACGTTGAATCCAAGTCTTATCAGATCGGCCGATATTTCCTAATGTCGTGTCCTATGTTGCAGAGCCCTAACTACTATTCGATAAGGCTTTTCCGTTTGAAGTTCGTATGTATAGAATTCTAATCCTATAGTGTCCATTCGGTCAATAGCCCTGTATGTATCCATGTCTTTAGGAACAAGCTTAATAAGGCGTGAAATTTCTCTGTCAATGGGGAACCGATTTTGCAAATTTTCTCAAAACAGATCAGTAGAATGCATGTATAATAATATTTTATTTATTTAAGTTAATAGTTGATAGTTTTTGACAAGACTTGGAATATTATATCTAAAATTCAGTTATTTTTCGCTTTTTTCTTTTGAAATCGGTTAAAATTTTAATTTTTTTAAAGTTTGTTTATTGCAATTTTGATGACTGATGACAATGCTGCACAAAGCTCGAAGTTCGATAGCACAATCATACAGTTATCGATAGCAACTCTCTCTCTCTCTCTCATTCTGACAGTACAGTATTGTCTTCTTCTACTCGAACCAAAACACATGCAAGAGACTTGTTTCAATTCATTGCGCGCTGTTCTCGCGTACGGACGTGGTCGACCTTTTACAATTCGCGGATCGTTTTCTCAGTGTGCGGTTTTTTCACTTGTTCTCGTCAGTTTTTTTTTCTGTGTGTCCCTAGTTACATTCTTAATAAATATTTTCGCCATATGTGCAACTATTTAAACATTTAGCTTAGTCTAATTCAAAGCAAAAAAAAAATGTGAGTTAAATAACAATTGTTGTAGATTATACAATTTGCAGCGTGTTGTTGTTGTGTGTTTTAATATGTATTAAAAAAAATAAAATATATTTCTGCGTGTGCGCGAATATATTTAATTATTTAGCAAGAAATTGTATATTAAAAATGCATTTGTGTCACCTGCTGTGCGCTCTTTAAGTGTCACCAAATGAAAAACCAACAAAAACTAGTGTCTACGAAAAGCATTTAATACAAAAAAAACACAAAAAAAAACAAAAAGTTGTTTTATAAATTTTATGTTCAAAAAAAAAAGAGAGAAAAGAGCGTATATATAGAAAGAGTATAATTTTCTTTTGTACCTTCTTTTTGTATGTTTTTAATTAAAATTTATTTAACAACATTTAATTAACGCGAGTGCAAAGCAAATTACTTAATTAGAACGCAATTAATTAAAAGAAAAACCAATTGATTTCATTGCAAAGATCAGCGAACAGTTTGTTAGAAATTGCAGCACAGTTGCTCTTTAAATATTATCTCTCTCGCTCTCTCTTTAGTTGCTGTGGTTTTTGTACGTGAGTGTGATAACTTATTTTCTCTTTTTTTTTTATGACGCATATTAATATGAAAACTTGCTTCGTTCGTAGTGTTGTGTTGTTGCTATTGCATTTTTGCTCTCATTACTCTTGTTATTTATTGTTGTTGTTGTAGTCTAGTGATTGGGCTCGTTTGACATGTTTTATGATTTTTTATGCGCTTTGATTTTTCGCATATTTTGCCGTGATTTGCAGTTTAAATTGTTTTTTGTTGTTTTTGTTTTATTCAAGACTGCACAATTTATTAATGAGGCGTGAGCGAGCGCGTGGAGAGTCGTCTGAGTCTGTGCTGCAATTTAAAATGTATTCAAAAAGAGAGGAAGATGAAGCAGAAAAAAATTAAGCAGCATTTTATGCATTTATATGCTGTCTCTCTCTCATTTAAATTTTAAAAACAGTTTCTATTTTTTTTTCGCTATCTCTCTTAGTTTATTTGACATTTTCATTTTTTTTTTTGTTCTTTTTGTTGTGCTTTCTTCAGTAAGAATTCAAATAGATTTTGCTAAATGCCCTAAAAACGTGTTATCGGTTTTTAATATTCACTTTGTACACACACACACACACATGTATATATGCTACTTTGGTGTTGCCGCCATCTGCTGATATTGCTCATTCTCTCCTCGCTCGCTCTCTCTCTCTCTCTCTCTCTACTCTTCTACACCACAATCATCTGTCATATATGATTCCAATTGGATCTGTATGCTTCGTTGACAATTTTTCCGCCGCCGTTTTTCTTTGTCACAAAAAACCGCCAATCAATTGCTATTTTTTGCACCTTTTATTATTACCGAGTTGTGCCTTATGTCTGGATGGATGGTTGGGTATATTGATTCATTAAGTCAGTAAGAATATTCTAATTTGTCCATATTTTGTTTCATAAACATTTTTTTTAATGTAAGGAAGATCAAATTAGATGGATTTTGAAATATATTCGATAGTCCTCTCCGTTTGACTTTAGTAGCCAATTGGTATCTCAGATTTTTTAAACAAATTCTGAGATTCTTAAGTTCTTCTGAGTGGGTAAAATGATTTTTTTTGATTTTTGTTTCGTTTCAGACGTTAGCTCCCAAGAGCCTTAAGATTTTATATAATTTTTAGCATTAAAAAATAAGTTTCCATAGACATGTCATTCAATGCATTTATCTGGCTGTCTGTATAAACAAAAATTTTGGTGTCTATAAGAGATCAAGCTTTCATATTTAGACTCTCATATTACCGTTGTTCATATGTCTAATATTCAATGATTGTTCCAACTCTTCTATGAGGGATATCCTCCGTACAACCTTTATAGAAAAATGTTTTTGTGTTGTTAAACTATTTTGTTTATCCCAAGTATTCCTAATTAAGTAACCACCATGAGAACAGGTCAAAATATAGCCCCATACAAATTTAAGATTCAATGTGGTACAGGGTAGAAATGTAATCCCATAAATACGTGAGCTTTCAGAATAACCTGTTTTTAAAACGACTCGTATGCTTCCAGAGAGAGTAGTTGGACGATTCATCAGGACCTGCACTAGCCAAAATTATTTCAATTTGAGCTTTTGAAGACGATTGGACCATTTCTTATAGATTTGCCATTCTGGCATACTCTCGCCTAATCCTTCTTTTCAGACATAAAAGTGCAGCAATTGTTTGAGGTTGTTGAAACGTCCGTAAGTTAGTAGAACATTGAGTGGCAAATTTCGCAGCTTGTCTTAAGTTCTCTGGGCTATTTATGTATATCGATGCTAAGATTTGTTTTACTATTTAACTAAGTCTTGAAAGCATCATCTGAGCAGCCGTTTAAATTTTGGTGCATAATGCAAGATTACTAGAATTGGTAGGAATAGGGTTCAATCCCATCGATTATAAAAAAGTCTAAGTCTAAATAAATGTTAAAATTTTTTTTTTTTTAATTTAGAAACAGCTTGGAAACAATTACGGTATAATTTTGAATAGTTTTTTTTTTTTTTTTTTTTGTATTCTTATATAATATTTCTGAAGATCGATCAAAGCGATATATGATAAAACTGTCAGAAACGGTTGGTCGAAAAATTAGTTTTTATTTTCAAACAGAAATCAATCATACTTTGTAATCAATCAATCATGCCTACATAGCGAATACTCACGGGACCAGAAAATCACTTTGTTATACAGAAATGATGATTCTTTGAAGTAATCTAATCAGTAATTTTCGTTTGGGTTACACATCATTTCTCGTTTTCCACAAAATCTTCTTCGGAATACGTCCACTAATGAAAAAAACAGCTTATTATTCTTCATCGTTTTCTGAATCTGAAGATATTTTATAGAAGTAATTTATTAGGCAATAGAATTCCAATAGCTATGTATATATGGACATACAATCATAAAATATATAGCTGAGATATTCTGAACTCCACGACATTCCAGAAGAATTCTAAGAATATCTTCAATATCAACATGGAAGTAGTCTTTAAATGATGCATTAATGTTTGCTACAGCTCTAAAAGAAGCGTCTTTAGTAGCCAAATCGGAATGTGAAAGAAAGACATCTTTATTCCAATGAATATGCAGGCCTCCATTAAAAAATCCTGCCTTTCTTAAACAATTCGTGCTTTTACATTGACATTCCATACTTTGCTTAAGTTTCCAGTAGTATCTCGCAAATTTATGGCCATAAAAGGTTTATTCTACACCATTTGTGTCAACATATTCGTCAAAATCCGCTTTCTGTAATGTTGGTCCATTGGCTGAAGTAACGAAGTCATCTTGGGAGGAAAATAGCTAAGCTTAATAGTTTTCAATTTATCTTTTACATAATTAGGATGCTTTTTCGAGAATCAAATTTTTTATTCAGCTTTAAAAACCATTTCGTAAAAATTTCACCTGTCCTCCAAGCTTTTTTGTTGGACTCATAATCCAAATCTTCCTTTAAAGCATCGTGGATTTGACAAACAATTGAAAATCAAATCTGTCTTATCGGCATTAAAGATATCATCTATATTCAATTTCTGAATCTATCTTCACAAAACATCAATTAACCATTCATCACGATACAGAATATTGGCATCAGCACTTTCACCGCATAAGAGTTCTTGAACAATATCGTGCCGTCTTTTGAATTTACCCAACCATTCAAAACTCGCTTTAAACTCTTCGTGTTCCAGTGTGTTAGAGAATTCTTTGGCTTTTTGTCTCATTAGTGTCTCATAGGAAGATTTCTTACCAAGTAATTCCGGTTAGTGTTTAATTCTTTGTCTTCTATGTGGGGAATTCCAAACTGTTTAGCAATATCTCTGTTCTTTATTATTCCTTCCTTAATTTAGCTCGGAAATAAAATCATTCTAGCACCTTCCAGCTTAAAAATCAAATTGCTTTGTTTCAACAGATAATAAAATAAAAAATAACAACTTTTCGTACACCAAAATAGCTTTGCTTCAGACTTTTGATAAGATTATCCGTAGATCTGAATGAAAGAAACATGGTTAGAGAAAAATTACACAATTATGTACGCAATGGAAAAACACAGAATTTTAAAGTTTAAACTAATCTCAACAAATTTTATGAGTTGCACAAACTAACAATAAAACAATAAAAAAAATAATAAAATAAAATTTTCCACCTCAACGCATTCATTTTCTTTGCGACCTTCAATGTGTAGCGTATTGGAATTTCAATTTTGCCAATAAAAGACTACACAGCAGTCAGTCAGTCAGTCAGTCGGTCGTCGGCTGTACACGCGTTCGTTGTTGTCTCTATTTCATTTTGCCAGCCAGCCAGCCGTGCCGCTCATATTTTAATAACGTGTTGTTGTATTCCTTTTTCAACAGTTTTATCTTTTTGTTGTTTTTTGTTTGTTATTTTTATTGCGAGCTATTTTTAGTAACAACAACAAAAAACCAACAACAATAAAAACAAGAATACTTTACGCTCAGCAGCAGTCTCTCTCTTCGCTGATTAACTACGATACGCTCAATTGCATCAGCTGAAAAAGTCAAAGCAACAACAATGAGCAGAAATTAAAATTCCAACTACAACAAAAACCAAAAAAAAAAATAGAAAATCAAAACAACGACAACAAGTGTCTCTCGCTCTACTCTGGCTCAGGTGATAACGCGCAAAGAGCGAGAGAGTGAGAGTGCGCTAAAAAGAGCAACTGTTCTTGAGCTTATAAGTTGCCTTTCTCTTTTTTATGCACACTTGTTGCACTATGCTCTTTAATAAATATGCACACATGCAACGAGAATTGATGAATGTGTGCCGACATTTGTATACCCTGAATTGTTTGTAAAAGTCGGAGGAAGTATCAATTGAGTATACATATATGTATTACTGAGAACCATCTAAAGCAAGTCGTTATAAACATGTTCGTCTGTCTGGTTAACATAATATATTACAGCCTTGTGTATAAGCAATCTCTTTCCAACCTGGCACCATCCTATTTTAAGTTTTTACGATTGGTTTTATTTTTATACCCAGTTTCCATAGGGAATAGGTTATACTTAGATTGTGTAGACGTATATAACAGGCAGTACGAGAAGAGACAGACCCTATATACATATATTCTTATACAGTATCAAAAGTCGAGTCGAAATATAGATAGAGCTTTCAAATTTGTATATTTAGATGCTCCTATTCATGCTTCAGATAACTTCTATTCAATAAACACTGCCTCCCTAAGGTAATGGGTGGGGGTTGTGCGTGTGTTGGCATTTACCATGCATACGAAGTCCTTAATCTGAGTTTTTGTATGAACAATTGTTTTCCATATTCATTTCAGACAAAAAAATTGTATCTACTTTACGTTAAACCTTATAAAATATCTTACATTGTTTCAGATCGTATTTGTTCAACCTTTTCCAAGTTTTTGTATGAAAAATTCTGTAATCTTGTTTAGCTTGTAATGCAAAGAAAAACCAAGAACATATTCCATTAAGACCAAGTTCCGATACGATCGAAGTTCTTTGACGCCCTTTCTGCACTAGGTATCCCGGCCAAGATTGTCCGTCTTTGCATGGCGACGCTATCTAACACACAAAGCGTTGTCAGGGTGGGGAAAAACCTCTCCGACCCCTTTGATACCAAGACAGGTTTCAGGCAGGGAGATGCTCTGTTGTGCGATTTTTTCAATCTCCTAATGGAATTTATCCTACGCCAATGCCCGTACATACAGAGTATGTCGGGCTCGATCTTCCAAAAGGAAGTAATACAGCTCGCGGACGCAGATCATAAGCAAGGCGTTCTCAGAGATTGAAAAACGAGTTTAGGTCCTGTATGGACCGCGAGCTGTATGAGCTATTCGATGAGGTTGACATAGTCCAGAGCATAAAATTCCAGTGGCTGCACTAGGCTGGGCACCTAATTCGAATGGATGAAAGAGCTCCAGCACGCATGGTTTATATAGGAGGCACAAACTTGTTTGGAGTACGCCGAAACAGAGGATGACCATGCATTAGAATGACCAGGTATTGCGAGATCTCTCCGTACTTGGCATTCAAAACGACTGGCGCCAGCGCGCACAAGATTATGGAGACTAGCGCGCCTTCCTAGACGCGGCCATGACCGGTAGACGGTTGACGGCCATATAAGTAAGTAAGTAAACACCCAGAATAATAGAACGTTTATCTTCATGAATGCTGTCAAAGCTGTTTTTGGTTTTTAGGTTCAAATTTGAACAATTATAATATGTAGCTGTTGAGCTATTTGGGTCAAGATAGCCTTATCATTATTTTCAAGCAATCGAAACTAATCATATTTGTTAGACGGCGATCATAAATTACCGATGAAACACTTCTTGTTGGATTATGAAAAAATAGTTCGAAAGTAGAAATTATTTTGCGTTAATTGGTCGAGAAACATCAAGGATCGAACTTTTTTGATTCAATATTACATGAAAAAAATTCAGCTCTGAATGAAGTGGATTTAAGAAGAATCTGTGTTCTGTATTCTACAGTTTCTTCTCGAATTCACTTCTAATTATATCCATTATACGATGACATTGCTCTGAAGTCTTATGGCCTCCCCGAAACCCAAATGATGTTCCGGTATTATATTGCATTCATGCAAAATTAGTAACAATTTATTCACAAGTATTCTGTCGAATACTTTGGAGAATATCACAAGCAAGCTAATTGGACGGTAGGACGAGAAAATATTTTCAGCTCCCTTCCTTTGGGATTTGTTAACCTTGATCTGTTATTTCTTGAATCGGTATCGGTTGGAAAACAAAAACTTTATAACATCGGAAAAAGATAAAACTTACTTATATGGCCGTCTACCGGTCATGGCCGCGTCTAGGAAGGTGCGCGCTGGCGACAGTCGTTTTGAATGCCAAGTACGGAGAGATCTCTCCATACCTGGTCATTCCATCGAATGCCCAATCGTCCTCTATGTCGTTTGTTGAGAGAGGGCTTTACTTATTATTTGCTTGCTCAGCCCGAAAAAGCATCTGTTTGCAAGCGTGATTCTTCGCCTGATCTCCAGGCTGACGTTGTTGTTACTGATTATCTCTGTTCCAAGATAGACGAAGTTTTCTACAACATTGAAGTTGAAATTCTCCATCGTCACTGACCGTCCAAGACGCGTTGACGGAGTGCGAGAAGACACCAAGTACTTCGTCTTGTCCTCATTCACCGCTAGATTCATGAGCCGAAACTGTTTTTCTATCTACGAGAACGCCTTGCTGACTCGCCGTTCCTGCGTATCGATTTCATCGGCGTAAGCGAGCAGCATCACTTCCTTTTGGAAGATCGAGCCCAACATACTCTGTATGTACGGGCATTGGCGTAGGATGTATTCTATCAGAAGATTGAAAAAATCGCAATCTTTGCCGGGAATACTGAATGCAGACAGGACGTCGAAGAACTTCGCTCTTATCGGCGTGTCGAAAGCGGCTTTGTAATCGACAAATAGGTGGTGAGTGTCTTTGTGGAACTGACGGGTCTTTTCCAAGATTTGACGCAATGTGCATATTTGGTCACTGGTCGACCTTTTTGGTCTGAAGCCACACTGGTATCGTCCTATCAGTGGCTTATATATATGGCTTCAGCCTATTACACAATACGCTCGACAGAAACCACATCCAAATTCGTGCTTACTCGCCTGACCGTTGTAGTAGATGTCACAGGATGCTTTTTTTGGAGCAACGCTGTCCTATCCATCGGATTTCTTGAATTGCGGTGATGTCAGCCTTGCAACTTTTGAGGACATCAACCAGCTGGATATTTGCACCATCCCAATTAAGGATGTGGACATTCCAGGTGCATATCCTTATTTCACGATCCTTATACCGTTTGCGGGTGTCGTCATCATTGAATTCCTTCCGAAGCTTCATAAACGTTTTCATTGGGGGTATATTTTTTAAAGTGGTGGGTCCCAAGCCCAGCGCATCAAACCCTTATTAAAGGAGAGGGGGCTCCTTCGCCTTCTAAACAGATATGTCTTCGGCTATTCCACGTGGCCGAACTCTTATCGGATACTCAAACGGACACGAATTTTTGTTTGCTGAACGCAGCTTAAGAGAAAGAACAGAGAAAAGCAATTAATCGCTCTCAACGTAGCTGCTTCACACACATGTAAAGGAAAGACACACATACGCTTACATTTTGTATTGTTAACTTTGTGTCCATGTCTGCTATAAACTCTTGAACCACCGATCGTTAGGAAATTTGTTTAGTATTAGCGGAGATAGAAGTTAGATTAGTTTTAAATCAGGATCACTTCCTTTCGGTTACTTGCTGTGCATTCGATATAATAAATAATATAAAAAAAAACAATACATAACAAAAGTGAAAAAAAAATCTTTTATAAATTTTTTAAATAATATTCTAATTGCATTTCCTATATAAAACTATATCTCCCGAGTTTTGTGTGTGTGTGTGTGTGTATATATGTGTCAACTTTTATTAAATATTAATAAACAGTGACCAAAACAACAACAACAAAATATTACAAGTGACAAGTGCATTTTAATAAATAATAAAAAAAAAAGAAAGCAAAAACAGCAACTAAAGTTTATATAGAATTGAATGTACTCGGGCAATATACATATATATGTATCTCTATCTCACTCTTACGCGATCTATCGCGCCTGCATATAAATTTTGTTGTTAATTTTATATTTCCTGTATTTCTGCTGTTTCGTCGTTGAATGCACATATTGCACACATTAAGTGTAGAGAAGCGCCTAACAACAACAATAAAAAACAGTAAATGCAAGCACAGTGGTTAGCTGTCATCTTAATAAAAAAAAAAATTATAATAAGAAGTTACGAGAAAAAAAACAGCAGAATAACTGCAGCGAAAGCAATAACAAAAAACAACTTTCATTTCATTTAGTTACAGTTGCCGGTAATCAGTAGCAGCAGCAGCAGCAACAACAACAACATCATTAGCTCTCTTTCACACAGTGCGTAGGAGCAGAGAGAGAGACTAAATAACAGCGTGAGAGCGTCGTCGTCGTCTTTATTTATTTTTTTATATTATTATTGCGGTACAACAACAAAATGTAAGTAGAAATTATTAATTGAATTAATTTTAATAAATGCCGCGCCTGCTGTCGGCGGCGTCAAATGATAATAATGATGATGATGATGTTGATTTCATTATTATTTTAAGACGCCGCCCGCACAAATCCATGTTAATCACTTGTTATTAGTGTATGTACATATGTATACATATATAATAAGCAATAACTGTTAACTTAATATAAAAGTAAATAAGTACATTTTAAGCATACAAACACAAAAATAGGCAAACAAAGTCAGTCAGACACACGACGCAGCACAAATTGCAAATGTTTAAAGCGTTTTTATTTGTAATTTTTTTTTTATGTTCGTTTGCCCTTAATGACTTGAAAAAAAAAACAACAAAATCAAAAGAGAAATATGAAAAAATTATAAGACTTGCATTGAATAATCAATGAAGCATCGAAGGCGAAGGCAATGCAAAAAAAAAAAAATGGCAAAGTTTAAACAGAAATGCGCGGCGCATTACTTGCAATTCTTCACACTGCGCCGCAGCGCCATTGTTGTTATTTTTTTATTGTTGTTGTTGTTTCTATTTTTAGCAGCGAAGCGCATTTGACAACAATAAAAACAATACCAGCACAGCACAAGTCGTCCAACGTTCGTTGTTGTAGTATAGAATAGAAAAAAAAATCAATGTAAAGCAAATATCATAAATTTTATTTTGTTGTTTTGTAAATACATAGTTTTTAAGAATTATCAGCCATAGCTCGTGTGGCTACATGTTAAATATTTAGGCGTATTATTTAGGCACTGAATTATTTAAACACTTTTTTAATTAAACTAAAAAAATTTAGCTTTAGAAATTTCGAGAAATATTTCCTTCCAGAATTCAAAGTATAAAGTTTTTTAAAACGATTTCGTTACGCTATGACCGACATATTTTAAAAATTTCTATACAAACTATTATCAAATGGAAAAATACTATGAAATTGGTTTAAGTGGAGAATATTTTAAAAAATAATGGAACTAATTGAAATTTTCAGGTCAGAATAGTTAAAGCTATAAGACTTTCAAATTTCATGTCAATATTTGCATGAAGATAAAAAGATTTTGATAAAAAACGCTGAAATTATACTTTTTCTGGGGTCTACACCTTAATGCGGGCATGTTATATGAATTTCGATACTCTGAAAAAATGGAGTATAGTCGTCTATATATGTACAATGATTTGGATAAATGGCCCAAATACTACTAGAAATGTACATAGTTATAGATCAATTTGTCTCGTCGAACTGTTAAAAAAATACATTTATACCAGTGCTCGGCACCGGTCTATCTTTTGTGCATAGCAGAACGTTCATTTTTTTTGTATTTTTTTTTTTTTGGTTTCAGCAAAGTGCTTTTGGTCTTTATCGTCAAGCAAATCTTTGCAAATACCGCAATTCCAAAGTTTTTTTTTTTTTGTATTTTGTGCCGAGCGCTGATTTATACATTAAGAGTTGTACAATGTTTCCGTTAATGCGTTACAAACTGATTTACTATTGTATATATGTATATAGTATATATGTATATAGGTAAGTCATTAAGATAACAAATACAAATCACATTCCGCCTTTCTTTTGGAAAAACTAAAGTCTTGACTATTCTCTCGCTTCTTTTTGCGAAGAAACTTCACCTACTGTCGTACACAACTGTACGTACTCCATTTAGCGACACAAATATTCTTGCATATGTATATGGTCCCATCTGTCCCATCGGTAAATTAATTTCATTTGTTTTTAATGAATTACTTTCTCAATTGCCATTGAATTAGGTGAGGTGATCAGTAATAAACACAAAAAATTCTGGAAAATGTCGCATGTGACTGGTATTCAATCATTACAGCTCATGCGAAAGTTTTATCACTTCGTCTGGAATAATCGAAATTTACAACTTCTTAGATTGTTGGTCGACAAACGCAAAAAAAAATTAAATATTTTGTCAGAAATTATTCCTACTAAGTTTATAAATGCGAAAGTTTGGATGGATGGATGTTCCTCTCTTACGGCTAAAGATGAAATAGATGGGACGATGGAAAAGAACATAGACTACGTTTTGACAAATTTGGAGGAGGCGTTGCCCCATTCCGCATATTAGCGAAAAAAAATTTGTTATATCTTTGCATCCATTTAAAGTACAGAGATGAAATTTAGTACACATGTTAAGAGGAACAAAAGAAGTAAACGTGTTAAGTTTGGTCAAATTCGAATGGGGCGATTAATGACCAAGTCCTTTAGTCACTGCAACATCTGCAAAGACTGCTTAATTTGCCATTGCTCGAATATTTCGTGATGTATATATATGACGTCGGCAAGCTGCAATCAGAACAGACCGCGGCAACCTTCTCCACACTCTCCCGACTGCTCCGGGAAACCTCTCCTTCTTCTCGAGATATATGTGAGCAGTGGACACATATCACCCGCTCCATGGATAGGGCTGCCAAGGATGTCATTGGTTATACAAAACCTTTGAAGAATTCTTGGTACGACGAGGAGTGTCGCAATGCTACTGCAGAGAAAAACGCTTCCTATCAGCGAACTCTGCAGTCAAGAGCAAGGCGAGCTGTTAGAGAGCGATATCGTGAGAAACGGAGAGAGGAGAAACGCCTTTTCAGACGCAAGAAAAAGGAGCAAGAAAGGCGGGAGTTTGAGGATGTTGAGATGTTACGTAACAGAAATGAAGCTCGAAAATTCTACCAAAAGGTCAAGCGTCTGACTGAAGGTTTTAAGCCCGGAGTAACTTTCTGTAAGGATGATAATGGAAATCTGGTAACGGATGAACAGGAATCACTGAGATTATGGAGGAGTCATTTCTCCAACCTACTCGGAGGCGATGAAGCGCACAATTCCGCCAATAGAGAAATGACGCCGGAACCACCAGTTAATTATGGCACTATTTTAGAGCCACCGGACTATAACGAGGTCGATTCGGTCATTAAAAAGCTGAAAAATAACAAAGCTTCAGGCTCTGATGGGCTGCCAGACCGGCTGCGAAGAGTTGGTTAGGAGTATGCACCAACTTTTAAGCAAGCTATGGTCCGATGAACGCATACCCAATGACTGGAATCTCAGTGTTCTCTGTCCTATCTTTGAAAAAGGAGAACTCGCTGTTTGCGCCAACTACCGCGGAATAAGTCTCCATTCCATTGGATATAAGACTCTGTCGGGCGTATTGTGTAATAGGCTGAAGCCATATACCGATTCACTGTTAGGACTGTGTGGCTTCACACCAAAAAAGTCGACCAGGGACAAAATATTCACATTACGTCAAATCTTGAAAAAGACCCGTGAGTTCAACAAAGACACTCACCACCTATTTGTCGACTACAAAGCCGCTTTCGACACGCCGATACGATCGAAGTTCTTTGACGCCCTGTCTGCATTAAGTATCCCGGCAAAGATTGTACGTCTTTGCATGGCGACGCTATCTAACACACAAAGCGTTGTCAGGGTGGAGAAAAACCTCTACGACCCCTTTGATACCAAGAGAGGTTTCAGGCAGTGCGATGCTCTGTCGTGCGATTTTTTTAATCTGCTGATAGAATACATCCTACGCCAATGCCCGTACATACAGAGTATGTTGGGCTCGATCTTCCAAAAGGAAGTAATGCTGCTCGCTTACGCCGATGACATCGGTACGGAGGAACGGCGAGTCAGCAAGGCATTCATGGAGATTGAAAAACAGTCTCGGCTTATGGGTCTAGCGGTGAACGAGGACAAGACAAAGTACTTGGTGTCTTCACGCACTCTGTCAATGCGTCTTGGACGGTCAGTGACGATGGAGAATGTCAACTTCAGTGTTGTATAAAACTTCATCTATCTCGGAACAGAGATCACCAGCAACAACAACGTCAGCCT
Organism: Leucophenga maculata; assembly: GCA_035044805.1. NCBI lineage: Eukaryota > Metazoa > Arthropoda > Insecta > Diptera > Drosophilidae > Leucophenga > Leucophenga maculata. The sequence continues at coordinate 752,733 of JAWNNP010003928.1, read as the reverse complement.
GGAGATCTATTCCTCATTTTGAGTATTTTTAATACAGAATCTAGTGATGTTGTTAGTTTTGCTAGAAATGACAGTTTTTAACTACCTTACGTTTATCCTTATTAAATTTTTTATTTAGGTTCAGATCGAACCAGTCAAATTGGTAGCCCGCATATATGTAAATCTGTCTAACCTTACAGAATTTTTGTATAATAAATTGTTTTGTTGTTGTTTTTTATTTAGCTAGAATTGCTAAATTTTGTGTATCTTGCATGATCCACAAAGGAAGTATTCCATATAAGCCAGGTTGAAACCAATAGAAGGGGTAGCCTTCATATAAATCGTTTGGAGCAGAGTGTCTCGTAGTCGAGACTTTCTTGTTTTTATTTCTCGGTAACGATTAAAAAATATTTTAACTATTGTACAAATCAAGTTAATTTCTTATGAACTTGTCCAAATTTTGTTGAATTCTTTAATCATTTAAAAGAATTCAATACAATTTCGATCCCCACATTTTTTCGATATTTCCTAATAACAGATTTTATAATAATATAAGTACGGCTTTAAATTATTCGCATAGAATCAATATGTCGTATTTAGATGAGAGGATTAAAAAAATATTTAAAAAACACAAGAAACAACGACTCCACTTTTAATGCTGATCTATGGAACTTATCTAGCCTAATTTTTAATACTCCCTTTTACACTACGATATGAAAAATTTACATTTTTCAAATTAATATTTTTTTTTTTGAGTTCATTTCCACTAACAGTAAAACTCTTAAAAGAATTATATGTAGTTGGCTTTAGTCGGATTCGCACTTCTCGAATCCCAGAACTGAATGACTGAACATTGACGGGAAAAATTATATTTGAAATAGTTTACTCGTTGATACATACATATTTTTAATGATTTATTTTGTGGGAAGCTCTCATCTGGACCTCTGAATTTTATGTCCGCAATATATCGGGTGTACATCCTAGCGTTTCGAATTTGAACAAACGATAATTTGACATTGGAAACTTCGAACGTCATCGGGAAAGTGGCAGATATTCAGTATAAAGTCTGACATTTACGAAATGGGTCGCTATTCGCTTGAACAAAGTTGGGAAATATTAAAAACTTATTTCCAAAGTGATGAGTCTCCAACTCAAACTGTGCGAAATTTCAACAACGCACCGAATTTTGCGTAAAGACCTTACTTTGAAGACATATAAAGTTCAATTGATGCAGCAGCTAAAGCTAATTGACCATCCGTGCCGTCTACGCTTCGCAGATTGGGCGGAAGATCGTTTGTTTGAAGACCCCGAATTTTATCGAAAAATCATCTTTTCGGATGAAGCTCATTTCCACCTCGGTGGTTATGTTAATAAGCAAAACTGTCGCATCTGGGGCACAGAATAACCGCACGTCATTGAGGAGAAGCCAATGCATCCACAACGAGTGACTGTTTGGTGCGGATTTTGGAAACCATTGAAAATGTACTGAAAAATTGGATTGACCGAATGATGAGGTACTGCCAAGTCAGTCGTGGTGGACATTTGAAGGAAATTATTTTTCATAAATAAATGTCATGAAATAACCTTTCAAATAAATGCTTACTCATTGAAATCTATTAAGCCGTTCTTTTTTTTTTTATAGCATTTTCAAATTCGAATTTTTCAGTTTCAGGAACAGTAAAAAGAAATCCACAGACCAGGACTGTGCAGAGCTTATTGGATTGCATTTTTTAAGTTCATCAGTACAAATTTTCAAGATTTCTACATAGTTCAGGACACATTTTATCAAAATTTTTACCTGAAACTTTTTAAGCTGCACAATTACTGCTAAATTTTATTGACATCAAATATTAATTTTTTAGCCCATAAGCCCCATGCATACTAAGCAGCTTGTTTTCGAAAAATTTCACCATAAACAATTCCAAACTAGTATTTTTTTAGTATTAAAATTCAAAGCGGACAGTTATTGAATTATTAGAGTTGTAATCTCTCGGTTGTATAATCAATATCAATATGAATTGTGTACAGAATTTATAGCAGCAGTCCGTTCTCATTATATAGAAGACAGCGAGCGGGGGGGGCCTAATGTAATTCGTAGCGTATTAAAAATACAAATGCAAGACACGTAAAGAGCGAATGGCGACGTATTTTTTAAATGTTTACAACTCAAATATTTATAAAGTTTATAGTTTTGAGACGATTAAATGATATTAAATTGCATTGCGTAAGATTTTCCAACAGCTGTCATAATATTTGCTGTTTTCCTATGCCAATATTTATTATTTTATTTGTTTTTTTGCGAAAATTTCATATAAAAGTTCAATTTGGTTTGTTGTGTTTGCGCTTTGTCTGGGCCGTCTTACCTTGCCTCGTTTGTTTGTTGTTTGTTTTTTTTTTTTTATCGCTCTTTCACTGTCATTAACGGCAGCTTTTTTTTTTTTGCATTAAGCGGCTTTGCTTGCCAGTTAACTGTGTATTGGTTTTGTATTTTAATAAACACGTTGAAAGAGAGAGAGAGAGAGCGAGCGCAGTAAATAAAAACAAAAATATCAAAGAGCGTAAATATTTTGAGTGTGCAACAATAAAAAAAAAAAAAAAAACTGTTGGAATGTGGCATTATAAAATATGCAAAAAAAAAAAAAAAAAACAATAAAATACAAAATTAAGAGAGTCGAGTTGTAATCAAAGAGCATACAATATATTACGTATACGCAGCAGAAAAGTGGAACAAAGCAAATCACACAAAAAAAAATATATACAGCACAGCTGTTGCAGCAACATGTGCTGTGCTAATATAATTATTTTCTTTTTTTTTATAAATATTTTTAAAAATTTAAAACATTTAAAATGTTTTACCGCTCATTCACTGTTCTTGCATTTAAATTATTTAAATTGAAAATAAAATGCGCGCATATTAACGTTTTTTTTTCGATATCGATAACAATTCCGATATCGTTTATGTTTTGACGCTCATCTCTAACTTTGCAAGAGCTTTTGTGCTGAATAAGTTCCGCACGTATTGTTTGTGTTTCGTTTGTTGTTGTTTTTGTATTGGTTGGCCGTTTTTTTTTTTTTTGTTGTTGTTGCCTTCGGATATTGTGTTATCAATCGGCAATAATTATCGAAATTCCGTGTTTTACCTTGCATGTCAGATGCGATACGGTTGACTTGATTTGAATACACTACACTTGTTGCTTTAAGGGATATTTAATATATAAAATCTATTAAATACATTATTTATTAATGAGGAGTAATTTATTATTAATTGTTTTTTAAATAATAACGAAAATTAAGCAAATTTAATTTAAGAAAAGCTGCTTTCCAAGACTGCCACAAAAAAAAAAAGTTCGATTTTTATTAGGTAGCAAAAAATATCTTTAAATAAAAAAAAAAATTTTAGATCGGGTCCACCATCTATCGTTTTTTTTTTTAACTACCGGTTATTCCGAGCCTGGCAACGCTCGCAACGCATACGCTTCGCTAAGTGGGCTCACGATCGACTTGAAATCGATGCTGATTCTGCGAAAAAAAATCATCTTTTCAGATGAAGCTCATTTTCATCTTGGTGGCTATGTCAACAAGCTAAATTGTCGTATTTGGGGCACGGAGAACCCACACGTAATTGAACAATTGCCGATGCACCCATTACGAGTGACTGTTTGTTGTGGATTTTGGTCGAATGGCATCATTGAACCATTTTTCCTTGAAAATGAAGAAGGTGAGACAGTTACTGTCAATGGTGAGCGCTATCGTGCCATGTTAAGTGAATTTTTGTTCACAACAATTGAAGATGAGGACCTTAGTGACATTTGGTTTCAACAGGATGGCGCTCCTTGCCACACAGCCAATGTTACAATCGATCTTTTGCGCACTGTTTTTGAAGATCGAATTATCAGTCGAAATTCGGATTTCGTTTGGCCACCAAGGAGCTGCGATTTGTCACCGTTGTACTATTATTTGTGGGGAGCCGTCAAAGATAAGTGTTTCGCCAACAAATCAGAGACAATTGAAGCTTTGAAGAACAACATTCGCGATACCATAGCCGACATAGGGCTGCACACAGTCTAAAAATGTACTCAAAAATTGGACCGACCGTATTGGATACTGCATGGCTAGCCGTGGCAGCCATAAGAATGAAATCATATTCCACTGTTAACCGGAAGGATTGAGCTTTCAAGTAAAAAAAAAATGTTGAAAAAATCTCTGAAAGAAGTTTTCATTTTATAGCATTTAAAAAAAAAAATAATTTTTTGGCGAACCCGATACTTTGTACTCTGTTCCCATAGAGAAAACCGGAAAAGGAACCAGCATCAACACGCGAGTCGATATAGACATGTACGTCTGTCAGACTGTCTGTATGAAAATCAAAAAATTGGAGAACTATAATAGATAGAGCCTTCAAATTTGGCTATTTAGATTCTCTAAATTATTCTTCAGATCACTTCTAAATATGTAGGTGGTTAAGACTAACCATGCAAGCTTACTTCCTATTCTTAGTTTTCGTAAGAGAAATATTTATTTTTATTGGTTAATTTGGTAGAAATGTCCAATTAGGTCTACTATAGATAAATCCATATAAAATATTTCATCTAGGCGCAGATTGATCCACTAAAAGGGGTGGCGCCCAAAAACAAAATCTGTTCAATCTTTCTGAGTTTTTGTATGAAAATGTTTTTGTTGTTGTTGCGAGTTTAGCTAAATATGCTAAATTCTGTGTTTCTTCTACTTATTCCCAAAAATTATCCAATACAGGGTATCTGAAAGACGTGCACTCTCGACTATCTTTCTTTCTTGTTTGATATCCTTTTACTCAGACACACAGACGGTATAGACATGGCTATATTACTCAGCTGTCCATCCTGATCAAGAATATATGACTTTGGTTTTTACTAAAAATGTCTCCTTTTTTCTATTAAAAGATAAGTTGTAATTGACAAAAAAAATCCTTCGTTCAGATCCCAGTATTTAGTATGCAAAAGAAATGTGTTAAGGTTGTGAAAAATCGGTTTAATGGTATTCGAGATATTTTCACTACCGACTAAAAATAAAAGCTTTGAGAAAATAATTATTTCATCTTCATAAAGCCACTCGTCTGCAGCTGCTGCATGATCCAAAGCATCCGTTTTGCTCCATTAGATATAAACAAGTAAGGAAATAACAGCCGGGCGTAACCGACTGTAAGAGGCCCTTTACCAGTGCATGTCGCATGTCGCCTAACAAACACATTAAATGTTTCCCCAGCATATGACCAAACGCAATAATAAACTTGTAAAATTCCGGAGCAGTCCTAGTCGAAAGCTAAAAACACGAAGTCTCTATCTATTACCGTTTCCGAGATCCTTTCGTTCATACGGACGGACGGACGGACATGTCTATATCGACTCCTCTATCACTCCTGACCATAATGGGGGTAACTTTGGGGGTCTCCGACCATTATTTCTACCTGTTACATACATTTGCACAAAACCAATAGGCTCTTGTACCTTCGGTACAGGGCCTAAAAAACAGTAAATAGCAGATGCAACAAAGCACTTGTCATGTCGAGCGTAATGACGGTCATGGGAGACCGACCGTCCGGAGACTCAATTATCTATAACTCTAGAAGTTTTGCTTCAATTGAGTTTTTCTTATAAGATGTAGAATCATGGTATTATATGGTATCACAATGGACCCCAAACGGTCTATGTGACAGTGTGAAGTGACTCTCATAGGCTTTTAGGAGTAAATATCGCTGTTGAAATGTGTCAAAACTAAAGACAAATTGAGATGTGGACACTTCATTCAATGTAGAGGTTTTATGATAATATCAAAGCCTAAAGCGCAGTAAACTGATTCAAGATTCAGAAACTTCCATGTGTCATAGTAGTGTCATGCATACTTCTACAATTAAGATATACATTGTAAAAAAAGATGTTCCAGTTGATAGCAGACATTCTATTCCTGAGGATCATGAGCGACTTACATGAGGTGTTTCTCTCGCGCAATTTAAGGACAACTTATGACAGGAAATTGCAGGAATTACAACATTGATGTAATTTATCACCCATTGGAAGATATAGTAGTATTATAGAATATTTTGCATCGACACATTTATTCGTAGTCCCCATACTGTTAAAAATTAGATACAAGAAACAACCCTGTAGATCGACTTCGAATATTACACTGAACCCTGTTAAGGCTCTAAATTTAAATCGAAATGTTAAAATAGGACAATATGGAACCAAAGCCGGTGTTGCCCGTCTCGTTTCGATTTGTTTTGAATACCAATAATAATTGCAGATCGGTCGGTTGCTTCGGTATCATGTTAATCTGATTAACAGCTTAATATGAAAGCCTAAAGCGCAGTAAACTGATTCAAGATTCAGAAACTTCCAAAAAAATATTTGCGGACAAAATGTTTGTCTTCCGTTGTCACACCTAAAGGGTATACAAAATTGCATAAAATCCACCAATTCTGTCATTCTAAAGCAATAATTTTATATACAATATATTGAGGCAGGTTGTAAAGTATAACACAAAATCTTTGTTGTCTCAGTTGTAAAAATTCCAAAGTTTTCCATATGAAATTCAGTATCTCAGGCAAAAGTCGTTAATCAAAATCAGTCATAAAATACCGCCATAAAACGTTTCGCACATTAACATGTAGCAACAATAATTTCGCATTTTGCATTTATTTAATTATGAAATATTAATTAATGAAATTATTAGCAGCTAAATGCGCTTCATTAAGTGCAAACCAACTCCTCGACTTGACTTGCAATTGCTACAAACCAGATTAGACTCTTAATCATGTGAAGTGCATGCCGCCCTCGCTTGAAGTCTATTACAGACGCCCATATAACCTTTTATTTTTTTCTTTCTCAATTACGTCAATTAAATAAATATTTGTGCTCTTCATGCGCTCGCTCGAATATATATTTATTTGTATAGAGATAGACAATATATATATTTATTTATTGTATTTATTATTAATAATAATCGTTCTTATCAGCAGCGCCAAAGTATCGTCGTCAATGTCATTAGTTAATGTTTAACGTAGAGCGTATCTATCGCTCCGTGCCCAAACAATAAACTTGGCAACAGACAGAAAACTATTAACGAAAAGGGCAAATGCGAATGTGTGTAGGGTGCAGTCAGTCAGTCAGTCAGCCATGTTAATTTCCTACAACGTTTGCAAATTTTTACATTTTGTTTAAACATTTCGGCGCGATTTATTTTATTTGTGCTGCGTCTGTTTTATTTCGTTTTGTTGTTTAATAATTTGCACAAATTCCGCAAAGTTTTTTTTTTTTTTAATATTTACAAAAACTATCCGCAATCACGTCCTACGCTCGGGAACACTTTGCTCGCTGCTGCTGCTGCTGCACACTTGTACTTTTATTTACTGATAATTCCAATTTGCTTGCTATTATTTGTTTTTATTTTTTTTCCACTCGTTTTGTTATTGTTTTCTCGCTTTTGAATTTTGTTTACATGCAGCGCGTAATATTGTTTATTAAAAATAAATCAATCATATTTCCATTCTTTATTTAATGAAACAAGCCAATTGCAAGCGATTGAAAGAAAAAAAAAAAAACGAAACAGGCCTGTGAGGGTCAGTTACAAGAACAGTCGGATTTATTCTTGTAATTTTTTTCTCACTGAACATGAGTTCGGGCTCAAAAACTTCACATTACGTCACAAAAAGGCGTTGAAACCACTAAAAATACAGTTTTTTTTTTGTGCTATTTTTTGAAATATTGTACCGCAAAATACTGAGGTGCTACAAACTTTGCTGATATCAGACTGAATCATGCCTTTCAAAATGGCAAACTGTTCGCATTCCCCCCTATAGTGCAGTGGGTGTGTTTATAGCCCGGATTCGTGTTTAGCGAGAAAAAAATCTACAACCGAGAATCATTCAAATGTTGAAGGACTTTTAAGTAAAGCCACTAGCTAAATTTTTTCGATTGAAAATTATTTTTTCTACTGGAAATTTGTCGCTTCATAAAAAACGTACGTCCCAGAGAAGTTCCAACACATTCTTCGAATCATGAATATGTAATTTGATGGAAAGCATAAAGATGCCCTCCACATAATTCCCATCACGGTTGGGTCGACGATTCTCCAACATCGATTTGATCAAGTGGTGAATGCACTGAGGAAAATGCCGACAAGATTGTCACCGTTAAACCTCTGCAGTACATAGTACCCAACTTGTTCCTTAATAGTCCGAAGGATATTATCGATGACTAATACTTTCTGTTGACTTCATTTAATATGGACTCCAAGTTGTATGACAATTTGGAGTACTTGAAGAAGATTATGCTCCCTTAGCACTCCAAGACTATCAGTCGTATTGGTCACACAGTCAGTGTGTCCAAGAAGAAGTTATCCGAAATGGAAGTGCGCTCATAGTGTTGAAGAAAAAACAAATATTTTCGGCACTCAAATCAAATCTGCCAAAATATTTATTCTTCAAAGCTACAGGCTACGTTCTCATTACACCAGATAATAAGGAAACATTTCTTACTTCAGTAAAAAATTCGATCGGTTGGTAATGCTGCCAAAGTTAGGAAAACATAATATGCAGTTGATGCAACCCATAAGTCTACTATCTTTCATATCTAAACTCTTTTAAAATATTATTCTAATTTAAATCGAATCTTCTTAAATTAATCCCTATCACCTATTGCTTTAGAGTGATCTTTTTTGACGTTGGTGAAGCATTCAAATATTATTGCTTGTTGAAGTTAAGAGAACTATACTCAGAACCCTAAACTACTGCTTCCTCAAAACATGCAGAAGATTCTTGTTGTGCTATTTCATCAAAAGAATATTCTATATGTGACAGAACGATTGTATAACAGAAACACTGGAATGAAATCTGGCGTTTCCCAAAGGGTTCTTCATCCAATATTCTCGGTTCTATAGTAATCAGATATACCAACAAATAAGTACACGTTCACCCTGCTAGTTCCAGCAATATTTTGAAATTATTCAAAAGTTTCAATAAATTATTCTCAAATTTCTAACTGGAGCACCCTGGTACATTCAAAAAAAGAGCATTTATTATAGACCCGCTAAATAGTTAATTTGAAGAGAATCTATGCAGAAAAGATCATCCAATACACTAATCCACTTACAAGATGGCCAGCAAAAACCAAGTACCCAAATGCCACTGAGTAGAAATGACCTCCTTGCAGTCCACCGGTAGCCAATTATGGTGATTCAAACTACCTCCAACTGTGGACTTAGTAAGTGGTGCATATGATTAAGTTTTAAATTATTACTAAAGGTTTCCAAAAGACGTGGAGACCCAATAAGTAATATGAATAAGTAAATCATTTCAGTAACATTTCGTACAAAGCTGGCATTGATTAGACTTATTCCAAACCATTGGATTAAACTTTTTGATGGTGGAAAATTAATCTTCTATTTGTTTGTTATTAAAAGCAGCAAAATATATCAATTGTTTTTTTTGTAATTTAATTTTTTATTAAAGATATCCTTCTATGAAAGTCGAGCACCTGATTCACTGTGCAAATATTTTTGTTTGTTTTTTTTTTGAATTTGGGTAAAAGGCCTGTCCGTAGTACCTAAGTACCTATATCATATTTCTCCTACCTCAAACTTCTTAAAGCATAAAGTAGAAAAATTTGCAGAGTGTTTCGAGTAGAGATTCAGAGAGTACTCATGACTTGACTTTATTCGGCTCAATGTTCAGAAGAGTCTTTGGAGTTTATTAGCCCAGTACTTTGATTTATTTGACGATTAGGCTAATGTGCTGCATGCATTTAAGAAGCTGATTCCGTTAAAAGGAATTCCTCACGTCCTTTAAGCACTAAACTGTCAAAACCCTGGTGAAATATAAACTGCGAACCCTAGAGCTACATAGTTACCAATGGAACTGAATACATACATTCACCAGAGCAGCTTGGATGCAAGCGAGTCTTACTGGTGATTTAACGGTAAGCATAAGGCTTGATGTGATCAGCAATTGTACTATATTTTAGAGCTCTTTCGCTTTAGATTTTTCGGATAAATATTTAGAATATCAGATCCTTTTTATGGAATCCTAAAGAATGACTCCGCATTCATGTAAGTTTTGAATACAAAGAGGAAAATAATTTTGGTTTTGAGAAACATCTCATAGTGATTCATACAATTGGTTGTTTTTAAGCTATTATGATTCTTTGCCCTTTGCCAAATGATAAACAGCGCTTACTGCCAGTTTGTTTGTCTGGCCTAATCTTCGTATCGGATGGACCAATTTTGACGGGACTTTCATTGGTAGGTAGAAAAACTTGCTAAAATCATTTTTTATAAAACAGAATATTATTGAGATATTGAGCTAAAATTTTTTTTCTTCCAGCATGAACGATAGCGAACTCCATTGACCGCAACATGGCGATAACTTTCATCTACGAAAAATAGTTTTGTCCCCACTGAATACCCCAAAACAGTTAGGTTTTTTCCATAGAATAGCTTTTTTCCATTTAAACTAAAAAAAAATGTGAACGATTTTTTTAAATATATTTTCTGTAAATTTATAGATCGACCTATATTATGATAAGCAAGAATTCTAGCTTTTTCAAAATGATTTTTTTGCATTGTGAAATATGTAATTTTACTTCAAAGCTACGGCGACAATTGTTTCGTGTACTGCCACGAAACTGCTGACTGTACGTAGGACGTACAAGATTCGCGAAAGTGCAACCAATGCAATTTAGTATCTTTACTCATTTCAAACGTGCGTGTCGCAGCGACTTCCTCTTTGCTACACTCTAACGCCGCGCTACTGCCATGAAGTGCAAACTGTCATATTTTTGTTTTTGTCTCCATGTGGCTGGCATGTAACCCAACAATTAGATCACTTAATTTTTTTTATGACTCTTTTAAATTTTTTTTTTTTTTTTTGTAAAACGAGCGAATCGCAAGCAAGCTGCGTTTTTTGTAGCGTTGTACGGGAGCGTCAGAAAGCAAGTGTATGTATGTATGTGTGTGTGTGTGTGTGTGCAATCAACTGGTTTCAGCCAAATTCCTACTTTAATTTAAACGACGACAATGATGCGGCGACGCTAACGCTTACGTCGCTGCTAACGCTTACGCTTACGCTGCGAATTGAACGACGCTGGCAAAACGCTTCTGGGGTTTGATCGCTCGCACATCGTTATCGACAAGAGCGGTAGCAACTGCTGCGGCTTCAGACTATCCAATCATTATTATGCCATTGGAAGTTGCAGTCGCTGCTGACGCTGACATCGTCGTCGATGTCGATGTCGTCGCTCGACATTCGTTTGTTTGCGCTCGAACGATCGATCGCTCGATCGAGCGAGCGAATGTGCTAGCTTGCGACCGCCGCTGCTCTAGCACTAGCTCCAACTCTTAACGACAAGTACGAACGCGTCAGTTCTCAAATAGCTCTCATCCAGTAAACTTCGCGTGAAACAATCCATGCCAAACGTTTTGGGTCGTGAAATAAAGAAAAGTTTGGTCGGTGATCCAATGTTCTTTTGCAAATCGATTGTGTATATTGTTTTTTTTGGTTTGTGAATAACAAACTAATTAAGACTATTAAATGTGCAGACGACGCTTCATCGAGACCGTCTTCTTTGGCTGCTAATTCAATTCGTCGCGAGTGAGTGCCACCAGTTTATTCAAATTGCCATACAGCAAGTTCTAAACAAAAAAAAGCAACGCTCAAAGGTAATAATCTTCCACATTTATGGCATGCTTTTCTGTGTGTGAAGAAGAGTAAAATAAAAATCCAGAAATCTGAAAAAACCAGATTATCGTTTTGTAGTACATCTATAATTTGTTTTGATTGAACACTTGTAAGCGTTTTTGTGAGTGTTCCCAACTTCCAACACTAAGTATCGATCTGTCAGTTCACCGAACTGTCTGTTTGGCTGTCGTTTGTGCATGTTCGTTCCATCAAAGTCAAATTGCGCAGAAAAACGTTTAATTAATATACAAAATCATGCAGCAGCAGCCGTAGCCGCAGCAGCAGTCAGCTCCATAGCAGTTAAATAAAGATCAGCAGTAGCTGGTTGGGTAGCTCCTGGCGTGTATAGTCATGTGACAGCAACAAACACACAAACAACTGCGACAAGGCGGCACGTGAGTGCGAATGTGACAGTCATAAAAGCAGTGTTCCGTTCGTTGCGATCGCTGCCTGCTGCCTGCTAAAGTGATGGACGGAAGCATACATATATTGCTTGGTGGGCGGCGGCGGGCAGGCAGGCGGGTTTGTCTGTGCTCCTCAGCTCCGGCCTGATCTAAATATTTGTTTGGTATGGTATTCAGGGGAGGCCTCTTGCCAGGCTGTCTTTCTGTCTGTCTGTCTGTCCGTCCAGCAGTCTGTCTTTGGCTGTCAGTATGCTGGTGTAAATTTATTTTCATTAAGTTCGATTTTGTCTTGTGCTCGTTTAGTTTATTAATACCCTTTAAAGTGACGTAGTAAGAAGGTATATTAGTTTTGAAAATGTAAACAATTCAAGTTTTTCAAGTTTTAGTTCAAATTGCGTGTGATTGGCAAAAAACAGAAACAAAGTGTGGCAACTCTGCAAAAAAAAAAAAACAGTTTAAAGTATGAAAATCGGACAAGAAATTCAGATCATTAAAAATTAGTAAAGTTTTGAGCAATCCTGTGAAAGTATCCTGCTATAAAGTTTATATATTCTTGATCAACATCAAAAGTCGCGTCGTTGTAGACATGTCCGTCTGTCTGTCTGTTTGTCTGTGTGAAAACCAAGAACTTGGAGACTATAAGAGATAGAGCCTTCAAGTTTGAATATTTAGATGCTCCTTTTTCTGCTTCAACTCACTTGCAATTAATGAACATGCAAACCCCTCCTCCTAAGGGGGAATTGGCACTTACCCTGTAAACCTACTCTTCATTCTGAGTTATTGTGTGAACAAATTTTATTGATGTTGTTAATTTTGTTATAAAAATCAAATTTTGTCCACTTTACATTAATACTTATAGCATTTGTTCCAAATTGGACCACCAAATGTGGTAGCCTCTATCCCACTTTTATGGGTTTTTGTAATAAAAGCCATAACCCATATTAATTCAGCTAGAAACGTTGAACTTGTTACATTATGCATCAATCCTAATATAATATTCCATTAGGGCCCAAATCAAACTACTAAAAGAGATGATCCCCTAAAAAAGTCAAGTCGATATAGTCTGGCTATGAAAAAAAAATGAACTTGAAGACTTTTAAGATATAGTCTTAAAGTTTATATGTATATTTAAAATCTTGTTCTCTTTTCAGATGGGTAGTGTTTTATGAACGTGTTAACCCTTCTCTTAGGGATAGTTCCCATGAAAACCACACATCATTTTTGAAATTTTGGTTGAAAAAAAAAAAAATTATTTTTTTTAGCTTAAAATACCAAATTTTTGTTGTATTTTATTTAAATTCTTATAGAGTATTCCATATATGTTCACATGGGTCCGCAAGAAAGTGTAGCACTAATACAAATCTGTCCCATTTCATAGTATTTTGTAAGAAAAACATTTTCTTCTGGCTTAGTTCAGTTTGAAACGACAAATTTGGTTTGTGTCACATGAACATCTCAAGATAGAAATATATGTTCCATACAAATTTTAAGTTCTATGCGGGTACAGTGTATCTCGAAGTCAAGCACACTCGAACGCAACATTCTTTCTTGTTAAAATTTAAACTAACAGCTCTATTCTGGTAACAGTCAGAAATCAACCACATGACAATTGTTATTTCATAAAACTAGACAATTTATTATATTCTGAGGCAATATTCTATGCTCTAGATGTATCAAACTTTAAAAAAACAATCTTGACCAATCTTGAAAGAACAATTGAAAAGAAAAAATTATGGTTTCGAATGCAAACTCTGCAAACCATATTTTTTTTGCGTCTTTAAAATTTAATTTAAAAAATCTAGATGGCCTTGGTTGCAGTCTCCATTGTCTAATAATATCGATACCCAGGATAACTGTATTACCACACTGTTTATGGACATTTATTTATTTATTGCAACACATAATTAGCAATAAACTGCACAGAGAGGACATAAATACAAAGAGAAACGCCCGAAGATAGTAATCTTTAATGAAAGTCCTGAAATCAACCATTTACACACTCTTGCTTGAGAGAGATGTATGTATTTTACATACACTGACTGACAGCTCATGTTCCTGCAGTACTTCGTATCGATCCATGATTACTCCGCTGACAAATCTAACCAAGTTACCAATTATCCCTTTAGTTATATTTTATGAGACCATGTTACAACATGTATCCAGTAACGCTATATTACGGTGATACCTGCTAGAAGGTAAATTCTATCGCGTATTTAGATTTTTAAAAAAGGCAACAATCAAAACCCACCACACTATTCGCTCAACACGCTCTTCCCGAATATATTCTACGCTGATAACGCGCTGCACGATCAGTTACAGTCTCTTTACTATGACAATATCTCTCTGAGTAATCTCCGCGGGACTTTGCCTCTCACACTATCCACATAACTATCTCCCCATTACCTTATTTTCTCAGCACACTTGCTCTCCCTCGCATCATTATCGCGACTTAAAAGTGCTTTTATTTAAAAAAAATTATTTTAAAAATCCACCAATAAATGGCATGTGTGAAGAGTATTTATATTTCTCCAAAGTTAACATTTTTACTTAGGGTCCTCATTCTGAGTTTTTTTTTTATTGCTGTTGTTAGTTTTGCTAGAGTCACCAAATTTGAGTTGCCTAACGTTAATCCTTATTAAAATTTTCCTATTAGGTCCAGATCGGACCACTAAAAGTAGTAGCCCCCATACATGTCTGTCCAATCTTTCATAGTTTTTGTATGAAAATTGTTTATTGTTGTTGTTTATTTAGCTCTGGCATGATTTCTAAGAAAATATTTCATATAGGCCAAATTCGGACCACTTGAAGGAGTGGCGGCCCTCATAAAATCGTTAGGAAGAGGGTATCTTGCCCACTTGACTGGTTTTAAAAAGAGAAATGTTTACATTGCCCTGCTCAAAACTTTTTTCAATTGGAGAAATGAATTTTAGTTAACCAAAATGGACTTACCACATGACACCTATTAACAAATAATACGAATTAACCATAGAACGTAAACCAGGAACTTAATTGTGCATATCAATCTTTGCACCAACACCTCCTCAAAGGGTCAGATCGCCCTCCAATGCATTCTTTGCGTGTCCGATCTTATCACAAATCATGTTCTAGGCTCTTGCCAAAATATGGAGCTTCCTAACTTCTATCGGGTTTGCCAAATATTTTTTTTTTTTTTAAATGCTGTTTCCAGAGATTTTTTTAAACTATTTTTTTTATTTGAAAGCTCTATCCTTCCGGTTAACATTCCTTCATTCATATGGCTGCCACGGCTAGCCATGCAGCATCCAATACGGTCGGTCCAATTTTTGAGTACATTTTTAGACTGTGTGCAGCCCTATCTCGGCTATGGTATCGCGAATGTTGTTCTTCAAAGCTTCAATTGTCTCTGATTTGTTGGCGTAACACTTATCTTTGACGGCTCCCCACAAATTATAGTCCAACGGTGTCAAATCGCAGATCCTTGGTGGCCAAACGAAATCAGAATTTCGACTGATAATTCGATCATCAAAAACAGTGCGCAAAAGATCGATTGTAACTTTGGCTGTGTGGCAAGGAGCGCCATCCTGTTGAAACCAAATGTCACCAAGGTCCTCATCTTCAATTTTTGTGAACAAAAAATCACTTAACATCGCCCGATAGAGCTCACCATTGACTGTAACCGTCTCACCTTCTTCTTTTTAAAAAAAAAAAATTGTCCAATGATGCCTTTCGACCAAAATCCACAACAAACAGTCACTCGTAATGGGTGCATCGGCAATTGTTCAATTACGTGTGGGTTCTCCGTGCCCCAAATACGACAATTTTGCTGGTTGACATAGCCACCAAGATGAAAATGAGCTTCATCTGATAAAAGATGATTTTTTTTTACAAAATCAGCAACGATTTCAAGTCGATCGTGAGCCCACTTAGCGAAGCGTATGCTTTGAGAGCGTTGCCAGGCTCGGAATAACCGGTAGTTAAAAAAAAAAAAAACCATAGCTGGTGGACCCGAAACGGTACATTGTAGCGCATTACACATTTCCATCAAACTTAAAGTTTTATAATTTGTTATTTTTGTTCTTCATGATTTTTTTTTCTGTCACATTTCACGCTCAGTTCCACTTGTTGTACAAGTACATTCATTCATTTTGTTTTTTTTTTTTTTTTTTTGTGTTTGCTATATTCTGCACTGCACGCTGCAAACCGCATGTACTCGGACTCGCAGAGGGTTTTAATTGATTGAACGTGCGCTTCATGCCAATTGATTTGTATGCCAATTTTCGCCATATAAACATGCGTGCGTCATACTGAAAGCCAAATCGAAACAAGTCGAACTAAACTAAACCAAACCAACCCAGCGAACTGCAACTTAACTTAAAAACGGGCAAAATGTGTAATGAACATTTGTTGCCGGCCAACCAAAAGCGTACTTAATTCCACCTCCAGTTCACTAAATGCATAAAACATTAAACATTTTTTTGTTTTTTTTTTTTGCAAAGTAACCAGAAGGCTTATATGACATTATCAGACGATCGATTGCCTTTGCAGGTAGTAAGCTATGAAGCTATGCCGTTCCATTTCGGTTTGGTTGGCTATTTAGCCTACGATCGATCGATCGATCAAAGAACGTGTCGCCGGGACTAATGAACATTTGTAAATTGATAAAATGAATTTTTGTGATTTTCTTGTTAAATATTTTTTTTTTTTAACTCAAGCAATTTAATGTAGTTTTTGTGTAGTTGGTGATTTTTTTTTCCCCCGAATAGGCCTAAGCTTGGATTTTCATGACAACGACGTGGACGACCATGGCGTTTAAGATATTTATCAAAATGATTTGTGGTAATTGTCTACGCCGACGCAGTTGGAGATTGCGGATTTTTTTTTTTTAGCGCAGGCATACGTTAAGCGTACGATCACCTCAACGAAGTACTTTAAAATTAATTCATTTATAAATTTTAATTTAATAATAGTTTATATTATTATTAAATTTAAACATTTACGCTTACTATTTGCGCATCCTGTTTCATACGCCCCTTTGTCTAGCTCTGTCTGTCCATCTGTCAACAATTGGAATATCGCCAATAAACTGCACAGTTTAGATCTTAATTTTTGACTGCAAATTTTTTTTTTATTGATTGTTTATGAAAGCCTCGCAAAAAAAAAAAAAAAACAGACATTAAATAAATTTTCGTAAAATTATTTAAAAAATTATTTTATAAATTTATTTATTTACTACAAAAATCCGGTATACACTGGTGATTGCGACTAATTTTCGTTGAGGAAGCGCGGAAATTCGTTTCAATTGTCTCAGAGCCGATTTCGTTCATTAAATAACTGACAATTATTGGAACTTATAATTATAGCATTTCTATATATAACCGAGAAATATTTCTCCACATATGGAGGCATTGCGCGTACTCAATTGATGTCTCAATTTATAATTCGTAAGCCGTTGTATGTGGTGGACTTCATTAAATTGTTGTCGTCAGGCTTTTCTTATTATACGTTTGAATTGCGACAAATCAATCAAGAAAAGTTATAAGTATAATACTATATAGACTCTAAGACATATCTACAGATAGATAGTTGGACAGACGGACAGTCAGGCAGACAGCTGAAGGTGCTGTAACTACTAACTACGAGTATGTTGATTTGTTGTCGAGTTTGACAAGTGATATTTAAAGTCGACTTGAAAGTTCGTAATTAGATTAGCATTATATTGATGATTAGGTAATTTTCTATCTGTCTGTGCGCTAGTTAAGGTGGGGTATCTATCTATTTATTTATTTATTTACGATATACGATATAATTGTATGAATGAATATTGTATTTATTTCGCTTACAGTCGTCGTCGTGCACTCAATTGCACACACGCCTAATCATTGAGTTTACAACATTCTTATTAAATTAAATATCTTAGTTGTATAATAAATTATTTGTTGTTAGAGATTTGCTTTTTCTAGTATAGGTGCGGTTTGTTGACAATTAAGTTCATTTAAAAGATTAAGTGAGTCATTTTTTTGCTATTTTTAAAACCACCATGTCGAAGTATTTATTTGTCAACATACACACTTGACAGAACGTCATTTAGCACATTTCATTTAAATAATGTTTGTCATTTTAGCATAATAAAACTATTTATTGATATATATGAGGGTGGTCTAGGAATGTCAAAGTATTATTTTGAACTGCAGTCGCTTGGGCTCGACTACGTGATACCTTCTTTCTAACGATTTGTATGAAGAATAGCCCTTCTAATAATTCGTTCTTAGCCTATATGTATACACCAAATGAGGCATTTCTAGCTAAAAAAAAAAAACAATAAAAAAATATTTTTTTACAAAAACTAGAAAAGATTAGACAGATTTGTATGTGGGCTGCCCCTTTAAGTGGTCTGATCTGGACTTAGATGGAGTATTTTATAAGAATTAACTTAAGGTTGATCAAGTTTTGTAGGTATAAAACGAATAAAGTATTTTCATACAAAAACTCTGAATAAGAAGTCGTTTTGCATGGTAAGTGCTCATTCATTGAATAAAAGTGATCTGTAGATTGAATAGGGCGATCGACATTATGGCTCTATGTATTATAGTCTTCAAGATATCGTTTTGCAAACGAACTGCCAGACAGACGAAGGTACATTGAGGGGTCTGCCACACCTTCTTCTACCTGTTACATAGACTTGCACAAACTAAATATATCTATTCTCATTTTGGAAACAGAGTATAAGACTACAAAGGCAAAGCAATTCAGTATATTTCAGTAAATCTTGCTTACTAATTAAAGATCAAGTACAGTTCTGATTAATGTTTGCTATTACCTTCTCTTTTTCAAAAATTCATTAAATTTCAAATACCTTAATTTTGAGTAGTTCATGAATTTAGATCAATTAAATATGTTATATATTAATGATATTATTTAAACATTTTGTACAAGCAGAGCACTAGCTAATCTCATGTATGTATGTATGCCATCGCAAAGGTCATTAAATTTACGATCATACATAAATTTTGTAGTGCACGCACTTGGCATATACAATTATTATTCTATATATATCAGTTTTATATATATAAACAAACTGTAAATAAAGAGAGTTCTATTAAAAACGTTAAAAAGTTAAGTCTGAAAGTTGAGCTTGAAAATTCCGTGGATCAGTGAGGTTCACATAAAGATTATACATTATGTGTATTTTATTGATAACACAAAATTTTTTTGCAAAATATTAAAAAATGGTAGGATACTCTTTTTTTTTAAACCGGCATCACAACAACTTTGGAGACTTTTCACTGCAGTCGCAAGCCTCCCCTGTACCAACCATATTGAATTGTTGCTCACAAAGCGCTCAAATAATAAAGCTCATCACCACCCTACAGATTATTAATGGAATTGAGATTCGATGACTGGGTGGGTCACTTTAGGATATCAATATTGTTTTGGTCGAAGCAGTTCCGCTCTAAATTTGACATGTTTTCCTGTGCGTTTGGTGTCATAACGTCTGTGATTATATCGTTGTAAATATCTTATATGTTGGGTCCACATCGTGTCAGGAAAATAATGTAATATTACCATCACTAATACAGTACAGTACCATGCCTGACGGTTAATCATGTAATTCTGCTTGTTTTGAGGTCGCAAAACGTACTGCTTGCCTTCAGATCCGAAGCAATAAAACATAGATTCATAGCTACAGCGAAAATTTGTCCACCAAATTATTGGCTTCAATAGGTGTTCCTGAGAATTCGAGTCTTCATTTAAATGTTGAGAACATTTCGCAATGTATAGTAAAACTTCTATAGGCGCCTTTGGGTGTGAATCGAAAACACAAGAGTTGCTGTGTAACGAAAAACCGACACTATTTTGCAAATATTTTAAAAAGTGCATACTTTTAAGGGCTTTCTGTATAAGGCTATCAATTTTATTATAAATGAAAATATCGTTGTTGTATCGTGATTCACCGGAGTGATATAAAAATTACGAAGAAGGCAAAATAGACGAATAATGAAATTATGGGCAATCAATTACAAGTGAACCAGAAAATGTGGACATGAAAAATAACGTTCACGATCCAAGCCAGCATTCAATACCATCGATCGAATGTGCGTCGATTTAGTCCTAGTCGAAGCTTAGCATACAGCTGTTATCTTAGAAATAGAACTGTTCATCAGAAATTTAACAAAAAACTTTAAAATATTCACTTTGCCCTCACGTATTCCATTTATAATAGACTATGGTTCAGAGAAGACTCGAATGCCAAATAAGACAGAAGAAATCTCAGGATATGTTACACTTGCAGTCAAGCTCTGTAAAAGAACACCATCTCCACGAAGTCGACCTATAATGGTTTTAAATATCCAAACCTGCGCGATCACTTACCCCCACTAGATTAGGTGTCAGAGAGACTAATACACTTCATGCAGTAGGCAATACGGAATTTATGAGCAAAAGATTAATTTGCCAGTATCTGTAGATACAAAGGTTCACCAGTTACCACGAAATATTGATGATGATCATTGTATAAATGTACATATAAAACGTAAATAAATTAATAAATCAAGTTTCGTCAGTGGTTTGATCAATAAAGGGTCAATAAAAGTCTGGCTTCAATATTTTAAAAATTCTTCACTATATAAGACATCACCATAAATGAGTTTTTTTTTTAAATTTAAATTTCGCTGACAACGCTAATCAAGTACCTCTAGATGATATGAGTGAACACATTCCTTTTTAAGATAGTCTCATCATTCAAATACACTCTTTTGTGGAATAATGAGAAATATCTACGAATTGCACCAGGCGAAAATTATATCCCGAATAATTTGCTTTTCGACGACAATGCCGCAGAATTATCTTTGGGAAAATTGTGAATATTTATTGAGATTGTACGTATTACACCGTTCATGATGACTATTAGTAAGCTGAAACTTTCAGATTGTCGTGGAGTAACCCCATATCATCTATTGCATGTAGCTAATTGCCCACAATCCAAAGTTTTCTTATTTCAGTTGTTAAAAACTGATAATTTTATTTGTACAAAATAGTGAAATGGAAACAGAAAAAAAATTACCCTCCAATGTGTAGAAATTTAACCCCTAAGAAGTTTTACTTCTGTCGCGTAGCTTTCTATGTATTTATTTTCAAAATCTGAACTAATAAAGTTTATTAAAGTCGATACTTAACGCTTGCGTTTCATGAGTACCTACAGATCAAAATAATCTATCGATAGTCTTTTACTTTGAAATGTTGGGTGTCAAATGGAATTATAAAATTCTCTTATAACTCAACATTAAGTTTTTATTTTGCTGAACTATAGATTGAATACTTCCTACTTCTTTCCTAGATAACTTATATTTCTCATGTTTCCATGTTTAAGCTACAGTTGAAATAAGCATCTCACTTTAAAACGAGTGATTTATAGAATTTCTTGATTGAAATGCGTTATAAAAATTTTAACATCAACAGCTGTCCCAACCAAACACAGCTGTCCGACCTAACCTAATGTAGAAACTCAATTAGTATTCCAATAAAAAAAAAAATCGACTTGAAATATAAATCTTTTATTCAATAAATTCATGCCACACAAGTGGTTGGTTACTGGCACACGATCGAGACCTTATCACAAAGCTTAAAAAATAATACCTAAAAATAATATTTTATCTCAGCACTTAGTACTACGAGTACTCCTAAACCGCTTTTGAATATTTATAGCATTAGCTGCAGCGGCAGAGTGTGCCATAAATAAACACAGTCAAAATTAAACAAGCTTAACAAGGCTTGAACTTTGCTTAAAATCCTGAAATGTTGCTTAGCAACTCGAGAGGGAGAGAAGTTGCTGAAAGTTGGTAAAATGTTAACAGAGTAGCGCAGCAGTGCAGTTCAATGAATGAACGATGAACGGCGATGACGTTCAAACGACGCACGATTAACAATTTATGTTAATACCCTACTTTTTTTCTGGCATTAAAAATAATTAAAATTTTATAACGCTTTAATTGAACCTGTTTTGATTGAATGTGTAGAAATGCATTACTGCGCAGCAGTGTGCTTGCAGCGTGATGGTAACCCTAAAAGCAAACACTAAGTGAAATATTGCGTATACGCCACCGCGCGTCTTTAATTGAAACAAATATAATCGCAATTACTGTCAAAATTTGAAATATCCAGTAACACGCACGCTTCCATTTGAACTGTCAGTGCGGCATGCCACAATTAGAAACCAATACGAAATACTGAGCAACTCTGACACATAACAAAGTGTTAAAATTAAATATTTTGAGTGGGTTTTTCGAAACCAAAATTGTTATTAATATGTTTTTTTTTTTTTTTTTGTTAATGTGTGAAGAGTGGGTAGTGCGGAATTATTTTTAAATATTTTGATGGATTAAATTTTGTTTATTTTTAACTTTTTATAGTTTTTAAAATTGTTGTTCGACAGCGCTTAATCGCGAAGCGTAATTTAAATTTTCTGGCAATTAAACACAATAATTGCCCACGACCGTTGTATTATTTATATGGCAGAAGTGTTACCTGTCTTTTTTTTTTTTTTTTTATTATTGTTAATTCAGTTGGGCTTATAAAAATAATAAAAATAGCATAGAAATTGCTTATTCTTTTTTTTTTTTTTCGCAGTGTCATTAAAATGTTAATGAATTTCTAATTTGCGCGTTTTGTTGTTGTTACTGGAAGCAGTAGTAGTTGTTGTTGTTGTTGTGTGTATTTTTAATTTTATTTAAATTGATAAACATTTTGTAGAAACGTGTCAGACATACTCTTGAAGCTTAAAAGAATGTCAAGAAGTTGCTTGTTCCATTTTTTTTTTTTTTTTTTACTACGTTTGTCTTTTTATTATTTTTATTTTTATACAAATTGAATGAATTGTAGCTGACTACGTAATACTCTGCATAATTTTATGTTAAACTAAGTATAGAAATGTATGAAAGTTGAATGAAGGAGTGCCTAATTTGTTAGTGTTCAACATTTGAGTATGTCACTAACAAATAGGTTTGATGGTAGAAATATTTTTAAGCTTTTAATAATAATTTACATTATGATATGATCTGAAAAGAATTTAAACTAATTGCTATTAAATTGGGAAAGGGTATTAATTGAAGATACATTTTTTTGTAGCATGATATTCTGTGGCAGATGTACGATTAAGTTGAAACACACAGTCTATCATCCCACGTGTTATGTTTCTTATGGAAACTTTGGAATTTAAATTAACTTTTTTATGCTCTTTATTTACAAATTTATGCAAAACATGTAAAAGCCAAACGAAAGCATAGCATACCCTATAAAGTATACTTTTAATATTTACCTATTTATAGGCAATTTGTTTTTTTGTATTATGGCTACTACGCTCAATATGTGTCATCTGAAAGGCATTAATTTGCATTTAAAACAGTTTAATATTATGCGATAAAAAAGAGTTTAACAATAGTTACACATACAATGAAATAAAACACATAGCGTTCGCGTGAAAAATGTTTACAAACACCATTGCACGTTCGGTTTATCTCTTTCTTTTTCTCTCGCAACACAAAGCAAATGCTAGACAATTAATATCGGAAAAGCCTTGATTATCTTCAAATCAAATTTTTTTAATCTCATGAAAGGGAATTTACATGAGACGCTACCCATTTGATTCTATTAATTTCAATGCTTGTCGATAAAAGATATTTTTTGTTTTTCTTTCTGATGCATAGACGAATAAATCTGAACGTTTTTCCGAGCTTATCACAAACAATTGACTATGTTAGAAACACGGGTTCTGCAAATCTTTCAAAGATTGCACTTCTCTGCATGGGTTTTGCGAATGAAATGGGTCATACTTTATCTGAAAGGATTTATCGTGCTGAACACGAATCTGAGCCCATCACGTCACGTTTTCGTTTCGTGAATTTCGAATGAAGTTTTACTGAAGTGTACCGAATTTTAAATTAGTTTCTTCTGTTTGTATTTTTGTCTTGCATCCCTAGATATAAACACACCCCGTGCTCTAAGAATTCATGGGAAGAGTTTAGCATAGGGCTCATTTTAATGGGCATGGTTCAGTCTTTAATATCAGCACAAAATAGCAAAAACACCTATTTTTGGGGTTTTGAACCCCAGGGCACTGTTGTCCTTGTGCTTTGCAAAAGCTGTTCGGACTGTTCGGACCATTGGAATACATAGCAACAGTACAGCTTCTTCCTTGAATCTCCCATTTAAAATTGTTACTTCGTCGATTGTTGCATGGTCGATGATAGGCACACCAATTTTCGATGTTAATATGTGCGGTTCCTACCTGGCAATTCGAGTAAATTCAAAAATTCCGTTGGGTAATTGACGCAGCGATTATATCTTGGCGGTCCGAAGACGGTCAATCGGTCAACAAAAATTCTTTAAGTTTATCCCACGTAGAATTGCGCGGTAAGGTTATGAACAAATCTAGACGTCCGTAAGCGCAATTTGTGTAGGAGCCGAGGGCTTCCATTGAATATAACCGGCAGCATAACAATTTTTCCCTGTTCATTAGGGTTGTTATCAATAGCAATTGCGTCTTGTAAACGAATATATTCTTCAGAGCGCGGTTTGGTTTCGTTCATTCAAACAATTGCCGACATATAAAAGTGTGATTGCCTAAGTTCTAGCGAATCATTAATCACTAAAAATAGATATTTATGGAATTGTTTTTCTTATTGGTGTGCTCATGTGTTTGTGGGTTTCTCATTTTTATGTTAAAATATGCATTTTCATTGCAATGCAGCGTATGTGATGAATTTCTGAGATTGGTCAGCGAATCATTACCATCTTTATGATGATTTACTCTATCACGCGTGTTAAATACATCACACACTATGACAATTGCTATTTCATTAAGCATATATTCCTGGAGATTCATTCTTAAAATGCAATGAACTGCAAAATTCGTATAACTTATCCATTTTTTAGTAAGGACACTTCTTTGTACTCAAATCTGCATCGCAATTGTCTTAGCAAGACCCAAATCAGACTGCAGTATACGTCTGGATCTAACATAATGTTCTCCATTCGTTTCCGGTCTTTCACTCCCTTGGACAATTGTTTCATTCGAACTGGCTTGAACCTTAGTAATCGATTGTTTTTCTATCCCGACTCTTGTTGCTCGTTTAAGACGAATGGACTTGTGAAGTTTATATTCGGATAGCTTATAATCTTTCATTCCGTTGGTCATCTGTTTCTGAAGCTCGTAGCGTGTTTTTCTTTCGTGCTGGAGATGTAGTTAGACCAATTGATTTCAGTTTGGGGAGACATAACTGTCGAGGATGCAGTGCAATTAGAACTAATCTAATATAGTTTCTGAACTAGTTTATGTTTCTTTGCACAATTATACGCGTAAACTATTCATGTATTGCAATAAATATATACAAAGATGTTTCTTAATTAATTATATAGGGCGGGGCATCGCCCATACGATTTTGCCCAAAACTAATAAAGTGAACCTATTTTTTGTGATACCATTAAAATGTATAACAAATTTTATCTTTGTACCTCAAATGGATGCAATGATTTGACGAATTTTTTAATCGATTTTAAGGGGTGGGGCATTCTCACTCCGATTTTGACAAAAACTATAAAAATTTAAGCAACATTTAAAATAGTGAACCAATAAAGAATCATATATTCGTTACGTTTAGTTTTCCTAAGTCTTCTATATCAAATCTTTTCTTGCTGATCTTTATGTGGTCTATAATAGTTCTTTCCTTATGTGTCATACACTTAATCAATGCTATATACCCTGCAACAAATATTTTTTATGCAAATAATAAAAAGTTTAAGAAGAAGTGTAAATGATAAAGAGCGAATAGTCGGTTGGTCGGTTGCATTAACTTAGTATACCCTCGTTTCTAAGGCAGGGTATAAGTAATGAAGTAATAACAGAATGACATAAATTGGATTCAGATAGTTATAAAATTTTTAAATTATGTAATACAGTGTTTAAAGTCGATCTTTGTTATACATTTTACTGTGACGCTTGAGTTATTTTCCTAAAGGTGACGTTTTGATATCGTTGAAGTATTTAATTGTTTGATTCAGCTACCACACCCCATATATGGATGCCGTATGTCATGACAGGTTTGACTACGACATTGTCAGATATAGTCTGACTCTGTTGTCCAGACTAAGCTAAAACTTTTAGCGTAATAGCCAGTGCATGCGACGTGCTTTTGATCCAATTGTTTCCTTTTCGTCGTTACAATGTGATCTTTAATAGTCAGA
Source organism: Leucophenga maculata (assembly GCA_035044805.1). Classification (NCBI taxonomy): domain Eukaryota; kingdom Metazoa; phylum Arthropoda; class Insecta; order Diptera; family Drosophilidae; genus Leucophenga; species Leucophenga maculata. The sequence continues at coordinate 726,429 of JAWNNP010003928.1, read as the reverse complement.
CTTTTGTCATTGTTTCGTTTCGGTATCACATTGCAGCATGTCTGAACGATTGGTTGAAGCCAACGTCACTTCACTCCACATCTTGAGTTTGATTAAGTTGACTTTGAAGGATTGGAAGCTGTATTAAGAATGGGTGAATCGTCAGTATATATCTGTCAGCTGTGTAGAGGGTACAAAGCAATGGGCTCAGCATATTTTCTTGAGGAACTGAATGGTCCGATTTGTCATTTTAATGTTTTACATAGAAATATATACAATATTCAAGATTCGATATTATAAGTAAAGTACCAAAGTTGAACAATGGAGAAAAGAATAATAAATATCAATCGGTGGCCTGGCTTCGATTTAAAAAGAAAGTTCAAAAAATTTAAATCAATCTTGAAAATCATCCCAAAATGTTGGGGTTTAATTCTCTTAAAAATGACGAATTACATGCCTTCTTAAATTAAGTTTATATTAAAAATAAAAGCAGTTCACTACTATTGCACATAAATTAATGGAATTGTTGATGTTTATGACAAATAAAGTGTTTAAATGTATGCCTCCCCGATATTTGATATCTATCCGATCGCTTGCTCGACAGAATATCCAAAGTTTTTTTATATTTGTTCGAGCGTCTTGTCCAGCCTCGAGCCCAGCATATTGATCCGATGTGTATTTTGCTCTATATTAGATATTTTTGTTTATATTTGTCATAGTCTGAAACAGGCTCAAAAGTTATATTTAAGGTGCTATACTCTGAACAGACCATATTTTTCATAGTAGACCTTGATGTTCCTTAAATTTGGTATCTGCAAAACTGTTTTACAAAGAAGATTCAAAAATAAAATAGATGAAAAAAAAAAAAAATTCAATAGATATTCAATGGGAAACATAATAAAAAAACATTCTCTCATTTAGTTATACAGACGGACATTGCTAGAGCGATTCGTCTAGTCATGCTGATCATTAGTATATATATACATACTTCATGAACTCTCCGATGATTCCTTCGTTATGTTACATATTTTTCTTATAAACATAAACAACGAGAACTTGAAGTCTATAATAGATAATGTCTTCAAGTTTGGACATTTGGGTTCTCCTATTTCTTTTTCAGACAAGTTTTAGTATCTATAAAAACTTGTTCCAGCCTTTTCAATAAATGAATGAATGAATTTTTTATTGTTTTTGTTATTTTACCTAAAAAATTTTAGATTAAAATTTTTCTTACTTCAATGCTAACCAAATATAGGACTACTATAAGTGGGTAGAACCCATACAAATCTATACCTCTTTCTGAGGCTTTGCTAGAAAAACATTTTGTTATGGTTTAATTTAGCTTGAAACGGTATATTTTGTGCATCTTTTACTAATTCTAATAAAATATTCCGCTTCAATCAAGATAGGAATATATGCCTGAAACAAATATAAGGTTGAATGAGGGTACAGGTATTCGCGAAGTCGAGCCTACACTATTGCAGTGTTTTCTTTCTGGTTTCCATGATTTACTGCTGCGGTAAAATGGCAGTTTATACGGTGATTTATGTTCCACCAAATCTTCTCTAAAGTGCGAAGAACTTGTCTCTCACAATAGTATACAGCCAGACAGACGGACATGTCTAAATTGGTTCGTCTCCTCGTACTGTGATCATTCTCCAAGTGCTCCTTGACACTTCAACGAACCCAAAATACCCTGCTTAATTGCAAATATTCTATGTGCAGGGTATAATTAGAGCGTTACCTCTTATCGTTGTCAGTGTCGGCATAGGGAGTGGTGCTATTTTGTAGTTTATCTACGCGCTTGCCACCACCTACCGCATGCTTAAAGACGTAGACCGGTTGTCAACATTCCCATGATGGATATTCCTAAGCGAGTTGCGTACAAAACGATTTTGTTTTATGCTGATAGACACGCCAAGTTGGTAACTTCTTTATGTTGCTGCTTTGATTGTATTAAATTAACAATTCAATTGTATATAAAAGTACTTTGTAGATAAAAATATTGTTTCTATGGAAATTTAAAATAAAAAAATAAATGTTTTGCAATGCTAAATGTTTGTTTATTTGTTTGTTTGATTGTTGCTTGCTGCCGCCGCCATTATCTGAGTTTAAAATTTATTCGCTGGCCTTTGTCGTCGTATTTATAACATTTTACAGTGTCGAATGAGCTACTTAAATAGTTAAATTGATTTGCTAATTTGTATTTATTTAGGAAACGTGATTTGTATATCAATTTACGAAAGGTTAAGGATTATTTATAGTAGTGCATGTAAGCATTTGAATTTTTATTGCTTTGATAAGACAGAACATGGATTTATGACTCGTAAATTAGAATAAATGAAACGATTAGATTAGTTTAAGATTTAAGAATTTTACTTTTGAATAATTAAATTAAAATTTTTTTGTTTTTCTATTACTTTTCAGGGCTGCAAACGGAGTAAAGCAAATTTTGTTCGGCGACGCGGTTCTGGAACAAAGCCGCGCGCATGCGTTTTTGTTTTGATCGGCTGTGCTTCGCAACGAAGAGGCCAGCCACAAATCAAAATCAAGATTCTGTAGCAGGATCAATTAATGCAACAACAAATGCAAATACAATTATAACAACAACAAATGCAACAGCACCAATAACAACAACAACAGCAGCGCAACAATTAACAATACCTGCAAATCGTAATCGTCCCAGTTATGAGCTATATCAGCGTGTTATAACCGCCACGCCCACCAAGAGTCAAGCGAATCCCTCACCCAATGCAGAGCATAGCACATGGAATAGCAACACTATCAATGCACTCGATTCACGTTTATTGTTGAACAGCACTGAAGATCAAATCGATAATATAGTCAGACACACACTACTACACGTCACTGTGGAAAATTCAGATAGCGCGTCTGGCGAGACAGCAGCAGCGCAACGTATAAGAAAATCATCATCATCTGATCAAGCTAATTTACACGCCCGCGCAACACCAACGTCTGCCGTAGACGGCACAGCTGCGAGCAGCGTATCATCAGCGTTGCCGTTGCTGGTGCTCCGTGCGCATTTCAGACGTCACAGCAGCGCTGATCTTGGGAGAGAGCAGCGTCGTGCTTTGTTGCTGTCGTCGCTGTCGTCGTCTTTATTGCTGCCGCCGTCGAAGCCTATTAGAAAAGCCATCAGCATGCAGCAGGAATCGAACGCCAACTATCAGTATCAGTCCGAACTGGGACTGGTAAACATCGCCGCTGTCGCGAACGCCGCTAATAATAATCTCTTAGTCAGCAATCAGAGCAACAACGCAAATTTCATCGTTGGCAACTACGCCGGCCTTGGCCTTGAACAGCCGCGTTACGCTGTCGCGCCACCTATACCATTACAAGCACCCAGAGACGTACTCACGCATACATTAATCTACGGTACACCACCCTCCGGACACGGTTCGCCACAGCTTAATACCGATCCGAATCAACAGACGCGTAATCTGCTGCATCAGCAGGAGCTGCAATTGCAGCAACGCTATCATCAGCTGCAGCAGATGCAAGCGCAGACACAAGGACTGTTTGCCGCACCAACGCCTACGCTATATCCATCTGCAGCACTTGGTGTTGTAGCAGCAGCACCTTTACCCGCTGCCGTACCTTGCGGTCAAGCCATATCGCTTAATAGTCCAACGTCACAAACACTGCTCGCCGAACAGATGCAAGGCTTACGCCTATCCACAACGGCGCCTAGCAGTGGCTCACCTGCTGGTACGCCTGTTGGTGCTGCGCCGTCACCGCTGTCCTTTGATCTAAATGCATCCAATATCATTAATAATACCTATGTACCCGCCTCGATGCAGGAGGAGCGCTTCATACAAATCATACAGGCGAAGGAGTTGAAAATACAGGAAATGCAACGTGCACTACAATACAAGGATACCGAAATTGCTGAGCTCAAATCGCATTTGGATAAGTTCCAGAGCGTCTTTCCGTTTAGTCGCAGTAGCGCTGCAGGCTGTGCTGGTTCCAGTGCTGGTCCGAGTGCTGCCACGGGCGCTACACGTAAAACTGGGCAGACCTTCCAGCGTCAACGTGCGCAGGGCATATCTGCGGAGCCACAGAGCGAGTCTTTGCTGCAAAATGTCTCGTTTCCCAAATATGACAAAGACGAAAAGTGAGTAGAAATTTTATATATATATATATATATATGTACTATATATAAATCGGTACTTACATATTTTTTATAATGCATGTGTTCCCATTTTTAATTCGTAAATAGATCAAAGTGATCACTTGTCGCGCTTGCAAATGCGTTCCAAATAAAAATTTCTGTTGACAGTTGCCGGCGTTCGTCGTATTGAGTTCACGGAACGCGCGGCCTTCATTGTGGTCAGCAGTGCATATATGTTGTGTCTACAGGGTGCATCCCAGAATATAGGAAATATATATATATTTTTTTAAAGAAGATTTATTGAGAGATAATTTTCATATAAGATTCTATAAGTATTCACACATTTTAAGTTGTAATCGAAGCCGCTTGTAACACTTCAATTGGTGTTCTTTGACTCGTATTCTATGCAGAAATTGTTTCATCTAAGTTCTTCAAAAGAATTCACCATCTTAACTTGGCCTCAGAACACTTATTTTGGTAATTCTTCAGTGATACACGGAGCAATGTTTTCTTCATGCGGTGTAAACCTGAGCATTCCCTTACAAATCCAAAGCTTTAAATCTATTTCTGACCATTAAAAGTGCTTAAAAAAAATGTTTTTCATTCTTTTTTTTTTGACGCACCCTGTATGTAATATATCTTTTAGCTGTGCATCGGGCACATACGCGCACCGGCTGTTATTTTAACATTTTAATTTCGCAATTTTTTTCTTTCTTGTTTGGTTTTTTATTTGGCCCGCATTTTCTTTTTTAGAACGTTTTTCCGAACGTTTCGCCACCTTTCGTTCCATTTTTAATTCCATGCTGCGCAGCTGTTAATGGCGTGGGTGCTGCTGATATGTATATACCCTACATATATTATTTACTTTTCACACTTTTCCCGCTGCCATTTGGCACATGTCTTCATTTGTCCAGCAGCGCTGCTTTCAGCCTAAATTTGTTTCCTGCTCTTTTGGGAATCTCTAAGCATTTTTTGTTCGTTTTGAAAATTTATTAAGCGTTTTTCTATGTTTATGTTATTCTTTGTTTTATTTTCTTTCAAAACATAAACGGTTTTGTGCTTCCTGAATTTTTTATATTTTAGTCTTTATTTTCGAAATTTTGTACTTTTAATAGGCGCGTGCAGATTTGTTTTTTTTTTACGCAGCCATATATAACGTTTCGTAAGATTTATGGGATAATCCGTAAAAAAAAAAACAAAATGATTTCTGACGGATAGTAAAACATATCATAATAGTATCACAATGTGTAGAGAATGTGTGTGGGATTGTGCGGGTAGGATTGTCCACATAAATAATAATAATATACAAGTTTATGCTAGATACTGAACTATTTTTAATTTGTTTATAAACATTTATACATCATCATTCCGCGTCGAATAGCTGCTGGGATAAGAAATTCGTTCTCTCACACAAACCATTTTTTCCAGTTTAAAAAATAATATTATTTCATAAAAAAGGCCTCTACTTGCCAATAAAAGTTGTATCAAAATCGGTTCAGCCGTTTCAGAATTACAAACAAACATACAGATACATTTTTTAAAAATGTATATTTAGGCTTGAGCTCTTGGTCATCTGAACTTGTTACTGGGTGCAGAGAATGGAAAAAAAAAGAGGCAGCTCAGGTTAATGACATGCCAAGAGCATGCATAATCTTAAAATATTACGAAGTATTTTGAAACTGTAAACAAATTTTTATCAGTATAGCAACGGATCAGACAAAATAATACAGATTGAGTGCTTCTTCATTCAACCTACTGATAATAAAAATGATTGCAGCAGTCAGGCGTGCTCGATTACGGGATAACCTATACAAAGTTTATACTAAACTAAAGATCTGTCTAAGAAGGTAATCTTGAGGTAATTTTACCAGACTCGTCATACCAAATATTTTATTTCTAGATTATTGGAGGACGTACAAGAAGATACGAAGAACTTCGTCTTATCCTCCTTTACTACTAAACCAATAAGTTATTCAAAAATCTGAGGAAACTTTTCTAACTCGCCGTTCTTGTACGTCGGTATTGCCAATGTCATCCGCGTGAAGCATCACTTCCTTCGAGAAGATCGAGCCCGACATATTCTGTATGTATGGTCATACAGATTGTGCGATTCTTTACATTAACAGATTGAAAAAATCAGACAATAACGCGTAACTTTGTTTGAAACATTATTGTCTTCCTACACTGACAACGCTTGGTGTGAGCTAAATCATGCAAAAACGAAAGATTTTGATAAAATACCTAGTCCAGATAGGGCATCAAAAAAAAAAACCTCATCCATATCGCCGTGTCAAAAGTGGCTATATCATCGACATATCCATATGTGTGTATTTGTAAAACTAATAGGTTCTTCTCCAGGCTTTGTTCTAGTGTGAATATTTGGTCACAGTTCCACCCTTTTGGTGTGAAGCCACACTGCTACTGTCCTATCATACATCCGTATATGTCTACAGCCTTTTACACATTACTCGTGAAAGATTTTTATATTCGTTTCTGAAAGATCGGATAAAGAATACTGATAATCATTGGGCTTGTGTTCACGACACCATGTCTTGCATAAAAGTTAGTACATAATTATAAACAGTCTTGAATAACACAGCTGATCGGAGCCTAATCGAGTCTATTTCGCTTTAGTCCGGAGGCTCCATAAAAATGGCCACCATAAACTGGTGGTTCTAGCATCGCTTCTCTATCGGCTGCTTATCAAGTTTCATGGCGCCAAGCAGGTTAGAGAAGTGACTTCACCATAGTCTCAGTGATTACTGTGCATCTGCAACCAGACTTCCGTTTTCATCTTTGCAGAAAGTAACTCCGAGCTTAAAACCTTCGGTTAGACGCTTTACCCTTTAATAGAACCTTCTCCACATCATAGGGAGGTCATTTGTGTCTATGCTGGTGTTGAATATTTTGCTGTGGTGGTTCCCAATGCACCAATCCATAATTTAGTCGAGTAAGTTGTCGCCTTCTCTTCATTTGCTCACTCCCGAAAGACCTGTTGTCGCATACAACTGAAACGTAACTGAAACTGATTTTCAGTTTCTGTTGTACAATTATTCAGTTGAAATTTCAGTAGGAGATTGCCGCAACTGAACCGAAACTGAACTGAAACTAAATGTCATTTTTCATCACTTTACAATTTTTTACATGGTTGTATTTTGTATTTTTTTTGTCATTCAGTACTGAAAAAAGTCGAAAGTACTTTTTTTTAGTTTAAGTTGATGATGTACTGAATTCAGTTTCAGTCGCTCCGGGCGACTGAATTCTAAATTTCAGTTTTAGCTTCAGTTGCTAATGTACTGAATTTAGTTTCAGTTTCTGTTGTATGCGACAGGTACAAAAGAATCATTTTTGTGTCATTTTGACCCACTATTGTGGATTTCTGCAAATGACCGCATTCCTATACGCCTATTCCTTAGCGGTTTATCATACCATTCATATGAACTATCAAATGGTATCTTCAGTCTATATGTTCTCGATTTGCTCGACGAGATGTATCGATCTAGCCATGTGAATCTGACTCTCTTCTGGTAGTTGGAGATGACTTTCGTTACTGTATGAACTAGTCGTTGAGATTAACATTATCCAGCGCATGAAATTTAACTTGGGACAGATAACAGAGTTTCACTACGCATGATTTACAAGGGGAGCCAATAAATTAATTAATTGATGGTAGACGTAATAGAGGACGAGGACGTGCATTAGTTGAATCGATCAGGTAAGAAGAGATTTACATATTATTGAACATACATATATATGAAATACTATGTTCCGCAAATTATGACCATTATTTCGCTATTAAAAAATTCTTAAACATTAAACTTTATATTATGTGAAGTCTTGCTCAGACAGCCATCATCGATCAAAACAAGTGGAAATGAGAAAGAGAAATGTCTGGTGACTATGACTGGTGGAGTAAAACTTCCAAATCTTGTGTTTCAAATTATGTTTTGATCGCATGTTGAGTTGTGCCGCAATATGTGGCCGAGCATTCCATGCAGTACAAAAGCTTTGTTGTAAAGGAAAGCGTAATCAATTCTACTGCATACACGACAAAGTTATTCTCCAGCATCATAGGGTTCGTGTTCGACTCAATCTCATCAATTGTGTACGGTAGACAGCCCCATTGTTAGGCCCTGTACCGAAGGTACAAGAGCCTATTGGGTTTGTGCAAATGTATGTAACAGGTAGAAATAATGGTCGGAGACCCCCAAAGTTACCCCCATTATGGTCAGGAGTGATAGAGGAGTCGATATAGACATGTCCGTCCGTCCGTCCGTATGAACGAAAGGATCTCGGAAACGGTAATAGATAGAGACTTCGTGTTATTTGCATTCGACTAGGACTGCTCCGGAATTTCACAAGTTTATTTTAAAAACTTTCCCCTCCCCCCCCCTTCCCCATAAAATCACCCCCAAGGGTAAAAATTTCTTCGTGCACAAAAAAAAGTAAGTATGCCAGTATAGAGATATCGTCCTTCTTAGCCAAAATCCGAAAAGTTCATCAAAATCGGATAATAAATGACGATTTTATAAGCAATTGAATTTGAACGACCCCCCTTTTCTTTTCATTCATATTCGCGCAGTGAGAAGTGGTCATGTGTTTGGTCATAAGCTCGGGAAACATTTAATGTGTTTGTTAGGCGACCTGAACTGGTACAGGGCCTCTTACAGTCGGTTACGCCCGACTGAAATTTCCTTACTTGTTTTTTGTTTCGTTTTGCGCAACTCATAATAAACGACTCCAAGCGAGTTCCTTTGATTGAATATTTAGATTAGCTGTAGATGTTCGAAGACCTTCCAAAGTTACCCCCATTATGGTCAGGAGTGATAGAGGAGTCGATATAGTCATGTCCGTCTGTCCGTCTGTATGAACGAAAGGATATCGGAAACGGTAATAGATAGAGACTTCGTGTTTTTTGCATTCGCTTAGGTCTTCATCGGAATTTTACAAGTTTATTTTCCAGTTTTCATCACCAGTGACTATACAGTACAGGAAACCCTTGACCTTGTGTGAAATCGGCGTTCAATGATTCTCGGCCTTAGTTCATATGGATCGAATTTCCTTGTTTTTGAATATTCCCCAAAGATTTTTAAACGAAGTGAAATTGCTTGTTGAGTCTATCCTAATGTAAGTACAAGTTCTTTATTCGTTCTGCACAAGTTTTGATTTGAAACTATTAAAACCACTCATGATAACCTCTCACACTTGAGGCAGCTCCAATTTCTGTTTCCACTAGCAATTGTAGCGCCTAAGCTACCAAATTTTTTAAATTGTAGAAGTTTTTCCAACGTTCCTTATAACGTTGCTTATTTTGTTTAAAATTCGATTCTTACAAAGAATGTCCTAATAATTCAAGGTTAAATTGTTTACACTTGTCCAACCTTATGTTCTTTATTTTTCACATCTCAACATAACTTAATGTTTGCGTGCTATTTTGCAAATCGGCGGACACCACAGATCGTTTGAAAATGAAAAATATTATAAATGTTTTTATTATAAATCTGTGCATTTACAAAATGATTCGACAAAATTCGCATGTATAGCGTGACTTAGCTTATAATTAAATCTGATAATAGTAAAATTTCATTCATGCAAATTGTATCGGAAGTATTCAAAGTTCAACTAGAAAATATTTTAGCATCTGTGAAACCGAAGCATAAATACTTTTCAGTGTATTTCAGTTTTGAAAATAGCTGAGACTTGAAAATTTTGACTGTAATTAATTATGAATAAATAAACTCTTGGCGCGTTAAAAACTAAGTAAAGAAAGCCTGTGATATCCATTTTGTGATGAAAGATTTCTATTTGTATTGCTTTAAAAATCGTCTACTTATATTTGCACATGTGTTTTATTAATTTATTTTTAGTAGTTGGATCTTTTTTGTTCCATAAAACTAGAAAGGTGTATTTTTGGTAAAAAAAAAAAAAAACCAATTTGTTTGTTATTTGACACGAACGTAGATAAAAACGTAGTTAAAAGCATATTAAACTGTTTGCACACGCCTTTTCTAATAGATAATACTTAATTACTTTCATTTTCTAATACTCTCCAAAGCTTTAACAGGTGCAGAGGTTTAGATCCGCGGTTTTTTTTAGTTATTAAACACGTGTTCTTTGTAGAAAGTGAAAATAAATATTTAATGTACTGGCAATCGCTAGCTATATACCAAGCCCAACGATGTCCTTCCATTTCGAGGTAAAGCATTCGTAAAAAAAACCAAAGTGCTGCTCAGCGAGCGCCTGACCCATCGACGAAAACAGATAGAATTCAGAAGAGGTCAGATCTGGTGTTTTAGCGTCATGGGGTATATTCGACCCATTATAATTCGTATTTATCAATAAACATTTTTTTATTGCGACCTTAAATAATGCGAATTAATCTACTTATAATACAATGAAATATATGAGTATCTACACATAGACTCTCGAGCCAAGATAATCAATCTTAAGTTATATAGCTTTGCACATTTGCCTCTAGTATAGATGAAGTAGCATGCAACATGAATTGCTACTGGAATCGAAAAAGTATTACAAACAACTTCAATGGTTTTTTTGCACAAGTGTAGATAATTAACGAAGAACACAAACTACCACTTAATTGTCCAGTTCAACTATCATAGTTGAGATCTTTAGTATAGTGTGTGGCTGTTGCAAAGACAAGATTTCTGTTTTTCTCTGTGTTTTCTCGTTTCTTGAGACAGTTGCAAAGCTGCAGCTAAGACAACCACAACATGCAATGGATTTTGTGAGAAAAAAAAAAAGATATTTGTGATCAAAAAGCGTTTTAATTATTTTTATTTTCATTCTAATAAAAATATTCAATTTCAATTGAGTGCTTGTTAGAGATGGGCGATGGAGTAATTTCTAAAACCTGGCACGAACACATACGAATATTCTAGATTTACGTTCAAGAGCGATTCGCGAATTTGAACTAACGATAATTTGACATTGGAAACGTCAAACGTCAACGGGAAAGCGGCAGATATTCAGTATAAAGTCTGATATTTACGAAATGGGTCGCTATTCGCTTGAACAAAGTTGGGAAATATTAAAAACTTATTTCCAAAGTGATGAGTCTCTAACTCAAACTGTGCGAAATTTCAACTACGCACCGAATTTTGCGTAAAGACCTTGCTTTGAAGCCATACATATAGTTCAATTGGTGCAGCAGCTAAAGCCAATTGACCATCCGAGCCGTCTACGCTTCGCAGATTGTGCGGAAGATCGTTTGGTTGGATACCCCGAATTTTACCGAAAAATCAACTTTTCGGACGAAGCTCATTTCCACCTCGTTGGTTATGTTAATAAGCAAAACTGTCGCATCTGGGGCACAGAAAACCCGCACGTCATTGAGGAGAAGCCGATGCATTCACAACGAGTGACTGTTTGGTGCGGATTTTGGAAACCATTGAAAATGTACTGAAAAATTGGGTTGATCGAATGAGGTACTGCCAAGTCAGTCTTGTTGGACATTTGAAGGAAATTATTTTTCATAAATAAATGTCATGAAATAACATTTCAAATAAATGCTTACTCATTGAAATCTATCAAGCCGTTCTTTTTTATAGCATTTTCAAATTCGAAATTTTCCGTGGGACACACGTTAGTAGTCGGTAGGAGTGATGCCTTTAAGAATACGGTGGATAATGTAAGAGTTGCTATTTCAGCATTTCCAAGTAGGTCTCGAGTTGAGTCCGCTATCGTTCCGCCATGATCGTTCCAATTGGTTTGAGCAACTCTTAGTGATCATGCCGCGCTGGTTCCACGAAATACGGTTCATAAGCTTCGGAAGAATGTTGAAGACTTTTTGCGCTTAGGGTTCTCGTAATGGATCCAATTTTCATCTTTAGTCACAACGCGATGGAAAAAACTCTTCATATTTTGGCTTTCGAGAACATGTTTACAAGCGAAAAACCACCTTTCGACGTCGCTTTTGAATCAATCGCGTGGCTTTTAGGCGTTTGTTGACTCCCAATGATTCTGATAACTTCTGAAGAGCTATGATTCCAATTCTTGGAATTTTACCTTTTTGGGTTGTCGCGGCGGTACCATGTCTTCGAACACCAAATCAACAAATTAAAGCAAAAAATCCACCTCTGACACGATTGTTCAGGTAGAGTATGCCCGAAGTAAACTTTCACTAAGATTCAATGACCCTTGGACGCACTTTTCTTCATATTAAAGTACATAATGAAGAAGAACTGCTTTACATGTTTGAGGCAATATTTAGTGTTGTTAATATTTTAACCAAATTATACAAGCTGCCCGTGTCGTTCATTCACAATATTGGTTAATATACTAGTGGTGGCCTCTTGTGTAATACGAACATTCTCACAAGCAAAGATATCATACCAGACATTGCTATAACACGTTTGTTTTTGGTAAAATCTATGCATTTTTATGGTCCTATGTTCTAAAATGTCCTATATAAGCACTCTATTGCAGTGAAACTGCTGAACAAAATGGAATCAAGTTTTAAAATATGTAGTCACCAGAGAATAGCGTCTAAATATAGCGTATATGGTTGATCCATGTTTTGTTGTTGGATCATTTGACATGGAGAGAGAGATATCCATGGATTGTAATTATTTCACCATGCAAATTTTACCATTTTTATTTCACCATGCACAAAACTAAACAGCAGCAACTCTCTTACTGATGCATAAGCACTCATCCTCTTTGCTTCAGACTCATAAGTCAATGCTTTTCCCCTTTTGAATTCCGTTTCACTTTCACACTATTGTAGTTGAAAATGTACTATACACACACACGCGCTCTTCCCACTGTTTAAAAGATGTTTGGCATGTTACGCTCCCCTTCTCTTCCATTCTTTATTTTCTCCTGTTTGGTTTTTAAAATAAACTTGTATAATTCCGGAGCAGTCCTAGTCGAATGCAAAAAACACGAAGTCTCTATCTATTACCGTTTCCGAGATCCTTTCGTTCATACGGACGGCCAGACGGACGGACAGACGGACATGTCTATATCGACTCCACTATCGCTCCTGACCATAATGGGGGTAACTTTGGGGGGTCTCCGATTATTATTTCTACCTGTTACATACATTTGCACAAAACCAATAGGCTCTTGTACCTTCGGTACAGGGCCTAATTAAGGAAGAGTTCAGAAGAATTATTTAACATATGTCTTCAACTACGCTGAATGGGTGCAAATTTAGACGTGTTTACGCGTTAATGAATCCAATAGACGTTTCTGCACAACTTTCTTTGTAGAATCATTTAGTTTAGTTTGGTGACTGGGCTTGTCCGATGTAAAGAAGCATTTGTAGTGACTTATTGTACCAGTTCCCTCGTTCCTTCGTTGTATGTGGCAACTCCGATTTACATTTTTGGCAATTTACAAATTCGTACTTTTTCGGGCTTCTTACGTATTTCGTTCTTTTATAGTTAGATCCAGGCACGCACGAAATTCAATATTGTGGCACGCCGCTAGAAGGTCGTGGCCATTGGTTGGGCCCGTGCCCATCTCTAGTGTTCATACAATAGCATATTTGCATAATTCCATATAAATCGAACACATAGGTGTCTACCATAGCTCCCACACACACTCGACCAACATTGAACCTAGCCACCTCATATTATAATGCAAAGTTAATTCTATTAATTCATTTGCATGAAAAGCATTGTAAAAATGCTAGCATAATCACATAAAAATATCTAAGCGACACACAAATCGCACAAATTTGTTTAAAACGATTTATGGACGCCGTGCCGCGTTGACACAATCACAAAAACTCCAAATTGAAATCAAAATAAACTTGTTTAGTTGACTTAGTGCAACAATTCAGCAGATCTATTAGACAAAAATTTTTAGATAATGCGACATTTAGCGACAAATGGACAGACTAAATGGCAGACCAACGAACCCACCAACCAACCAACCAACAGAGAGAAACTTACGCGACAGCTGGAGACAGCAAGACATGAAAGATGGAGTAACCGGTAGGTTGTATACTATAGAAATCTGTGGGTTATACAAAGTAATACAAAAAATAGAAAATAAATAATGGACATATGCATGCATAGACAGAGTTGTACGAGGCATATTTATGTGATTGCTTGAATTGGATTGTTGGTTTGGCTATATACACTTGAGGCTGCAACGTGCAACAGGACATTATACGCGCCTGACACCAGCACATGGTTTGCATAAATCAAAAGTGCGGTCGGCATATGGCATTTGGCATATGGATGGAATGGAGTGTTGTGTGCAATCCATAAATAAACAACCAGCATTCATGTAAATGTAGTTGCATATTATTGTACAATATTTCTTGAATATGTCTTGCCGATATTTTGGGGTTCTCTGACAATTTACACGCGGCATAAATAGTATAAAAAAATATTTAGTTCGAAATTCATTTATTTTTTTTTTTTTTGGTTACACGTTAAATATAAATAACTATTTTGTATTAATAAAAAACTCAAACGTGATATGTCGCTTAGAAACAGACGATGCATATGTGTACAGTTTGGGAATGCCTGAATGCCTGAGAACTTCATCCATCCAAAGACGACGACGACGACGTCGTCAACTAAGGCGCAGCCAGCCAGCCAGCCGTTGTTGCCTCTGGGGCCGCTCAAGCGTTTTTATTTTGTGCGTGCCTTGGCATAAATCGACGCCAAACTGTATAATATTGACGGTATATATTAAGTCATATATATAGACGTTATAGCTTCCGACAACTGTGGAGCGGGCGAGTCTTGAACGTACGGCCTGGAGGTCTAATTGAAGCTATTAATTGTTATGCGGCATACCATGAAAAAATAAAAAATAAAAATTCAATAGAGCAAACCATTTACTACGCACATGCGTACCGTGGAAAAACGCCGCGGGTGTTGCCACATATGGTCGGTCTCCATCGTATAGCAAATGGCGGCTGTCTTCGTTGTCGTCATCGGTACTGTTGGTGGTGATAGTGATGGCGGCGGCGCCCATATGCAACAAGAACTCGTTTAACACATGCAACATGCAACCTCTCAACGCTAGTATAGTGTCTAGTCTGTCGTCTTAGTTTCGCCTGCTATCAATTTCGCCGCAATCTCAGAAATTTCAAATTGGGTGTCTAGTGTGGCGTTGAAATCTAATACATTTTCATACAATTTGTGTAAATTACATATGTCGCACGCATGCATGCAACAGCAGCAGCACCAGCACCAACGCCACCACCACCTCCTACAGCACTGCTAACAAAAGCTCTTTGGGCGCCTATGTTGCACAAAAATATACGAATTCATAAGCTAAAATCGTGCAACAGATCTCTCGCTTGATTCAAAGCATTCGTTCGATAGGTTGTACGCTTCATTGCTCTATCGCACGTCTATGCAGCAATTTGCCGCATATCTTGTTCGCTATGATGGCCTTGATTGCATTTTATAATTTTCGATTTATTAAAATGGCAAAAAAAAATGTAATAAAAATAACTAATTTGTTGCCAGTTGACTTCCTAGATATGGTAAAAAGTCGATTTATAGTTTGGGGTGTTCCTGAAATTGCATTTTTATTGTTAAATTTTTTTGTTGAAATGTAATTTACAACTTGTGATGCCTACAGGTGCACTAAAAATGGTGCAAAAATACGCGGTGCACTATTTATGAACATATAACTGTTGATTTTGCCATGGAGCAGTACAAGCCACCACCTAAATTAGCTATTTTCGTATAATTTTAGATTTATTATAATTTTGTGAAAATCCATTTTTTCCTCTTGAGAGGATGATTTTTTTTTTTTTGGGATTTATGCCTCTGAATACCTCAAGTAATGCGCAGGGAACTACTTCACGACCCATAAGTCAAGAATTTTGTTCCTAAGTTTGCAAGAAAACTCTTGTCGAACCGTTTTATTTATAAGATGACGGTGATGTGATGACTGCCGTCAGTTTTTTGGTGTCGATTATGGCTCTCTACTGTTTAATAAATTAATAAGTTGGATTATTTTTTTTTTTTTTTTTTTTGATTGTTAAAACTATTTAATTATGATTTCGTTAATTTGGTTATTTCATCCTTAACTTTTGGAACATTGAAATATTTTTGTATTATCTTATTATTAGCAAAGTGCTGTAGAAACTTTAATTGGTATTTCTGGCAAACTTCACTTTTTGAATTGCTAGCTGTGCCCTATAGCTGAATTCCTTAATTCCAATTTGGTATTAAAAAGAACCACATTTTCATAGTTTTTCTATTTGATTTTGTGCAAATGTATGTAACAGGTAGAAATAATGGTCAGAGACCCCCAAATTTATCGCCAGAAGTGATAGAGAAGTCGATATAGCCATGTCCGTCTGTCGATCTCGGAAACGGTAATAGAAAGAGACTTCGTTTCTTTTGCATTCGACTAGGACTTTGCCGGAATTTTACGAGTTTGTACTGGTACAGTCGGTGACAGTCGGTTACGCAATCAACTACCCTTTTTATCCAATTCCTCGACGCAAAGAAGGTTAATATGTTAACTGTCTGTGTATGTTTGCTCCTTTATAACACTCTAGAGCCCAAGCGCGTGGTCCAACTTCGATGATTTTTACGTCAATTGATTCATTTTAATCTTGCGATGAAACTATCATGGGAATATGGGTATAATCAGACGCCATATTGTGAAAAAGAAACCCAATTAAAAACGTTGAACTATTTTAAGTTTGGTATCATTCGATAGGAAATTAAAAATTCACTGAATCCATTTCAAATCATGCAGGTAGTCGGATGATACATTGAGAACTAAGTTCAATTTTCTTCTCATTTTTCAGTTCGAATGACCGTTTCTAATCTATATCGATTTAATACGTTCTCTCTGTGTGCTGCATTATTCATTCATTGCCATATTATAATTCTCATTTAGTTCTTGCTTAAACCAGTAATTAGGTAATGTGCTATTGGTTTTGTTGGAGTCGGGTTTTTCATACTTTTAGCAATTGTAAATGTGACATGTATTGATTTTTTTGAATTTACTTTAATATTCCATTCAATCATGTCAACCATATCAGAAACATTTGCAGAGAATGGCTAAGATGCTACAATTGCAGAGTCAACTGCATAAATAGCCACCATCCTGCTCATAAGTTCAGTACATAGACAGGCCGTAATACCATGCAATGTTCCGGCATTAATTTCTAATATTTTTGAGGATACATCTCGTACTTTAATGTAGAAGCGACGATCACTTATGTATAATAGTCCCTCGTGCCATACTTTAACAACGGCTTACAGTGTATCAAGAAATGCTGAACAACAATAGAGCTCTTCTTCCATTGCAGAATTTATTTATACTTGATGTATTTGCTCAGATGTCCAAACTGATAGTCTAGCAATATATGATGAGTTCAGAACGGGCAACAATGAACTGGTGGTAACG
Organism: Leucophenga maculata; assembly: GCA_035044805.1. Classification (NCBI taxonomy): domain Eukaryota; kingdom Metazoa; phylum Arthropoda; class Insecta; order Diptera; family Drosophilidae; genus Leucophenga; species Leucophenga maculata. Next base: position 708,953 of record JAWNNP010003928.1, on the reverse strand, counting down.
TCACCAGCAGACTTTTTTGCCTGTAAAATCCTAGGTTTGTTGCTGGTTTTCTCAGTTTATAATCATAATTTTTCCAGGTTATTTTCATTACAATGGATATTGGTTCAATCTTAATATCCCACCATAAAGGTTAGCCAAACAGACAGACCCTTCTTCATACAGTCATAGTCGAGAAATTGTATGTTCTTCAGCTTGTTTATCTCCTTTGTGACTTCAAAAGGCGATATATGGTGGATAGTAAGACTCATTTGTGAAGCACAATAAAGAAATCTTAAGAAAGTAATAGGTTGAAATATGTCTCTAAGGTGTTTATCAAACGTTTCTACTTTTATTTTGCTGTTTTTGAGCCATACTACCCGATGAACTTTAATGGAATGATAGTGTAATAGCCTGAGTTGTATTTAATTGGTCAGTAAGTGGAGGACGGATATTGCATGATTCTCTTCGGAATTAATTACTTAATTCTAGTTCCACAAAAAGTGTATGTTGTCATTGCCTGGCTTGGCTTTTTGAGTTCTTCAGTGATAAAAGATGTGATTTCGCTCAATGCTGTATCGTTTTCTAAAACCATACTAGTGATACGTTGGTAGGCAATATTATGTCATCAATGATAATACATATATATAATGATTCCAGAACTTTCCTAATGGTTGCAAGAGGCGATATATATCTATAAGAATACCTGAGTGCAGGTTCATTACCAAGTTTGGCAAGAGATCCTTGTATCTTGCATATGTTTGGGAAGATTAATTGAGGACCACCACTGACCTACCGGTTGTCTTGTATGATTTGGTTATCTAATACCAACAGACACCATCTCACATATAAAAGTTTCCATATTCGACGCTTTAAAGGCTGTTGCACAAACTGTCTGCAGAAAGGGGTACCTCTCTTCTTTAGCAAAGTCGCAGGAATAAACGATTTTTTTTACTCTCTCTTTCTGTTCTGAAGAGCAGCTGAAAATGTGTCTTCCTGTCTATAACGAACGCGAGTCGCATTTATTCCTTGGTTTCCAACAATCTTGCTCTCCCAGGCTCTACAAAGATATATATAATCTTTAAGACTTATATAATCATTCTCTTGCTAATTTGATATTCCCAACATAAAATACATTAAATATATATGTTAAAAAAAATTTTTAGGACCACCCTGCGCCATTTTCTTTCTACATATGTACATGAAATATTTTAGTGTTGTGATTTAGTTGTTGTCTCTCGAAGTCGACCTCAAATGTACGAGTATATTATTTGTATCTTGTATCTCATGTCGGCTGCCAAATAGGTTGTGCACGTACATTTTTATTAAAAATTAATTGAATGCGTAACGCCAACGAGATGCTGCCTGCCCGTATTCGAATTGCTAAATTGCTGCGCCCCTGCAACATACTCCAAGCCTGCAATGCAACGCAGCAGTTGTTGGCACTACTGTATCGCACTGTTATATGAATGTGCTATAGTTTCGTTCGCCACATGTGGTGCACGCTTTGGGTGGTGCTGCCGCTGCACTTACTCAAAGCGCGAACTCTCGTGGGATTCAGCATTAGCAATGGGTGCGGTTTGCTCTCGTGCCCAAAGGTGACAGCAACCAACTGCTGCGGTACGGCAATCATACGCTTACACCTCAAGCACACTAGGTGGTGCCCTGGTAATCGAAACTCATCATTAATTTTAACTTGTTCTAAATTTTTGTGCACTGACAACGCGACGCCAGTAGCAATTTGAGAGATATCACTAATTCGAACGACTGACTGCTGCTGCTGCTGCTGTTTATGCCTTATCTTTGGCTCGTAATGGCACCGATTCGGCATACAGCATCCTTCATGTGTTGCATGCAACGCAACTGATTAGGCACATTCCTGCGCATGCGCAACAACGTCAACAGTTACAAATTGGGTGATCTCATGTTCAGAAGGCAATATCTGAGGTATTAGATACAAGCGGATTGGCTGGTGGATAGAGGCAGAGGCACGTTTGCACTGTAGTTATTGGTCTCTTCGGTGCGATTTCAAATTTGTTGCAATTCAATGGTTGGTGGTAGTACGGTACGGTACGGCGGTCCGCGCGAGCAGCTTTAATTAATCGCCAAGTGTGCAAGTTGTCAAATTCGCTGACAGATAAAGTCATTTGACATTTACAGGCAAAGCGAGCAAAAACCTCAACCAATAATAGCAACAACATCATAAAAGCAAATATGTATCTGTATCTACAATGTATATACATATATTGTATATACTTGCAACGTACGATCTGAACATCGTGCTGCACTGCTAGGGAGCGGAAAGCAAGCATAGTTACAATTCAGCTGTGTAGAGATGTCCGTCCGCATGTCTTCGAGTGCACCTAATATACAATTTTCAAATTTGTATTAATTTCATATCGCTTGCTTTAACAATTTTCGCTGCTTGTATTATTATATCAGTTTTTTTTTTATTCGATTAATATTTATTTTTTTCTCGCTCTCAAAGCCTATAATCCAAACAAGTTAAAGCGATTTATATGTGTCAGCATTCAAAATTAATTGGCGTGCACGGTTTTATGGAGTAGCCAATAGTTTCGTTGCGGTATTTAATATGAGTAACTTGTATTTGTGATTTTTTTTCGAATTTATTTATAGATTTTTTCGGCGTTTTTTACATTCTTCATTTTAATGCCAATTGATTTCTGACAGCTTTTAATTTATTTATTAGCCATTTTAAGTTAATTAAACATTCTGTTTTGTCTAATATTGATTGCATATAAATTTTGTTTCTTGCAGATCCCGCGAGCTTATCAAATCTGCCATTTTGGATAATGATTTTATGAAGAATCTGGATCTTGCGCAAATACGCGAAATTGTTGATTGCATGTATCCGGTGAAATATGCGGCAAAGAGTCTTATTATCAAAGAGGGCGATGTCGGCAGCATTGTGTATGTTATGGAAGGTGAGTTGCTATTGAAAAAAAGTCAATTTGTTAGTTTAAACTTAAATTTAAGTCAGTTTTAAAGTATTTTATGACGCTGGTACGCTTCGAACTATGGCCAACCGGTTAAAAACCGGTCTGAAGCCAAGCCAATCGGAAGGTGTCATGCGTTCGGGTATATTTGCTCACGAACGCATGAACCGAATTAAATGAGTTTGGCAAATGCAGCATACTTTCAGGCGTTAGTTGTCACAGTGAACCGCAGCTTCCATGTAGCAAGTGCAATGTGGCATATATTGGATTCCCAGGTCATAACATAAGTGTTACCTGTCATATATTAGCAATCCTTTGAACCAACTTATTTCTAATTATAGTGGTGTGTTCCTGGTCAGCAGAGAAACTCTGTTCTGTTGGCCAAACTTCCCTATTAATATATTTAAGACCGCCTGACTATTCGATAGAATCAGAATATTATAGTTGTAACAGCCTCTACCGACATTAAACTCTGCACATCTGTTTATGGCGCACAGGTCTGCCTAAAACTGTCTGAATTATTTACCTAATAACTTCCAGTTTTGAATCCTCAGGCCTACCACTCCCAGGACCATCTATATAACACTTTATTGTGTTCGGTGTCCATGTGAAGGAATTCCCTGATGACCAGTGTTTTTTAAAAGACTATTTAGGGGAGAAGTTCCGATCAAATATCTTTCTTTTTGTCATTTCTATTCTTGAATGTACACTAGGAACCTGCCTTGTGTCCATGTGGAGTGGCTTCTTCTATATTTTTCCTAAGTACATGAAAACTATGCAGTGAAACCACGTTAAATGAGATTAACTTAGTAACAAAAAATTATGGAAAAATTTTAGATAAACCTTTTTACTGGCTCTTTTTGAAATACAAAGAACATTCTTAAAATATGTATAGCTACTGAGCTAATTGTTTCGTGTTCCACTATGAAAACCATCATCAGTCTGCGGGTGTTGGTCCCCTTAGTGTTTTCCTACGATCTATACTTTCCATTTGCTCTTCAGTCTAGAAGACGCTACCTGAAGTTTGCTTCAGCTACTGATTTGTGTAAGTCACATTTGTCCTGGAGTGCGTCCAACTACTGCTGAAGTACACTCGTGTTTTGCTTTTTGTGAGCACCGCAGTATCGTGATTAGCTCATCTCCCACATCTACTCCAGTGATTGCTGTGTGGGTAGGCATATCCGCAGTGAATATTGAGCATAGGGTGGGGCCTAGGACGCTTCCTTGGGGAACGCCAACTAGAATTGTTTTGACGGAAGACTAGGAAGACTAGGTGAAGCTAGGAGGCTCTTGGCTTTGTACAGAAACCCGGGGTGTCACACTCTATCGAAGGTTGGCTTCATTTTCCAGGGGCTCTAGCGCGGAGTTAACTTTACTTTGCAGTTGCTCTGATGTGCCATGTTGCATCCGGAATCCAAATTGCCAAAGTAGCAGCCTCAATTTTGAGCAGTGTGTTCAGGATCAAACTCTCCAGTGAAGGGAAAAGGTCTGTGGGAGTTTACCTCAGTTGGCTGTTTTCCTAGCTTTAGGATCATAATAAGACTAGCAAACTTCCAGACAATAACCCGCATGTAAGATGCTGTTGTATATGAGCACTAGAAACCGCCGATCTTGATCTGTTATATTCCGTATGGTTCTGTAGTCTAGAAGGCACAACCCCGATCTTTCTTAGGCTTGAACTTGGACACCAACTGTTTCACTTCTTCAAGGGTGGCGATTCAAGTGACGCCGCAACCAGACGACAGTGACTCCCACTCTTCTGTTTTGTCCACTGATGTGCGGCACCAGCTTCCTGTCGGGTCCCTTATAGACGATTTAAGTGAGGTCTGAAACCTGTACTGTTTAGCAATTCGCCACAGAGAGTAATTTATGGAAGCGTCGGTGACCAATTTCTCTGACAATTCGTCAATTTGATGCTGTTTTCTAGTCGATTTGTCGGTCTACTGTAAATCTGATAATTTTGGACATCTCCTGTTTTCGCATATTAGTTTCTGACCTTACGTTTAAGGCGAAGGAGGTCAGCTATTATAGAGGGTAGCTGAGTCTGAGGAAAAACTTGGGTACTTTGTTCATTTCTCAGTAGAGTACGCGTTGATGGCGTTGTCTATATCTTCTGCTTCTTGAATTTTCATGCTTAGGTCAATCAGTTGCGCCATATGAGCCTTGAATAACCCCACAGTTCCCCCGCTCTCCCTCCATCGTATCTACTTTAGCCGAAAGTGATATATAAGCTGTCCTGTCAATATTTTAATTGGATGCCAACTTAGCTGGATCATCATTGGTCGTTAGTATTTAGCTGAGAAACTCTATTATGTTGACCGAGTTCTCCGAGTTGGTCTATTGATGGAGATTTATTTAAATAACTCTTCTGCGTAACCCTGACATGTTTCACGTAGTCTACTGTGTTCAAGGGAGGTTCTGATTTCTCATATTGAATGCAGAATTGGTTTAAAATATCTTGCAGACCACTTTACTGAAGGTTACTGCTCAAATAAGCAGCAAATAAAGGTCATCAAAAATTGGAATGCTTTTAAATACGAATTCGAATGATCTGTATCATTAAGAAAGACCTTATGTTGAAGGCAAGGCGTTTAAACGGAGAGCTCATTCACTTTTCAGAGCTCAGCAGCCACGAACTCGAATTTTTGTTTTTACAGGCAGAGAACATCATTCTTCGATAAGTGTCCATGTAAGAAGTCAACTATTTGTTTTGATTCGGATTGGCTCTAATGGATTTGGAGTTGTATTTCCTAAATATTGCTCTAGCGTTCTGGTGTGTCCTTTTTCCATTTGATTTTTATACTCAGACTTATTCTCCCATAAGTCTAGCAAGATATTACGATCTGCAGTTGAAAATAGCTCTCCTAAGCTGGTCTATCCTACATAAATATATAAAAATATCATCTTTCAAATAATGGCCATAATTCAAACCAATCTAAACATCTTTTCGCAATGTAATTCAATATTCATGAATGGCTACTGTAAGCGGCGGCGGGGACTCTGGAATTCTGTTCGTCTCTCTGTCTTTCTCTTTCTTTTTCTTCTTATTGCACAATTTTAAACATTTTTGGTTTGTTTGCTATTCATACTCATCATCTCTTTGTTTCCATTTGCTATGCTGCAGTGTCATTCGCTTATCCCAAAAACCTTTTAAACTCGAAAAGTGCATCGCAAGCTCTTGTTGGACCCTTTTGCTAGAACCAAGCAGCAGCGGCGCGCAGCAACTCCTTTTGTACAACTTCCTTTGCAGTCATCGATCATAAAACCCGTTGTCGACGATAAGCAGAGTCACGACAATGCACAGTGGTCCTAAAATGGAAATAAAGTGCGAAAAATTGTCCAGTGGAAATTTATTTAATGAGACTCGTCGTTATGTATTTCGATTATTCTCCGAAAGGCCCTAAAATCTTAAGTATGTATAGCTTTTTCTCTCTAATTTATCGTATATATATATATATATATCATTAAAATATGAATTTTATTTCAAATTGTTTATAGAATGAATTGGAATGGCTTACAGATAAAGTATTTTTATTGAAATGCTGTACCCAGTTCTTGACGTAGAAACCATACAAACCCATTGCCCCGTTATGTTGTTTTTGTATGAAATCTTCTTTATTTAATTTAATGTCATCTTAAAAGTCTATATGGAGGCATACTCATAGACATATACTAATAGGTGTGCCCGTTCGAATTTTAAGTTAGCCCCTCTGTAAACTCAACACCCTCAAAAAAACTGATAAAAAAACGATTACCTCTCTTGAGGTCTGAGGACAGTAAAGAGTTGCTGGGGGCCAGATCTGAAGAATATGGTGGATGCGGAAGCAATTCGAAGTACAATTCATGTAATTTTGCTTTATTAGCAAACGAAAATAGGAATATTGGGTATCGTGAGCATCATTAAACCCTTTAAGTACTGGAGGTGCTGGTTGAGTGCTCCCAAATTATACTAATACTTCATATCGAAATTTCTCGCTTCGTTGGCATCGCCATGACCGCCATCATGTCGATTTGAACAGGCGTGCCGGTGAATGCACTGAGAAAGAGGTGGACAAGATTGTCACCATCATTGCCAATCCTCTGCAGTACAAGGTACCCAATTGGTTCCTTAACAAAAAAAAAAAAAAAACGATGCCATCGATGGCAAATACTCGCAGTTGACTTCATCCAATTTTGAATCGAAGTTGTGTGATAATTAGAAGCGCTTGAAGAAGATTCGCTCGTTTCATGGTCTGCTGAGGTCTGTGTGAGCAAACCAAGACTACAGATGGTCGTGGTCTAGAAGTACGTCGCAATGGGGGAGAGTGTTGCGACTGCTTTTTGTAGATTCATTTCCATGTTTTTAACCTACTATGCTGCGTGCCTCGGAAAAAGTGTTTTATTTCAATCTTAAATACACAGAAGAATAATACAGAATGAGAACCGATTTGTGAAAGCATCGCTGATCCATTTTTTAAAAACTTTTTGTTGGCACTGACATAAATAAATAAAATATAGTCCACAGCTTGCTTCATAGTCTCAGAGATCTAGGTTGTTATCTGCATTCATATAATAATTTTTTTTAGCAGAGAGCTTGGTGCTCTAATTAAAAAGCAGGGCGCCATTAAGACAATCATGCCTTTATGGAAGAAACAGATATCTAAAGAGGTAGGGTGAAATATTATATTATGTTGTTGCTACCACAGATTCGTCCTCAATCTATAACCTATGAAAAATATTATTTTTGTCCAACATTAGGAACCTGCCTTGTGTCCATGTGGAGTGGCCGTCAAGCAGAATGTGCGCACTACCAGAAAACTCTTACCAGCTGGAACAGCTGTGAAGCTAGGAGGCTCTTGGCTTTGTACAGAAACCCGGGGTGTCACACTCTATAGAAGGTTGGCTTTATTTTCCAGGGGCTCTAGCGCGGAATTAACTACTCTTTGCAGTTGCTCTGATGTGCCATGTTGCATCCGGAATCCAAATTCGAATTTTGCTATCACCAAAATAGCAGTCTTAATTTTGAGCAGTCTATTCAGGATCCAGCTCTCCATCATTTTGCCCAGTGAAGGGAGAAGGTCTGTAGGAGTTTACCTCAGTTGGCTGTTTTCCTAGCTTTAGGATCATAATAAGACTAGCAAACTTCCAGACAGTAACCCGCATGTAAGATGCTGTTGTATATGAGCACTAGAAACCGCCAATCTTGATCCGTATGGCTCTGTAGTCGAGAAGTCACAACCCTGGGCTTTCTTAGGCTTAAACTTGGACACAAGCTGTTTCACTTCTTTAAGAGTGGCGATTCAAGTGACTCCGCAACCAGACGACAGTGACTCCCACTTTCTGTTTTGTCCAGAGATGTGTGGACCAGCCTCCTGAAGGGTCCCTAATAGACGATTTAAGGTGAGGTCTGAAACTTGTACTGTTTAGTAATTCGCCACAGAGAGTAATTTGTGGAGGCAATTGTGTAGACAATTCGCCAATTTGATGCTATTTTCTGCGGGCCAGCACCTTATGAAGGCGGTTTTTCGGTCTACTGTAAATCTGACGATTTCGGGCATCTCCTGTTTTCGCATATTAGTTTCTGACCTTACGTTTAAGGCGAAGGAGGTCAGCTATTGTAGAGGGTAGCTGAGTCTGAGGACAAACATGGGTACTTTGTTCATTTCTCGGTGCAAAATATTATTTTTGGCCATCATCTCTGTATTTTCGACCACTGTGCGACGGTGTTGAAGTTGAAAAAATCGCTGTTTGTGCTGCATAGCTGCATGCAGCAAAAACTGCAATATGCCTTTTTTGTCTCTTTCGATCTCTCTCTCTTCTCGTCTACTCTGCCACACTCGATCGTTTGTGTTACTTGAGGCAACATCAACCACTTGGCAACAATGTGGCACTCCCACGCCGCTGGAGAAGTTCACCGAAATGTGGCAGCAAATAAAATGTCAGTAAGACGACGTGTTTTAATGTTTAAATGCTATTTAAAAAAAGAAAGAAAAAAAAGAAACCTAATAAACTTTAAAGTGTTTCCTTTCCATTTTTTTCCATTTTTTGTTTTGCGTTGTAATGTGTAGATTTAGAAATCGCTACCAAACGCTCCACCCATTTCTGGGTGTGTGTTGCTTTGTTAATTGTTAGCTTTAAAATTTAATTTAGTTAGCAGTTATTTTCGTCTATAATTAAGTTTATTAGGCGCCATTTTTATATATTTTGTGTTTTACATTTGAGGAAATAAATTTTATTTATGAACGCATTTTAAACTCAAAAAATATGTAGTTCGGGAAGTGGAAGCGTCATAAGGCGACAACACGCAGCTCAGCAAATGTTTCAAGTTTATAATGCAACTAAAAAGCAGCAGAAGTGGAAGTGAAAAATGTCTGACAAGTAGAAGAAGAAGAAGGAAAAAAGAAAACAAAGCAGACATATTTCAATGCAAATGTCCAACATGAAAATATGTACAACAAAAGCAACTATTGCAACAATAGCAACAACAACAACAAAAGCGTCTGACTAGCTGCATTACTTATTACATTTTAAGTTGCCGTTCGCCGCTCATTTAAAAAAGCAACACAACACGGCCAAACAAATACGTATTACTTAATCTTTGCTCTTTTTTATTGCCTACCTACGCAAGGCAACAGCGCGCGCTCTTTTGCTAATTTCACTCTTATTTGCGCGTTGACATTCGTTAAACAACAATAAAAAGTTCGCAAACAAAAAAACTCGCTAATGATCTTCGCTCTTTGCAAATATGTACTCACGCATTTGTTCGTTCACTTGCAAAAGTGCAGTTGGTCTGCTAAAGATCAGCTGCCGCAGCGTGTTTTAAACAAGAGAGAAATAGAGTGACCACATAGCGCGTGCTCATAGTGTAATGAGGCAAAGTAATGCCACTTCGTGCATGCGCACTCAAAATAGTTGCACTTGGTTCTGTATTAGCAACGAGTAGTTGCACTTAGTATGCGCGATTTCAGTATGATGAAATATCACTCGTTGCTTATATGTTGAGAGTTGCGCTATCATGCATTGTGGTAATCATGCGCGAGCTGACCATTCAAAATTATTATTATTACCTTTTCTTTTGGATGTTACTAACTTTTGCGAAAAATGTATATGATTTCGAAGTAATCGCTTTTGATTAATTTCATTTTAATGGTTACATGTTGTCAAGCCCACATTTTGAGGTACTCTTATTGATACGCAAGGCCCTCTCAAATATTTTGTAATTATTTAAATTTTAGATTGAAAATCGATGTGGTGCCTTCTTGTTTTTTTTAACCCCCATACATACTCATCTACCATACATCGAAAACATATAAATTGAGTCACTTTCAGCTTGAAACTTCATATATTTAGGGGAGAGTGTTCTTCTACTGACACTTCCTAGCTAATGGCACCCGTCAGTTCCGACGTTCGTGGCGATCACAGCGCCAAAGTGTTTTGTGTCAAAGTGACATCTCATAAAGCGTTGATTGGTTGAGCGTTGATTCCTGAACTATATGTTGTGAATATGGTTCGAAAAAATCAAGATAAAAATTGACATGGCTCTGTCATGCTTTTTCTATGTCTATGACATGCCATGCATGTCATGCCTCATATGGAGGCAATAATAAGTCACGACAGAGACATGTCATTGGATATAAGACTCTGTCGAGCGTATTGTGTAATAGGCTGAAGCCATATACCGATTCACTGTTAGGACGACATCAGTGTGGCTTCACACCAAAAAGGTCGACCAGTGACCAAATATTTACATAACGCCAAAGACACTCACCACCTATTTGTCGACTACAAAGCTGCTTTCGAAACGCCGATACGATCGAAGTTCTTCGAAGCCCTGTCTTCACTAGGTATCCCGGCAAAGATTGTCCGTCTTTGCATGGCGACGCTATCTAACACACAAAGCGTTGTCAGGGTGGGGAAAAACCTCTCCGACCCCTTTAATACCAAGAGAGGTTTCAGGCAGCGCGATGCTCTGTCGTGCGATTTTTTCAATCTCCTGATGGAATACATCCTACGCCAATGCCCGTACATACAGAGTATGTCGGGCTCGATCTTCCAAAAAGAAGTGATGCTGCTCGCTTACACCGATGACATCGATATCATCGGTACGCAGGAACGGCGAATCAGCAAGGCATTCTCGGAACGAGGACAAGACGAAGTACTTGGGTGATGTACAAACTTGATTGGTGGACGCCGACATAGAGGACGATCGGACACTCAATGGAATGACCAGGTATGGAGAGATCTCTCCGTACTTGACATTCAAAACAACTGGCGCCAGTGCGCACAAGATTATGGAGACTAGCGCGCCTTCCTAGACCGGCAGATGGTTGACGGCCATATAAGTAAGTTTCAGTGATAGATACTATTAATAGTACTATTGTTAATTTTCCAGCTCTAATTTCTAATATCCACAAATTTCAATTTAAAGTGACAGTTAACTCAACAAATATTGATATGTGACTCTAGTGTAAATACGGCATTCAAAATATCGATTGAAGTAAAGGTTGAACGTACGCGTAATGACATTTCTGGAAACTTATCTAATCAGAAGTACGCATAGAATTTTAATAATGGGAGAGTATGTATAAAGAAACTTTTTTTTTTTTTTAATAGAACAAGATCTAACCTTTCAATTTCGATTGAAAGTCAAAGACATAAAAAAATAAAAATTGTCTTCTTTTTCGATATCAAATATTCTCCTTCAAGTAATTGTTTTGAGTTCGATATTGCGTTATAATGTCTGCTTTATATCGAAGAATATTATTCTATAACTCGTTGATTCCTTTTATTATTTTCTACCAACTATATCGAGTTTTGCGATCTTATAGAAAAATGGTCACCTGTACCACCTTAAGTACGCCCGCGCGCACATGCTTTGTTGCTTATAATTTGTTGTTGCCGCTCTGACAAACTGTTGCTGCTTCTCTTTATCTACTACCTCACACTCTCGCATTATTTATTGTAAACGGAATTGTTGTTGCTGTTGGCAGCGCTCATCTGTTTGTTATTACTCGGCTCAGATTTTGATCATTCGTTTAGCAGCCAGCGAGCAGCGCGCACGTCTCGATTTAGTTGGCGGCTGTTAGTGTCTTTTTTTTTTTTTTATTTCGCGGTTTAAGTTTCGTTTGCTATTTTTTGTTTTTTGTATTTATTTATACATATCGCGGCAACGTCTTCGGTTTGCAATTTTTGTTTTAAACAATAAAATAAAACATACAAAGGAAATCGACAACGACGCGGTATTGTGAGCGCGCTTTTTATTACTAATAAAGAACATAAAAAAACTGCAATAAAAAACAAAAGTGTAATAAGAATAGCAAAGAAAATCTGGTACAATAAGAATAAAATAAAAATGCGAACACAGATACTAAATATGAATGCAACTAAAATATTTAACGAATGTTAATAAAGCGTGAAGAAGAATATTCAACACGAATTGCAGAGCATTTAAAACCGGCAACAAAAAATGATTTTTAATGCTTGAATAATTCTTAAACAAAAAAACTTAAGACAACAACAATCGAACAGTAGCAACAGCTACAACAAAAAAGTGAAAGTGTTTATATTAATGCGGACAAAAAGCAAAAAAAAGCAACAACAAATCTACATGCATATTTAACGCTTGCCTTACTTCAAACATGCCTTCTTGTGCCTTACAAAACATATACAAACAAACATACATACAACATTTACATGACACGATGTGGTGTGTATGTAATTGTGTACAAATGATATTTTTTTTTTTTTTTTTTTTTTGTCTATGCAGCCTTTATGTATTACAACAACTGTTGAAAAGATCAGCAAAGAGAATTCCGGTTTGTGGTTTGGTTTGGTTTTGCTCATTTTCATCATCTTCTGCTTCTCTTCTATAAAAAAAATTTCAATTTCGAACGGCTGCCTTCGATATTTATATTTTCGAGTTTTATGTTTTGTTTTTCGGTCATTGGTCCGAAATCACGGTAGGCAATAAATAAAAAAGAATTTTAAAAGCCAAATGTCGCGCTGAGATCATTTCGGAACTTTGGAAAAAAACATACAAAAATAACTTGAAAGTCGAAATTAAAAAAAAAAACAATGCCAGACAAGATTTAATGAAGAAAAAAATAAATAAAAACAAAAATTCTCGGACAGCTGTCTATACAGACGGAAAGACAGACAGCCAGATTGACGCACGAACAAATAAATGCTAAAAGCTCGAAATTTGATTTGCAACTTTTAATGCTAACAGCTCGCCTAAATTGGTTTACTTGCAAAATGCGGAAGCTTTGTTTGTGTATTTACAAGTTAGAGGAGGAATGGATCTAAGTCGTCTAAGCATTTCATGAATGTCTGTGAATATGCTGAAAAGAAAAATGAAAAATAAACAAGTTGTTGTTATTTTCATTAGTACCGAAGTTGTAGTACCCTGTAATATGGATATACTACTGCAAAATAAACTAAATGAGAACTTCACTGGAACCACATTTTGAAATATTTTCTAGGAAGTCTTGGTTTTTGTTAAAGCTTTTGAAAAGAATTATTGAAGATATCCATGTTCTGTAGATCTTTAAGTTCTTTAAATAACGACACATTTTTTGCAAGGCACTCTACTATGCATTCCATGTAAGAAGTGTCATTAACTGCCTGTTTCTGAGATGTCAACTAATATTGGTCGACTTTATTTCATTTTGGATTTGTACATTTGAGCCCTTTTTTGAACGAGGAGCTACTGCAGTGTGACAGTTCTTACCTCAATTGCCATACATCCGTTTTTCGTCACACCATCAGATGCTGCGATCTTGTGCTCGCTGTTGCCAGTAGTCATTTATACCAACTTTTTGAAAAATCTGAACCCAACATTTTCTGTATTTATGGTCATGAATGCATTCCATCAATAGATTGAAAAGTCGATAATAGTTTACTCTGCCTGAAACGTGCGTGATATAGGTTTATCAATAGCGAGCTATATTTATTGAACTACCTAGTTCAAACAGTGTGAAAAAGTTCGTGCAGTGCGACACTAAGTGTCTAATGTTTCGTCTGCGGCTATCAATTTGTCCAAAAACTTGGATCGTTTTAAAGCATTTTAAAATATCCTGAAATGAGGTTTGATTTTATTCGTCTAATCGCAAAATCTTCAGCAGGTAGTTTATTCTTCACACCACATTGGACATCTTTAAACTTTAAGCACGTAACACTGCTCAAGTGAGCGCTTTTCTTTGAAGTCTAAAGTTAACTTAATCCGTTACAACGCGCATAGAAGCCCACTGACGATTACGACCTGGTGCTTTTTTTTGAAGATGAGTGCCCTACTACAGATACTTTTGATATAGATTAGGTATAAAAATTTTAAGGAACAATCTTTATGGTGTGTTTTAAAAAAATATATTTTTAATGAAGCTTCAAAATACAATAAGGATCATAAATGATTTCCTTACTAAAAGTTTTACCCATGAAGTGCATTGTTTCTGTTGGCTTGAAGGGCGATCTTTGGACCAATATCGAATATTTTGTGCTAAGCGGTAGTTAGTAAAAAAATAACAGAGTCCAACGACCTATGGTTTTTGTGTACATTTCTCTCAAGAATAACTCGATCGAATTGTTTGATAGTTGTTCGAACGAACGATATATTGGTTTAATGGGCAAATTTCTTAAAATAGACAAATAATATTTAATAGGGAAATAATAAAACGGCTTCTCGTTGACCGATCAAGCATACAAATAATGAAAACTTATTTTCCAGTGATCAAAAGTAATTAATAAGTATCGAAAACAAACGTTTTCGATACTTATTCAATAATTCACAGTACTCGTTCTCAACTTACAAGTAATATTTGTTTTTTATACGATTTTAATATCCAGAAATGTTTGTTAAAGATAACTGAGCGACACATGAATCGTTATCTGATCGTTTTGATTTTATAGCTGTTCATAATAGATTTTTTTTTTATCGAAGAAGTATCTAAAAGCTTCGTTAGCGACACTTTCGCTCACTTGGTACTATTAAAAGTATTAATTCTACTTTGTTTTCATGCATTTTTCCTAATAAAAGAATAGTTTTTATATAAAAATATCAAAAATGGGGGAATATTGTGGGCCATGTCTATTTAAAAATTAGCAACGCGATACCCTAATACATTATTGGCTGATTAGCTTCAAACTCTGAGTGCGTAAGATCTATTGACAATACAAATAGTCGGACTCCAGTCACAGTTTCAGTGCCTAACAAACTTTCCATTAAACTGAAAATACAATATTTTATGCAACGTCTGTAGGGCATTAAAACGTAACATGATAATCATGTGAAGAAGACTTGCTATTTGTTGCTACAAATCAGCAGATGAACATGCAGAAATTTTTTATAGCTACCACAACCTTATTTAAGAAATTTGTTTCTTTTTTTTTTTTGCTATTTGGTTGGCCTGGTTTTTGCTGTGATAAGTTAGCCGGAACTGTGTCGAATTGCTTAACAATTAAAATGACGACATCGCGCGCTAACAGTCTTTTGAAGGGAAAATACATCATCAGACATGTTGCAAAACATACGATCTGTGTTAAATCAGAAAATAGAATTTTCGTGCAGTTTTTTTGACATGTTTCTTTCTTTTAAATTATGTTTTGACTATTTAATGGTAGGTTTTTTAATGGATTGTTAAAAAGACCCGTTTGTCTGTAACGTGCGTTAAACGCTGACCCGGGCGCTTACCATGAATAAAAAAAATTTTACAAACAAACATCCTAACAGCTATGTCGGTTTTTATGTGTGACCAACGAGAAACAGTGCTGAGACGCATTGAATTTGGTTTTTTATCTTATATAGAAAGTGTGGGAAGGCCAATTGATGACACTTTGAAAAGTCCTCTAAGCCTGCTTTATTCGAAATCACAGATATTCAAAAAACAAGACTGCAGAAGACTATGGAATTCAGTTTATTTGGGTATCTTGTAAAGCTGACAAGCTGATCTGGATAGATGTCTGGTGAGACTACACCCAGATAGAAATATATTCTCCTTTCTATAGTAGTAAGATGGCTCTACGCAGCTTATATGTAATCATAAGCTATGATATATCATATTGAATATAATCCGCTTGGCTTTTGCGAATCCTCGAAATTTTTTTAGGCGAACAACGCTCATAGATAATTTATGTGATAAAGAAGATAAAACTAAGGCTTAGGGAGCGTTCAAGTACTACTACCCTCCCCCAAGTAACATTTTTCTGTACCCTCGCTTCCCTCCCTAAACGTTAAGTAACAACCAAGTGACCATTTTTACATAAAATTCGCAATTATTTTCCGCAAGGTCCGGCCCACCATCAAAAAAGATGATGATCACTGGTTTCATGGTGTTCGATTTTGTCATCATTATGGGCTTGAATGTAGACACTGATAAAAATGACTCGAAATGATATGTGTGTCGGCCTGCTGTAATTAACAGCTTCTTTTAAACTGAAACCGACAGAATTTGGAATCCTATCAACAGCAACCTGTCATGCAGATCAGAAAGATTGAGAGACAAACTCCTAATCAGCTCTGTTTGGCGGCATTCATCAGCAGCGCTGACTGAATTACTTACTTTCTTTCTTAAATGGCCTTCATGGCCAGATTCCGTAATCTTGTGCGCGGTGGCGTCAGTTGTTTTCAATGTCAAGTACGGAGAGATCTCTTCATACCTGGTCATTCTAATGCATGGTCATCCTCTGTTTCGGCGTACTCCAAACAAGTTTGTGCCTCCCATATAAACCATGCGTGCTGGAGCTCTTTCATCCATTCGAATTAGGTGCCCAGCCCAGTGCAGCCACTGGAATTTTATGCGCTGGGCTATGTCAACCTCATCGAATAGCTCGTACAGCTCGCGGTTTATACGGGACCTAAACTCGTCGCCGACTCTAATAGGATCAAAAATCATGCGAAGAATCTTCCTCTCGAAGACTTTCAACGCTGCGCCATACAATAGGACAATAGGAGGGCAGTATCAGCGTCTTATAGATTTTTATTTTCGTCTTTCGAAAGAGGGCTTTACTTCTCATTTGCTTGCTCAGTCCAAAACAGCATCTGTTTGCAAGCGTGATTCTTCGCCTTATCTCCAGGCTGACGTTGTTGTTGCTGCTTATCTCTGTTCCAATTTAGACGAAGTTTTCTACAACACTGAAGTTGAAATTCTCCATCGTCACTGACCGTCCAAGACGCATTGACGGAGTGCGAGAAGACACCAAGTACTTCGCCGTTCCTGCGTGCCGATGATATCGATGTCATCGGCATAAGCGAGCATCACTTCCTTTTGCAAGATCGTGCCCGACATACTCTGTATTTACGGGCACTAGCGCAGGATGTATTCCATCAGGAGATTGAAAAAATTGCAACGACAGAGCATCGCCCTGCCTGAAACCTTTCTTGGTATCAAAGGGGTTTTTCCCCACCCTGACAACGCTTTGTGTGTTAGTTAGCGTCGTCATGCAAAGACGAACAATCTTTGCCGGGATACCTAGTGTCGAAAAACTTCGATCGTATCGGCGTGTCGAAAGAGGTCTGTGTCTTTGTTAAATTCGCGGATCTTTTCCAAGATTTGTCGTAATATGAATATTTGGTCACCGGTCGACCTTTTTGAAGCCACACTGATATTGTCCTATCAGTGTATTCTATAGAAAGGAGACTTATTTATTCTCTTGAAATATAAAATATCTGATAGAATTAACATATATTCACTTATTCATCTCAAGAACTATGAATGCTATATAAGATGTTTGACCACAGATATCTCTTTTATGTATATCTATTTATGTATGCAATTTCCATGGTTTAAACCGGTGTTATATGCTAAATTTAATAAATATATTCTATCTTTAAACAATGTATCAATCAGTTACCCAAAACTTATTTTTAGTTGATCCGGTTTTCAATTGATTAATTATTGGAACAGCTTTTTTATGCTTAAATAATTTTCTAAACAAGTTTCGTCTCATAAATAACTGCTAATTTGTATAAATTTCCTAAAACAACTTGCCAAGTCTATCCGTATTTACTTGAAATATGTTTAAGACCGGAAGAAAACCGAAACGAGATCATCTAGATCTGGATTCGGGGCAGCTGTTGTAAAAAACTTTTCTTTGCGGTTTGGTTTTTGTGGAGCAGCTGTTGTCAACATTTTTTTATACTTGTAGATACATAAGCTTCTGCTGTTTCAGCTATCCGATTTTTTTCATCAGCTGTCAGTTGTCAAAAGCGTTGCCCCAACCCGAGCGTTTGTCTGTCTAAGTTGTTTAATCTTTTGATTACCTTTTGTGCGAGTACAAGTGTAGAGAGCTGTGTATCTGTATAATTTATAATAAAAGCATTTGCCCTTGGCATATAAGACAGTGCGGTGTGACTAACTCAAATTTGATTTTGATTTCGGCTTACACAACAATAAGAAACCACAATGCGAGACAACAGCAAATGTGTACAGCCAGAGGAAATCTTAAAGCTGAGAAATCTGACATTGCGATCTGCATAAAAAAAGAACACATTGAGAAGTTGCTTCTATTTTTTTTAGATGTATCTGAAGTATAAAAAGTAAGAGGGTAGTGCAAGAAGTATACAAGTTGGTATTGGATCAGCTAGCATACGAATGTGTATACATTTTAAGCAATCTGTATCATTAAGCCTCTGTCTGTCAGCTATGAAGTGCAGTAGAAGCAGGTAGACTTCAAACTATCTCCAACTTGTTTAAAAATTAAAAGTTCATTTCTGTATAGTTCTAGTACAACCCTCGTATCTGTGTATCTGCATCAGAAAGCATCTAAACGAGAACCGTTATTAACACTTGAGCTGGTTTCTGGTTGTACTCGTACTCGTACCTACTCGTTTATGCGTTTCGGTTTCATTTCATTCGTGGTTCTTAGTCATTCACTTTATTCTGCAAATGTGTATTGTTTTGTATTTAAATGTCGGACCGGGTCCAGTTCAAGTCGATCGAACGTTTGTTGTCTAAACTGGTTGACCTTGTGCCGGGCGCTCATTAAAAAAACACCAACCAACCAACCAACAACTTTTGCAAAAACTTGAGTAACTAACTCGTCGACGCCAGCAATTAAACATTTCGACGGCGACGACGACTTTAACGATGGCCGCCGCCGTCGCAAATAAGTTCAAATTAAGAGTTTGAAGTTGAAATTGCAAGTTGTGCGTTTTGTTGTGTTGTCTGTTGTGTGTTGTGTGTATTAAGTCATTTAGCTTGGCGTGACGGAAATGGTAGCCAGTTGCTTTGTTTTTCTTATTGGCCTTTAGCGACCTATGACACACTTACTTAATTATTATAATTTCCCTCGAATAACTTTAGTTTGGCAAAGATTTTGATTGATTTCCACTTAGTATTTATTTTGACAACCCTGAGTAATGTAGTACATAGTTCCGCGTATTTTAATAAATTAAAAATTGTTTTGCCAAACACTTTCTGAAATTGTATTTGTTTTACACTGAGTATCTTGTACGCGCCATTCTTATCAGAGACGAGTATTTCGTGTTAAACACGATTCTGTCTCTCAAGTCGCATTTTAGACGGCGCTGTACTTTGCGTTCATAGATAAGACGGCAAATGATGTCAACAAATCACAAAAATCGAAAGAAAAAATATAATATTGAAAAATAGAAGACTATATTTTAAAATACAGAACACAGTAAATATTCCACTGAGTATTTACATTGGTTGGCCAAGTGATGTGCGGGGGAATTTTTTTTTGGTACGCTATATTGATTAGAAGATGGAATAATGGAACTTTAAATTGAATACCCTCTGCTATAAAGACATCAAAGAAATCGTAAAGTTCATAAGTTCTCTGCAGAGTTCTAAACGAGTCGCCAAGCTTGATTAAAATCTCCCTGATGCACACACGATGACATTTAAGAACTTTGTTTTACCTTTTTGGTTAATTGAAGAAGTGGTACCACACTTTTTGCTTCGAACACTTTTTAATACTTGTAAGCGCGTGTTTTCAACATTCTCGAGTCCAGGTCACATTTACCATTTGTCATAGAATTCTAAAAACTGGTCTTCATTGGGGTTAAAAAATTCGAAGAAACGCCATATCATGTCGCAATTTTCTATTATAATCGCTGTTCAGCCTAAAGTCTCGGTGTTGTGTTGCGGATGTTCCAGGGACACCGTGTAATCTCACGAAGACTTCTATTTTGATGCTTTTGGAGCCACCGCATAGTGGTATGCTGCTCGCTTGCAGCGTAAGGCTAACTTCTTCTATTGAGCATCAAAAATAGTTGCGTAAGTCTGAGGCAACATCTAAATATTAAATTATTGACATGTCTCTTGTCCAACGTCACACCTAGGTACTTGACCTAGTTTGCCTAATCAAGTATGATGTTGTTAAGCCCAATCTTGGTCGGCATTGTTTTTCTAAGTGTGAAACTTATTTAAATCAACAATTTGTTTCATGTTTGTAAGACTTGTCGATAGTTTTTGCAGACCTGGAATATAAATATAAATAGCAGAAAAAACCTCCCAATAGACTCTCTAGACGTACAATTGTGACAATAATTCGAAAGTAGTCTCAACTTTGGCTTTAAGTTCTAAAAACGAGTATGTAACTTGGATCTTATGGTCCGCAGATGTGGATCCAAGAATCTTCTTTTCAATGCCGTTTCGTCTGACTCATTAACGGTCCACGCCTCTGCCGGGAGTATCAACGTCTTATAGACCTTCGTCTTTCGAGAGAGTGCTTTACTTCTAATTTGCTTGCTCAGCCCAAAATTGCATATATTTGCAAGCGTGATTCTTCGCCTGATCTCCAGGCTAACGTTGTTGTGTCTGGTTACTATGGATCCAAGATAGACGAAAGTTGCAACAACATAAAAGTTTAAATTGTCCAACTTCACTGACCGTCCAAGACGCGATGACGGCGTGCAAGAAGACGCTAGTAACTTTACAGGTCAAAATATATAGGAATATATTTTAGAGGCTATTGCTTAGCTCCCAGAATTTCTATAGATGTTATGGAAATGACGAAGAAAAACAGTCGACTCACAGTGGGAAGAGACTCGCTTTGCTCGGAAACGCCCTCTTCATATAATCTTATAAATATTTCTGTTAAAAAGATCGAAGATCGTGTCGAAGTTCTTTATACGTACTAATCAGAGCTCGCAAAATATGCTCAACCAAATTTTTCTGCTCGGTCTGCTCACTCAAAAGACCGAAAAAAAATTAAACGGGACGTTCCCGGTCTCAACAGCAACCGTCTTTTCGTTTTGTTGGTGTCCTCGCTCAAAACGAACAGACTCGTTCGTCGCTCAGCTACTGACCCAAACACGCAAAGTGTCCGCGAAAAAGGTATTTTTTTGTTGTTGTTGCCTTAGATATTTCATCACTGGCAAAGCATAGTAAAGGAAGGGAGAGAGGGATAAGCATAATCTCATGCATATTTGCTGTTATACACATACATGCGCAAAAGACCGTTTGCCGATTTTTTACGAGCCAAACCGCTTGTTGGTTGAGCGAAGAGCAAGCCGAGCAAAAACAATGTTTGATTGTTTTTTCAAGACCGTTTCCAATCGTGTCAGTGAGCGACACATCGTTGACATATAGCAAAACTTTGAGATATTTTGACTTACTCAAGCATGTGCACAATTTTGTCACCATACCATCACAGCGAAAAATGTGTTTTCAAAATGTTTTAAATTCTATTCATACTTGCACGTGTTTGTGCATTTTTAACCTGAAATATCAACATTTCGACTAAAAAAAAGTAATTATGCACGAACATCTATTCTATCACTTATTAATGGTCATGTAGTACACTGTGATGTATGGAACATTTGACATTTGTCAAGTGTATCTAATTATCTCTCATGATATAATTTCTTGTCAAATTTTTAAAAGTTTATTCATAGATGATAGGGTGATTGAATAAGGAAAGCGAAGGATTATATTGTTCTATTTGGCAGATCGGTTGGATGAACTCTCTGGGGCCTCCTTCTCGCCTTTACTCCGTGAATATGTCTTAGGAGCCTTCGCGCCAACTGGTTCGGATGATTTGCAAGCTTGACCAGATATGCAGCAGTTTGACAGTTTATAACATCTCCGACCATCGGTATCTGGAGTTCTTTTTCAATGTCTGTGTGGCGTATGTACCATGCACAATCCGAATTCTATTGAGGTTCGACTTTGCTGCTATGCCGTATACCTGAATACCATATCTCCACAAGGGTGCCAGAATGACTTTATAGATATTCGTTTTGTTGGTAAGCGAAAGCTTATTCCTGGCACTAAGGAGCCAAGCCATGCTGCTCGCCTTTGCTTTGAGGCGCCTAACTACTTCAGTTCTGTGGCGCTGGGAAGTTAGAAGCTTGTCCAGATTGCTTGTGAGCATCCTTCTGGGCTAAGAGCTCTCCATGTAAGAATACCCCAGGAGTGGTGTCTTTTCTAAGTGTGTATGTGACTGATACACACTTGTCAGGGTTTATAGCGATATTTCATCTACAGGCCCAGTTCTCCCGTAGATCTGTAGCAGTGTAGACGCATTTGTCACTGGCCAGAACTGCAGTGTCATCTGCAAAGGTAGCAACAAAAAAGATTGTTTGGGTCCGAGATTGGTATGTGGCCGTCTGAGGGCATGTCATGCGTATATAGGCTGCAAAGAGTTGGCCCTAACACGCTTCCCTGGGGTACACCAGCTCTAATTTTCTTTACTTGAAAGGACAGGCCGTCCTGAACCACTTTGAAAGAGCGCTCGTGAGGGAAGCTTTTGACAATTAGGTAGAGCTGTGCGTTGAGAATTCCTTTAAGCTTATGCGAATCTACCGAATGCTTGCTGGATATCCAAAAACGCGACATACTCCTTTTCATCAAGTGCAAACCAAACTGAAACTTTGGGATTGCCTTTTTAACCGCCCTGATCTCAAGAATCCTTCTCAGAATACAACTCTCGAATATTTTGCCAAATACTGGCTTATCGGACGACACGAGTCCAGTTCATCTGCTGGCTTCTTCCAGGCGCCTGGGAAGTGGCCGTTTCGAAGAGTTGATCGAAAATATTGACTTCAGTATTATTTATATAACTTAATATTAGACATTATAAAAATAATTTAATAATAGGACTCCAAATTAAATTTGTAAATTAATTGTATAAATCTCCAAGTTCATCGATCATAAAAAAGGCATTTTTTTTTAACCCCCCAAGTCCCCCTCTTCCCATTGTTTTCTGAAGCATTTCATAAATATTTACACAGTGGTTTGCGTGTGTCATGCAGTAATTCTCGTAATTCCTGACGCTAATCAGTTTTATTGATCACTAAGTGACAAATCGCAATAAATTAGTATTCAAAACTTAACCCAGAATGTCGTAGAAAATGAGCATTTATGAATTTTAAAATTAAAAACTCAACCCAAACCGGTCTTTTTTTTTACTCCATTGTTTAAATATTTTAAATTTAAATATTATATTCTAAAAAAAGAAAACAAAAGTTCGCGACAACTCTTTAGAGCTGCTATATAAATATATGCATTTATTAGATTTTAGTTAATATTGAAAGTGGTTTCTCCGCATAAAATACGAAAAATCGTGTTAAACTAATTTGACAAAGATGGAAAGTTTGCAAAACAACCTCAACCAAAAAGAGCAAGAAATATGATGAAAACAAAATAACAACGAAAGTACCTAATCACTCACAAATAACAAGAAAAAAAACTTAAAAGAAAAAAAAAATTGTAAGTCGTACATCGAATTCAAAACTCGATAAATTAAGTTGTCATCGTAGTCAGTAGTATTCCGAATGCGCAAAACGTGGTTATGCAAAAAAACGCTGTCTACCGTTAAAGATACTCGCTCGTACAATACCAAGAGACCGTAACCGATCTATAGATACAAATAAATATTGTATATGCATGCCAGGCACGTCGTCGCAATGGGAACGAATGTTGATGGCGTATTTTGAGTAGTGAAATTTACAACGTTTAACGAAAAAAATTCGTTTGAAATAAATAAATCTGATGCAACTCGAATTCGTAAATTGCGCCAACGCAATGAAGATCAAACACTATCCGGGAAAAGCGGTCGATGCGAGTCTTTCGTTGGATGGTACAAATGCAATGGGTGCGCTCTATGAGGCCAATTGGCTACAAGCGCATCAGCATATTGGCAGCGGAACAGGCGGACAATTGACACAGCAGCAGCACCACCATCCGCAAGGTCAACAATTGCAGCGGCAGCAAACAAACATTCCTTTAACAAATGGCTACAATTCCATACGTTCGCATACAAATGGCGGCAGCTTTCTGCTCGATGGTGTATCCGTGCTCAGTAAATATCAAATGACATTGGAGGGTCTACGCCATCAGCAATCGAAAGATGAGCGCATTGTAAGCGCCATTAAACAACTAAATGGCTATCGTCCTTCAGCATTGCAAATTAATACACAAAAACTACACAACGGTTGGGATAAGTTAGACGATGCAGATGAAGTGGAGGTAAATCTGCAGGAGCAGCACGAAAAATTACCACAAGCGCCGGCACAAAAGCCAAAAGTCAATCACTATGTACTCGATCCAACAGATAAACGGCAACAACGTCCAAGGCAACAGTACTCAGTGAAGCCACCATCACTAAAACGTTCGCAGACCATGTTCAATGCACAACGCCCAACGCATATAAATGGTGTAGAAACGGGTCAACGTGCTACACTCGATGTACGAGAGTTGCGACGCAGCCTGCTTAAGAAGGAGAATAACTATGCCACATTGGTTGAACAGCAGCCAGCCTACTCGAATAATAATGCACCTACACCTACAACAACGGAGAGCGCGGTCATCTCTACACAACCTAAATTGCGTCCACGTACATTGCGTTTGCCGCCGCCCATGGAGCCACCACCGCCGCCACCTTCTACAGTTACAGCACAGTCACGTGCTACACATGCTGCGTATAATAATACTCAAATAATAACTCTAGACAAAACTACTGCCAGTACCACGACAATATCTCTAACGTCCAATACTAACCGTTTCTGTGATAGTAACAAACTAAGTAAAGCGCATCCAGTGAATCGTTATGCCACAATTCGTTTACCGCGTCACACGCAAAGTGCTGGTGCTTATGCTGCATTGGCGGAGCGGCGTCGTACACCAAATGAGGCACCAACGCCGCCCCAAATATTAGAGCATGAACCGTTTACTGCTAACAGTGTTAGGAAATTAACAGCTGTGCGTCGTCATAGCTTGGAAGCTGTAGAAAATACACTCTCGGCATTGCAATTGCAGCCTATTGAGGATGTGGCAGTTGCTGAAGCGTCTAATGCGCATGGTTCATCGTCCACATTTTCCTCTACATCCTCGTCCGGCAAAGATCTCAAACGTGAATCGCATAGCACAGCGGATGGCTTTTGTATACCCAGACCGCGTCTGATTGTGCCTGTGCACACTTATGCTAGAAAACGTCGCACTGGCAATCTGCATGATATACAGAGTCCTACGGAGGATGCGCCCAATGAAGAGAGTGGTAAGAAAAACTTATACAGAGGGAGTGTTTTTGGGGTGGGAGTAAGCAAAAAGTGAGTTACAACTAAGATTTAAAATTAATTTGTTTATAAATTTTAGCAGACAGTTTAAATTAAGAAATATGTATATTTGGAGGAGTTAATAATTGCTTCATGCATTCACAAACATTGGAGTGCTACTGAGACAATTGTTTCAGTTTCTGCCTTCAGCACTCCTCTGGCTGTTGCCTTCCATATGTATATTATGTTCTTAGAAAAAGAGCATGGTATATAAATAAATGTATAAAACGTTCCTTCCGCCCCCTCCTTTTTTTGGTAGCTATTTCCAATGGCCCTAGCAGCCAGAGCTCTCTTTCCCTATAAGTTTTAAGTTTACTTAGTCCTAGTATTGTTGTAAATAAATAATTAAGTTGAGTCTAGTGGGAAAGAGTATATCACGTTTGGGGTGCACCTCATAAAGCAACGAACTTTCTTGTTAAACTGTAGAATGCTATATCCAAAGACGTTGGTTGTGGCTGTCATCATGTGGGCGACTAGTAGCCTCTAAAGGACATACAATGTAGACTATCAATATTTTGCAGAAATAATGGTCGGATACCCCCCGATATAGCCATGTCCGGCCGTATGAATGAAAGGTTCTCGGAAAGATCCTTCGTTCTTTTTCCATTCGAATAGGACTCCGACGGAATTTTACGAGTTTTTTTTTACAATTTTGCTCCTCTCCCCCTTTTTCCATAAAATCCCCCTTAAGGCTAAACATTTTCGGCACAAAAAAAAGAATGAAAGAACACTACAGGTGCGGAACAAACTACCAACAGAGTTGGATATATTTCACAATATTTTTGAAACGGTAGAACCGATGCCTTAATAATCCTTATAAACATCTAAAAATTACTTACGTTTATGCTTCACTGATTATATGAATCCTTCATTTTGTTTGTTAAACGATTAGCTAAACTTTGAAGGGCAGTGGGTCTTAATGGAGTCTCTTCAAAGAGAAAGAGACCTCTTATTAGAGTGTGTGGGAAGCTTCCGTGCATAAGATGCAACTATATCAAATTTCACTGCAATAGAAATATTTTTCATACAAAAATCGAAAAGTGGGTTATGGGTTTGAATATTTTTGCCAATAAGAATGCCATAGTAACTACGACCTATGTTTAGACCATCCCAAATTGAGATCTCAAAAACAGGCTCTAATATTGCTTTCATATGATCGGAAGCAAATCACTTATTGGGTTTGGTCAATGTCGGAGGGAGCGTGCCCTATAAGCGATTAAGAAAATTCAACATATCTCTGTATCAGTTTGTTGAACGGGGATAATATTTGGTAATGGTAATTAGTAACACAAGTGTAAACAGTTTGGTAAAGCGGGCGGGGTTCAACTACATGTTGTGACGAGCACGAGGGGTCTACTATAAATCGTAACATGTCATGATATTGTTCAATTGTACATTATATCAAATTTCATTCTCAGTGATACCTCAAGTTTACAAAAGGAAAACAAAGAGGGGACGTAACGCAACGCAAGCCGGGTCCGCTTGTATTCTATATATATTTTTATATATATATTATTTTATTTTGATAGGAATAGGATAGGAATATAACAAATCCTATAAATATATCGCCAACCTGTACAAATTATTGTATCATCTTCGTCTATTAGGTGAAGCGCCGGCACCAATATTAGTCCTTTCTAATTTTCTTATTGGACGCCTATGTGATAAACTCCTTTCAAGCCTTGATATCTCCTATAAAAATTAAAATCAAGCCCTTATCGCATATAAAAATTTTATAGAAATTGTGTTGAAGCATGAGAAGCTGATACTTCGTTGTGGATCACTGGATCGTCCGGTAATACCTGAAAAGATAATCATTAGGAATAGATAAAATCTGCAAAAAGTTATTAATCAGTTCCTGAAAGAGCACTTTAAAGAAGCTAAATAAATCAATCGTTTCATAGAATGGAGAACCCTCCTTCTCTAACATTCAATACCAAAAGAGATTAGCGTTTTCCCCATTTAGATATTTTTAAAAGTTTTATAACATTTTAATTTCTTAAATATTTAATTTTCTAATTGTTTCTTTTTTTTTTACCTAATTCCAGATGGACGCGTTGAGGTCTCACGTGAGGGCAAATACCTATCCACACTCTCAGGCGCCAAAGTATTGGGCGAATTGGCAATTCTATACAACTGCCAGCGTACAGCAACGATTACCGCCATAACCGAGTGCAATCTTTGGGCTGTCGAGAGACAATGCTTCCAGACGATTATGATGCGTACAGGCCTTATACGGCAGGCAGAGTATACCGACTTCCTGAAAAGGTAAGAAAATGCAGACACACATTACTTGAAATATTATATAATATGTCGTGAAGTAGAAAATTTCCGCTTTTCCAAAAAATAATTTATACTTGTAAGTGAAAAGATTCGACAGAAATCAGAAGCGCATAACAAATAATTTCCCCATTGCCACTTTCGAGCGAGTAACACTGCCAGTCTCCGACTATTTGTCGCGCTGTCTGTCCGTCCGTCTGTTTTGGGCATTTCCACGAATTTTAATGAGCAATATTTTCCACATGATATGATGGCAGTAACAAGTACTGTGTTTTGCCGGTTTTATTGGTGCGGCTTTTCAACTTGACTGAGTTGTTTTTTTATTCGGTTTTTTAATTTTCTACACAGCTATTGAAATAATTAACGTTCATTTGCACTTAATTATAACAATTCAGCCATGGTCAACAGCAAACGACTAGACGAACCTGACATGGCCATTAGAGTCGAAATATATTTGCTGGTTATCCATCAAAGGATTTTTGTTGTTTGGTTTTTTTTCTTTTTCTATATATTAGTTCGTGTTGGCGATATTTACAAAAATGTTGCATTGCTGTTGTCGAGACAAACGTGAAACTTTCTCCGGCAATGAAAACTATGCGCAAAAAAAACTAAGAAACAATAATAATGAAAACCAACAAACAACTTAAAGTAGACACATCATGGGCGCAATGACGTGCAACACTCAAAAATGGACAGAGACGATCAGCAGCAGCTGATATGGAATGCATGAGTTGTACAAAAAAAAATCAAAGAGGGAGATATTAGTTGAATCTGGTTGGCGGTGCTGAAGGGGCGCGCAAGTTACTCATTTAGTGTGACGTGCGGCCAACAACCGCGCAGCAATTTCGAATTAGAGAGACATGAATGGACGGTTGGACGCATGGACAGATACATTAAAGTGTTGAGCGATAAAATCGACAGCAAGATCCACAGCGGCTGCGGCAGTGAAGGCAACACTGCGACAGCAATCGACGTGTGGTCTGATAACCAGTTGTATATATGATGGCTACTGCAGAAAGCCGGCACAATTGCAGCTTTTCGAAGTCGTCGACGACGACGACGACCACTTCCTCGCCATGATCAGCTAGAAATTAATAGTTTTTAATTGATGTGCGTGAAGTACAACATACAATTGCCGCCACCTCCTTCTCCTTATTATTTTTTTTTTATCATCTTTATACGGCAGCTTGGAAAATTATAGAAAATTAATAGCAACCAGCAAAGATCGAAAGGTGATAAAAAAAAATATTTTAACGGGAGAAAGCTGTACAACCTTCACAACATGTCGTACAAAGTATTGTACTTGGATCTAGTGGTCTGATATGATGCAGCACAGTGATGTACTTTGTGGTAATGCATATGAAAAACTTTAATGGAGATAGTTAAATGCCAAGCTTAAGAAATATAAACATATTTCCAATAGAAAGCTGTAGCTGCGAAATGCAATGAGAAATGAGATTATACCAAATAGTTAATAGAATGAAAACCTAACCCGGATTCATATCAAATCTTTCAATGGAAAGTGTTCTAGTTGAGAAATTCTTCAAAGCGTGCAACTTCTATAAAAATATGCTATAAAAAAAAACAAATAACTCTACATTCAAGTATGCTCGACTTTGAGATATCCTACGCCGCACAGACTCTTTGCGGGTATATATTCCGATCTAAATCAATTGGAATAATATAAAATTCAGTTAATTGAGCGTTTCTTCATAAACTTACATGAAGTACATTTTTTTATATAAAGAAAGGAGACACACAATTGGTTAGATACGATCTGGAACCTAATGAAATATTTTAGAGTGAATCCAATCAGAGTAGAATTATTCATTTTTAATTTTTTTGAACTGTCAAATAAGACATTTCGTATTTGTAAAAAAAATTAAACCCGTACTTTTTGATCAAATTGGCAAAGTTCAGCTAGTTTTACGAAAGTCAATAAAAAAAGATGGACAGCGAAAATAGTGAAAAACTTTTATTAAAATCAAGCATTAATGTTCTTTATAGTGTGCCCATCTTCAAGGATCTACCCGATGATACACTTATCAAAATATCCGATGTGCTTGAAGAATCGCACTATGAATTTGGAGACTATATTGTGCGACAGGGTGCGCGTGGTGCGACCTTCTTCATAATATCGAAGGGTAAAGTGCGTGTAACAATCAAGCAGCCGGATACACAGGAGGAGAAGTTCATACGTAATCTAACTAAAGGCGATTTCTTTGGTGAAAAGGCGTTGCAGGGGTAAGTTGTGCTGGCTTCGATTAGAAAATTAAAAAATTTTAAATTATGCTTTCTCTTTGTAGCGATGATCTACGCACTGCCAACATTATTGCCGAGTCGCCAGAAGGCGTCTCATGTCTGGTGATCGATCGTGAAACCTTCAACACGCTCATCTCCAACCTGGATGAGATCAAACATCGTTACGACGATGAAGCCACAGCAGAACGCAGAAAGTAAGCGAATTTATCGAATATAATATTTATAACGCTTTACGCAATTTACTTATCTTCTTTTTTGTTTTGTTTCAGAAGCAATGAAGAATTCCGCGAACTCAAGCTTACCGATTTGCGCGTCATTGCCACACTTGGCGTTGGTGGTTTCGGACGCGTCGAACTGGTACAGATCAATGGCGATAGCTCACGTTCGTTTGCACTTAAGCAGATGAAGAAATCACAGATTGTCGAAACGCGTCAACAGCAGCATATCATGTCCGAAAAGGAGATCATGGGCGAGGCTAATAGTCAGTTTATTGTGAAACTGTTTAAGACTTTCAAAGACAATAAATATCTGTACATGCTTATGGAGAGCTGCTTGGGCGGTGAATTGTGGACTATATTACGTGACAAGGGCAATTTTGATGATGCCACTACCCGTTTCTACACAGCATGTGTAGTGCAGGCCTTTGACTATCTACACTCGCGAAATATTATTTATCGTGATTTAAAACCGGAGAATTTGCTGCTTGACGAGAAGGGCTACGTTAAGTTGGTTGATTTTGGCTTCGCAAAGAAATTACAGTCTGGACGTAAAACATGGACATTCTGCGGCACGCCGGAATATGTGGCGCCGGAAGTGATACTGAATCGTGGCCATGACATTAGTGCGGACTACTGGTCGTTGGGTGTGCTCATGTTTGAGTTGTTGACGGGTAAGTAGTTTAGAAAAGCTAAAACGCTAAAGAATCTACTAGAGTTCACTTATTTTTTCAGGTACACCACCTTTTACCGGCTCGGATCCCATGCGCACCTATAACATTATACTTAAGGGCATTGATGCCATTGAATTTCCACGTAATATTACACGTAATGCAAGCAATCTGATCAAGAAACTCTGTCGTGATAATCCCGCTGAGCGTTTGGGCTATCAGCGTGGTGGCATACTTGAAATACAGAAGCACAAGTTAGTATAAATAAGAACATTTGCAAAGATTTTTTTATAACTATTAACGAACTTTGCATTTCAGATGGTTTGATGGCTTCTATTGGTGGGGTTTGACGAATTGCTCACTTGAACCACCCATCAAGCCAACAGTGAAGAGCGTCGTAGATACTAC
Source organism: Leucophenga maculata (assembly GCA_035044805.1). NCBI lineage: Eukaryota > Metazoa > Arthropoda > Insecta > Diptera > Drosophilidae > Leucophenga > Leucophenga maculata. The sequence goes on along the minus strand of JAWNNP010003928.1, from coordinate 677,692 downwards.
AAACTTTGATGACTATCCACCCGATCCCGATGGTCCACCACCAGATGATAATACAGGCTGGGACAAGGATTTCTGAACTTACTGATATAAAATTTAAAAAAAAATTTCTAATTTCTTAAACAACAAAAACTTGTGCGCCATATGTGAACGCCAAAGTAAGAGTCAACAGTTAAACAGTCGTAGCAGTGATCAGTGCCTCCTCGAGGATCAACATCAAAGTCGCAATAAATAGAAAAATGTGTGTTTCATTAATACGCATTTGCATAAAATATATCTAAAGAGAAAATTCTTATACCTAAGCAGCAGCACATTGTTTATCATCATTTTAAGTAAACTCTCTATATTGTTCGATATATGTACTATATGAATTGTAGCATATCTCAGATTTTATAGATAACAACAATCAAGGAACGCAATGAATTTATTAACGAGTTTAAATACCTACATAAAAAATATATATATGAGTACATACTACCATTCAGCTGAGGAGACATTTTATCTAGTTATTGAGAAATGAAATGATTTGTGAATGAAAATTTTGTATAATTTGTATTGTTATTAGGTGTCCTTAAGCAAGATAGGACGAGAATGTATGATGCCTTTTAGTTTTTAAGTGCATAAACATTTATCTACATTTGAACACTATTTTTTACATCGAAGCAACGTAAAAACAAAAATTGCCAAAAACATTTTTAATTGTGCAAAATCATTTTAACAAAAAATTCATCTATGTATAGAATTAAAAAAATAAAAAATGTCAAATAAAGTTACACGCTTTAAATATTTTATGTATTTTTTTCATTAAAATGTTAAAGTAAAGTATTGGACAAGAATCCTGTCAGAGTTAAGAGAGGACCAAATTGCATATATGAAAAGTATTGCAGGGTAAATCGTGTTGATTTTATTTAGATTATTAAAAAAAAGTTTAAATTAGAAAAGAGTTATAAATATTAATAATTTGTTTAAAAAAAATACTACCGTAGCGAATACCAGGGCTAAAGGAATATGGTTAGTTACAGAGCGAACCGGGTGGTACATTGTATACCTTAATACTTTATCTATTATTAAAAGCGTTCATGAAAGTTATCTGTTGGTGGCTAGTTCTACAGGGATATAATGTATGATACATAATGTCAATGTAGAAAATAATTAATTGAAAGTGAAAGATTGATGATGCGAATGTTTTACAACATAAGAAATTACTTAATATACACCGTACCCATAGGGAAAAATAATGTATTAATTACTAGCTGAACCTCGCAGACATTTGAAGGGGTAAAGTCTGGCCAACCGCATTTGAAACTGGTTACTTCAGATTCCTTAGTCACTTAATTAGTTTTCTGAATGAAAAAAATGCATGAAAAATCTTCAATTTTCCTGATCAATTCTTGAATAAGGTATGCGAATTGAAGGCCCAATTACTCTTTAAGGGATAACCCTGTCCTGTTTTAAGCTAGGAACACTTAATTTGGCGATCTATATCTTACTTTAATTCCTACAAAATATCCCACATAGATTAAGCTTAAAATGATGATACAATACAGATCCACACAAATCTATGTTTTAACTTAACATGTTTTAAAATGGGCTATCACGCATGCTGACCGGAAAAAAGCATATATTCTGGATGAGCTCTACGATACAATCAACAAATCCTTTTTCTTTTTGTTTTTAAAACATATCGATCTGAAATAAGGGTTGGTGACGTGTTATCTTAGGAACGTAAACATAATTCTTAGTCACGTGGCACTGTGACTGGTTAATAATTTGTGTGAGCATCGAGCCTAAACCGTTAAATTAATATGTATAAATTTTGGCATAGAAATGGATGGGACATTGGAAAAGAACATAGAATACTTTTTGTTAAAATCTGAGGTGGGATGCGTCAGGTGTGGGTTGGTGTATTGACATGAAACAGTTTCCATAATGGGAAAATGGCTGGACTTTCTTTTAAAGTACTTCCGCGTAAATTAATAAATCCAGGTGCACTTCACCCTTAACGTAAAAAAGTACAATGAGCATGGATTTCATATTGAATGTAACTATTCGAAATTTTTTTAGACGATATACATGTTGTCCAAAACTCGTTTCTTTTAACGCATTGCATAATATTTTCGGAAACGGTTACTCAGCCTTGGTGTTCTTCGTCTGTTTTAACTTTCGGATAGAGCTTGACGTAGATCTTTGTCATTTCTAACAATTCAGCCGATTAGAGGGCAACACACCACAAACTAGATCACCGTCCTGTACGGGGTTCGTCGGCCACTTGACGCACATATTTGAACATTATGTTCTACTTTTAAACTGTAGTTTGTGATTAAATTTGGGAGCCAGCGCCGAGACCATTAACAGTCGGTCAAAATCAACTGGTGTGTTTTGCAGTTGAGACATATAAATATAATACCCGTTCCGTTCGACTCAAAAACACGTCAGTAAAAAAAAAAAACCATTGCCGATACTTCTTATACACTCCCTCTCTGTAATATCTCTACAAATCTCATAAAGTGAGATGCTATGATTAACTTTTTGCGCCAAGCTTGTCTAAAAAAAATAAATTGTGTATAACTTTGAGAAGCGTTGTTCTTACTACGCTTGCAAAACTGTGTAATTGAACTAGGAACTGTGGCGGTTATTATTTAAAAACGTCTTTTATTGAAAATGTAAATTTTTTAGTAATTAGTTGGTAAGCATCACATCCAAAAAATAGTTGTTTATATAAAAACAATGGTAGACATCAAGTCGAATCGAAAACTTTAAATTACGTGCTAAACTCAGTAAACCTTGAAAGAAATTTGAACATGTCAAAACTGCATTTCGATTGGAAAAATAGAAAGCAGTCTGGTATAACCAACCAATTAAGCTAGACAGAACCAAAAGTCACGTGATATATGTCTATATATCTAAAAAAAACAAAAAAAAGTTGAAATTGAGTAAAATTTGTCCATACAACTGGGCACATATTGTTTAACGAACAGTTAAGTTTGCAGCTTCATCAAGATGAGATATAAACTTTGGCTGCTATGCTGCACAATGTTGTTGCTACTGCAGTTACCGTCAAGTGTGCAGGCGCTGGAAAATCGGTCAGGTAAGGTTTTAAATATATAGTTTATTGAATATATTATTATATATGTGTTGATGTACAAAGCTTGCCTTCAACCCAAAGCGCCGGGTCTTTGTCGCGGACGACAACTACGCTATGCCTACAATAGGAAAACAGGAAACTGCGAGAGTTTCTTTTACACTGGTTGCGCCTCCACGGATAATAACTTTCTAACATTTGAGGAGTGTCGTCGCGACTGCATGCAAAGATTGCGTTGAGCTTTCTAGGTCTCAGCTAAACAATAATTGGATACACCCTTCTGTATTATAGGACAATTAATTACAAAAGAATAATAATTGAAAAAAAAAATATTGCTTTAATAAGTTTTCTATGCGATTATAAACTATGTTCAGCTTTATCCAATTCCTACTTAATATTTTAAATATTTGAGGCACCAGTTTTGATTCATACATGCAGGTGACAGATAGACAGACGGACATGGCAAGAAATCTTTCTCATCTTTGAGGATTATGCTTAATTATTTGAACAGCCGATTAGAGTTCAACATATCATATTATTAACATTGATAATGAACTTGCATTAAAAACCGTCTTAAACTTAAAAACTGCAGTTTGTGCTTGCCTGTCACACTCGAATAAGAGATCGTACCACTTTGTAGCCTGCTTAGAGTTCCTTTTTGAAGCTAAGACACCCAAAAATCAAAACCACTTGGTTCGACTAACAGTTCCGTCAATAAAAAATATTTTTAGACAACAAATCTCATAAAGTGATATGCCTTTATTAAAATAAAGTCACTCTCAGCGTCTTTTCAACAACATATGCTTAATTGCTTGCCAATTACTAGAATAAACACATATTAAACACTTGAATTGCGAAAAAATTAATTCTTTACCATTTATAGGTTTTAGTAGCACTGTTCGTACTATGCTAAAAAAACTGTGTGACTGCATGTAAAACTGTGCCTTGCCGGTTATTAATTGAAAGTGTCTATAATTGAAAACGTCTGTTTCTTAAATGATTGGGGTTGGCAGCAGACAGATCCAAAAATAATAATTCTTATTACAAAAACAATGGTACACATCGAGTCGAGTCGAAAAGCTTTAAACTACGTGCTAAACTCAGTAAACCTTGAAAAAAATTCGAACATGTCAAAACAGCATCTCGATTGGAAAAGTAGAAAGCAGTCGTTTTAAGCCAGCGAAGTACACTAGACAGAAGCAAAAGTAACGTGATATATTTAAATACATTTAAAACAAGCCAATAATCATATTAAAAGGGAGAACATTTCAAATCGCAACCTTCGGAAATTTTTGCATGCGAATGCGCACAGCTTGGTTAGCAGACAGTTGAGTTTGTAGCGTCAACAAGATGCGATATAAACTTTGGCTGCTATGCTGCACCATGTTGTTGCTATTGCAGTTACCGTCAAGTGTGCCGGCGCTGGAAAATCGTTCAGGTTAGTTATTGCACATATAGTTTAATGTATACATTAACATAGATATACTTTGATGTACTTAGCTTGCCGACAACCCAAAGCGCCGGGGCTGTGTCGCGGTCGACAACTACGTTATGCATACAACAAGAAAACAGGAAACTGCGAGAGTTTCTACTACACTGGTTGCGCCTCAACGGACAACAATTTTCTAACATTTGAGGAGTGTCGCCGTGATTGCATGCAAAAATTGCGTTACTAAAAACCAACTGCATATATTTATATACATACGTATTTACACGGTTATGTACTTTTCTAGTTCTAGTTTTTAACTATATTTTCGTTATAATCAATTGTTAGTTGTTTGTCGAATAAACGGTTACTTCACATCACGAAAAATCTATTGAGAGCAAGGCACAGGACAGGTATTTGTTGAAGCGTATTAATTCTTCTTTTGCTTCTTCACTTGCGGCTGGCGTTTACCAAAAATCAGCCGTATCAATTCATACACACAAATGAGCAGCACTATTAGAGCTATTAGTAATATACCAATGCTATCCAATGAGTAGTAAATAAACCAATTCAAGTGCGTTGCCGGCGTGCGCAGTAATTCTCCAGCGATTGCACCATGTTCCAGCTGATGTTCTATAGCCCATACCGCAGACTGCAGCGGAGTATTTTCGCGTTCGCGAAAGACCTTCGAAAGCTGCTGTGCACGGCGGGCATAGCGTGGCTTCACAATTTCCTTGAGCGCACGCAACACTTGTTTGCTATTGAAATCATTGTAATCCAATTTAAGTCCAATGCCGCGGTTTAGCGCTGCATATGCATTCAAAAATTGATCACCGTAAATAGGTGTAAACAGCAGCGGTTTGCCGCAATGCACTGCTTCGGTGGTACCGAGTAGCCCACCATGCGACCATAGCATTTTAACACGCTCATGACAGAGTAACGCCAATTGTGGTGCCCATTTAACAAATATAAACTTTTCGCTCTTTGTAGGCAGATTATCGTTCTCCCATTTCCAGATGACTTTGTACGGTAGCTGCTGCAAAGCCTTAATCATGTTCTTCAAACGTGTAGCATCAATGCTTGCCATGCGCAACATTGAACCCCAGCTAATGAAGATGACACCCTCTGTAGCGTTTTGTAGAAAAGCATTTAACTCTGGTGTTAATTTTTGTTTTTTTGCATCTCTGTGTATATGTATACCGCCTACTTCCAGCAGCTGACGCGAATGTAGACGACTGCCCATAAGTGAGTAGTGCTGATTGACAAAGATTACAGCGGTCTGCGTTTTAGCCACATCGTCCACATCGACATCCACATGCAAGTACTTTTTGACAATGGCATTATCCAGCTTATTGGTGCGGTAGCTAAATGATAGAAAATATCTTCATCAAAGCGTTTTCAAAGTAGTTTGATTACAGCAGTACCTACCGATACAAATTCTTTAGCGCTTTTGCTTGTACAAAGTTTACAAAACGTTCAATCCAATTGAGTTGCGCCGGAAAGCCAATGAATTCTGATTGTACATAGGCAGGAATATCCGGCAGATTAATGCGATCATAGTACCACGGCATCAGCGCACAGCTACTTACGGCTATTACAGGCACCTGCAACAGGTGTGCAATGCCCAGCTGGCAATCCGAATTAAAATATTCTGTCAAGAGCAGATCATATGGTTTTTTCTCATGTCGCTTGAGCACTTTAGCCACATGCGCACTGCCGTAGAGTAGTTCACAGGTGTGCTGGCCCTCCTTGGATAAGTCATTATATTCTTTAAGCATTACACGCAGCGAACGCGACACTGTGAATTCGTCAATGTCAGCCACATTTATTGTGGCGCTGGACTGGTCCGCAACATCGCTGATCAGCAGTTCTTCATAGTTTGGATGCGTTTGCGTATTCTTCACATAGGAAATGACAGTTACATGATGTCCACGTTGCGCCAGCTCCAGCAATATCGGTTGCACCACTTTAAAGTGACTGTAACCAAAGTGTGGATAAATGGCCAATATATTGCTTCCGCCTGCGCCAACGTCACCGTCTCCATCACCGCTGGCAACCACTTTCTTGGCACTTTCACCAACTGTGGCCAAAAGTAGCACTAAGAGCAGCCAGAAACATTGTCGTGCGCCCGCAACAGCTAACAATAAGTTCATTTTTATTGCAATGTACTACAAGTGCGAATGTGTCGCCAACGAATGTGTTTTCTTTGTTTATTTGTTTGTGTTGCTGGCTTTGTTTTCTTGCTTTGATTATCTAATAAATACTTACACAGTTTGTTGTAGTTTCATATGATAAGCCAATTATTTGCTGGCATTGTTGTTGCTGTGTGCTCATTCATGACACAAAAATAGTAATTGCCATGCGCGTAGTCAAGTTAAGTTGAGGGGTCATAATATGCTAATCTAAGCGCTGTGATTAACTAAATCTACCTGCAAGCCCTCAGCTACGCCACCATTTCACAATTTGACAAGGGTTCGCTAACGCCATCTAGTGTAGCAGGTTGTCGCAGCACTTGCCTCTTAGTGTTGGTTAATTTCTAGCACTACTTGCATGACAGCTGTCGAGCAACACCATAAAACTAGATGGCGCTACTATCAAAAAGTAACGGTTATATTGTTAAATTTAAATAATAGGTTATTCAATATGAAAATAGTCGTTTCTTATTTTGGTCAAATCGTATTAAAAGTTTTTGTTAATAGATGGATTTAAATTCAAAGTATTGTGCGCATCATTGTGACAGCATATGGATTCCGCATAAGCAGAACGACATGTCTTTAAAGAGAATCATGCATATTTTATTAAACCAATTTTTTCGATATCTAGCTGAAACTCGGCACAAAGATCTATTATGCCAAGAGTATCTATATGGATATACTACGCCCAATTTTGGAGCTGGGCTACAGTTCTTTAGGTAACATGCAACCTCCATTTTAGCAAATGAAAATAAAGTAAAATTGAAGTACTTTAGCGGGGTTAATGAGAGCAGAATTGTTTACAAAATTTAATAAAATAAATTTGAATCATTATGCATAAACTATAATACTATTTACTCGGTGTGTGAAGAGCATCAGCATTCTTATACTCTTCACTCACATACTCTCAGGCCAAGGTATAAAAAATAAATAAATCTATCATTATGTATAAATATGGTAAATTGATGTCCCACCGCGTGTCTGATTAAGTCAAAACTAGAATAGTAACATGTAACGAATAATAAAACTAGTAAAAAACAAGTAAGGAAATACAGTCGGGCGTAACCGACTGTAAGAGGCCCTGTACCAGTTCAGGTCGCCTAACAAACATATTAAATGTTTCCCGAGCTTATGACCAAACACATGACCACTTCTCACTGCGCGAATATGAATGAAAAGAAAAGGGGGGTTGTTCAAATTCAATTGCTTATAAAATCGCCATTTATTATCCGATTTTGATGAACTTTTTGGATTTTTGCTTAGAGAGACGTTATCTCTATATTAGTACACTCAATTTTTTTTGTGCCGAAGAAATTTTCACCCTAAGGGGTGATTTTATGGGGAAGGGGGGAGGGGCAAAATTTCAAAATAAACTTGTGAAATTCCGGAGCAATCCTAGTCGAATGCAAAATAAACGAAGTCTCTATCTATTACCGTTTCCGAGATCCTTTCGTTCATACAGACGGACAGACGGACGGACGGACAGACGGACATGGCTATATCGACTCCTCTTTCATTCCTGACCATAAGGGTGGTAACTTTGGGGGGTCTCCGACCATTATTTCTACCTGTTACATACATTTGCACAAACCCAATAGGCTCTTGTACCTTCGGTACAGGGCCTAACAAGAGAAAACGTTATCTTTGGTGGAACCGAAGCTTAGATGCTCTTCACACTTTCTTTTGGTTCGGCAACGCTTGTATTTAGTATTGCTTACTAAGGTAGTATGCTAGACAGTTGAGCTGTCTAAGCCTAAAACATGTACAAGTAGATCGCACAATTTATCCAATATTAACTTTAAATATTGAAACTTAACATCAAACCTAATTGGATGCACATTTCTATGTGCTACGAAACCAATTATTATTTAAAAAAAATTAATTGCTTTTATTAAACTAATATGTTGGGACACATATTCCCAATATATGTTGGCATGATCAGATAAAAAAAGGTTTACAAGTGGTACAAGCTTTTCTAAGACTGCGAAAACATATTGATAGCGATGGACCCTCATCAACGAAGGAAACGTTAAAACAATGAAGATAATTGTACTAGAGAATCGTTGAATCACTATTAGAGAAGTTGCTGAGGATGTCGACATATCGCTTGGTTCATGTCATGATATTTTTTCGGATGTTTTGGGCATAAAACGTGCGACAGCGAAATTGCTAAATTTGTATCAAAAGAATAGTCGCATGAACATAGCTCGGAAGCTGTTGAATTAATTGTGGACGAAACATGAAGAACACAAAGCTAAAGCATCTCAATGGAAGCGCCCGAAGAGCCAAGACTGAAGAAAGCATTTGAAGTTTGATCTAATGTGAATGTATTACCACTGTTTCCTTCGATTACAATGGCTTGGTGTTTCGTGAAGTTTTTGTCAGAAGGTCATACGGGTAATAATTAAATTTACAAATTTTAAAATAATTCACCTGCTCAGACATCGTTGTTTGGTCGTGCTCCGTAATTATGTGTGACTTCTTCCTGTTCTAAAAACTGAGAAGTATGGTTTATTTCCACAATTGATAAAATGAAGGCCGCTTAGTTAGAAGAGTTTAAGCCCATACTTTACCATAAAGCGCATATCGGAAGCGCTTCGAAAATTAAAAAACGCTAGCGTAAGGGGGAAAAAAATCGATATTGCTCTATAAAATACAAATTTTACGGAAAATGTTTATTTCTTTACAAACCTCGTATATTATTGATCAATTTGTCCATCTGATCATCTGTTTGAACAATGAAAGCTTGGAGACTTTAAAGAGAAGGCCTTCAAATTAAGATACATAGTTACAGTCTCTTCTTAACTTTTTAGTTAAAATAAATTAAATTTTTAGCTCTACACCTTTTTTGAGTTGTAATGTTGGTATGTTAGGAACTGGCTTTTGACCTTAATATAGGCTGCAAGACCTCAAAATTTAAGAACCATAATACACTGCCAAGAAGAACGTTCAGTGTCTATGTGGCACCTGTTGCAGAAGAGCTTAACCTTAAACACTAGATTCATGCGCGAAGTGATTTGAGAGATTATAGGCCATGCACCCTAAAGGTGTCGAAGGATAATCAACCTAAAATTCTTGAAGCATCAAACCAAGAGCAAGCGAGAGGAGCTGTTTAACATCCAAATTCAATTGAGAAAGGCTCGAAATCACGCCAAGTAAAAGTAAATAAAACACTGACTCCCCTTTTTGAGTTTTTGTATGAATATGTTCTTGTTTTTGTTGTGAATTTAGCTAGAAATGACAAATTTCGTGCCTCTTAAAAAACTATCCCAATTTATGAAATTTTCTATTAAAAATTTTTCATTGATCCTAATAAAATATAACACAAACGTCTAGATCGAACTCATATAGAATATATAGATTATGGTTTTTATATGGTTTAAATACAAAACCTTTGAGAAAGTAGTCTGAAAGTGAAGCGCACTGTTCTGTTAGCCACAGTGGAGTGCAACCGGATATACACTATTATTTTATAGGCGTTTATATAACACTTAAATATGCTTTAAAATAATTTCAAGAACAAGTTCTGTACATATGATGTGCTTAAAGTTTTAAATATATATTTAATAATAGCCTCAAGTAGTATCTATTATTGACTTTAGGCTATACAGTGGCCCACGAAAAAGAGAAGTGAATACTAAATGCTCAAGTCTTCAACTTCAGATACAGTGCTATAGCGGATAACGGTCCACTGATAAAGCAATCACATAGCTTATCAACAAATTCCATTAAATATATAATCAAACAAATAAAATAATGATTAAAAATAATGCAACATTGCGCAACTATTTTTTTTTGCAAATCCAACTAAATTCCAACTGAAGTACCAAGTAGGCTAAAGAAAAATAAATGCAACTGCAGCCACTTCAAACATTTAATTGTCAAGAAATTCAAGTAGCATGTGTACTGAAATGAATTGTATTAATTCGCAGTTAGTTACTAAACTCATGCAGCAGCAGGAAATAAGACATTGAATGCAGTTTGCGGTATTAGAATGCAACCAGATAAAGCAATGCATTTCTATTCCATTCGATTGGAGTAGCCTGTGTAGCTACTTGAATTCTAAAATACTTATCTACTGCCGACTGTTCGGTTGGCTACTCTATACTAGTTCATGCAATCGACAAGTCGACAAGGCACTTAAAAAATCAATGCATGACACGAGTTAGTTATTGAATCAGAGACAGATACAGATACACTGTTATACTCATAGATAGATAGAAGACTGTATGAGCACTCATATTGATTTTGCGATTGTTTGCACTCGTAGTCTTAATTAAATTTTACTTCTGGGGAGCAGCAGCAGCCAGTTAGTCATCCAGCAACTACAGCAGCTGTCCTTTAGTGTTTGGACTCTACTGTCCTGATACTGTATCCTGCTGTGTTGTACACATGTCCTACAGACTAGCTTCATGTCATGCCTTGCGGACACTGTTAATCCTCGTTTGGCATGCTTTGCCTCGAGTCCAAGTCAAGTCTCTATCTATTATCAACACTCGCAGCTCGTAAATTGCCAAACAAACTAACAAATGAGCAAACAAATGAGAGCATTCAATGCTCAAACACTGCAAAATTGCATCATAACTCGAACGGAAAATGTTGAAATCTGCGCAAACATGGAATTAATTAAGTTTCTGGCGCGTTCTGTCATTAAACGACGCAACGTTCTCGCATTAAGATACAAATTGGCAACACATCAAAAAGTGCCAAGTGCCAAGATTAACAGATTTTTAATGTCCTTTGTCTCAATTTGAACGCATTTAGTAGTGTCGTCATAGAATTTTGAAATTCATTCGAATACAGCTGCATGGATTGTCTTTATCAGTTGTCAGTTTACATTTTTGAGGGCGTTTTGCCTTAAAGTGGGATGAAATGAAATGAAAAAAACAGATGCACATAGCGAGTAGCCAAGTTGTAGCTAGTGATATTCCCATGAGATACATTATTCAATGTAGTCACTGACATCATCATACACCACAATCATCATAGTCATGGCCATCACACCAGATAATTGTTTATTATTATTAGTAGTTGTAATATTTTTCTCAATATTTATTCATTGCTTTATCGAAAACACTTCAAAATCACTTAATTTTTATCTGCTTAGCTCAGCTCAGTGTTTGTTTGTTTTGTGCTGTTCTTATGCGAGTATATACTGTCTATTGACCGTATCAATCGGTGTAAATTCTCTCAGCTATAGAGTGTGGGAAGTGGGTCTTACGATATCTCGAATTGTTTTATCGCCTCCGCCACAGCCGCTGTAGGCGTCTTTCTTGCACTTTCAATTGCATTCGAGATACACATTCAATTCAATCGTTCGAACTGACGGCAGTCAGCCAGACAGGCAGCAGCAGCCCAGTCAAGTCAGCCTGCCTAGTAACGCCTACAAATGCACTTGAATACTTAATTGTTGTTTGTGTATTATTCTATAATAGTTTGTATCTTTTGCTTGCGGTTGCATAACTGATTTACTACTGTTTATTATCGCAAGATAATTTGTACAAATCGGGCGTAATTGTGAAAATTAATTGTTTAATATGAATTTTGTAGAAAATAAATGGAACATAATATGCATGCAGTAATATGCGAAATTACAAAATCGGATTTGCAGCCAAGGCGACATATATTTTTGTGTTAATTATAGAATTTGAATTCGATATTCTCAGAAATTTAAACAAGATCTATTTTATATTCCTTATGATGTTTTAAAACATTAATTGAAATTTTGAGGGATTTGTAATCAAAGAATACATGAGAGAAGCCAGTTTATTTCCTGACAAAATTATCCAACTATTTCTGCCAGAAGAATATCGGAAAACTGGTTTCGTGTACGCTTTATAAAAGGTCTGGTGCACATTTAATATGCACTTAAAGAGAGTCGGATTATAGCAGAATATCTCAAATATTTTAGAACTAGTCAAGGCAGAAATGCAAAATTAGACCCAGATTATCTGAAAGTCTTAAGCTCTATACAATTAAAATATGATCATTTTATTCGTAAATTTTAAAACAAAAATACTGAGTGGAGTCGATATAGATATGTCCGTATAAATCTGTCCAGGTGTCCTTCCGGCTGTACATGAACGTCAAGATCTCAAAGACTATTAGCAGTGGCAGATCAAGGACTAGCCCAATGTAATATGGCTACATGTAACAGAAGTGCAAATAGACGCAAACTTGTGCTAGCTACACACGGTACTATATATCGGATCCGTCATCTAACGTTTTTTTTTTTTGAACTACCGATTATTCTGAGCCTGGCAACACTTACCTCATGACAGATTTGACAGAAAGTTAGTATTATTATTCGGCTGAACGAATATGGTTGTGTATACGCTCGAAGATCGCTGAGAAATACTGCGTCATTACTTTTGCAGATTTTGGGGGAAAAAAATCATCTTTTCAGATGAAGCTCATTTTCATCTTGGTGGCTATGTCAACAAGCAAAATTGTCGTATTTGGGGCACGGAGAACCCACACGTAATTGAACAATTGCCGATGCACCCATTACGAGTGACTGTTTGGTGTGGATTTTGGTCATTGGACCATTTTTCTTTGAATGATGAGCGCTATCGGGCCATTTTAAGTGAATTTTTGTTCACAATAATTGAAGATGAGGACCTTGGTGACATTTGGTTTCAACAGGATGGCGCTCCGTGCCACATAGCCAATGTTACAATCAATCTTTTGCGCACTGTTTTTGAAGATCGAATTATCAGTCGAAATTCTGATGTCATTTGGCCACCAAGGAGCTTCGATTTGACACCGTTGGACTATTATTTGTGGGGAGCCATCAAAGACAAGTGTTACGCCAACAAACCAGAGATAATTGAAGCTTTGAAGAACAACATTCGCTATACCATAGTCGAGATAGGGCTGCACACAGTCGAAAATGTACTCAAAAATTGTACCGACCGTATTGGGTACTGCATGGCTAGCCGTGGCAGCCAGATGAATGAAATCATATTCCACTGTTAAACGGAAGAATTGTTGGTGCCCCACCTCCCATATAAGCGAAAAAAAAAAAAAAATTCTCATATCTTTGCATCCATTTAAAGTACAGAGATGAAATTTGGTACACATGTTAATAGGGGGCGATACTCCACCACCATATAAGCGATATTCAAAATTTGTTATATCTTTGCATCCATTTACATAGATGAAATTTGTTATACATGTTAAGAGGATTAGGAGAAGTAAACGTTGAGTTTGGTCTAATCTGCGCGGACAAAGTCACGAGTAAAAGCTAGTCTCAAATATTATGGAATTAGTCTACGCAGAAACGGAAAAATATACCCACAGAATTTCTGCAGGTCTGTGTTCTACATAATGAAAATATGACAATTATATTCGAGAACTTTCAAACAAAAATACGCAACATTAAAAGTTGAGTCGATATAGACATGTCCGTCTGTCCGTCCGGCTGTATATATGAACGTCGAGATCTTAAAGATTACATGCAATGGCATATTCAGAATTAAAACAATATATTTTGATCGCATGTGACAGAAGGGCAAACAGACGAAAACCAGTACAATGGATTAACCGACCAGAAAAAAAGTTCATCCAACACGCCCACACACGTTACAATCAGCTGTAAAACTTTGTACGTTCAACAGTAGCGTCTGAAGGAATTTTGTCTTATTCTAAAAGAATCATAACCAGCTTACGAATTAAAACAGGTCAAGAAAGGTCTAGAGCCTATGAACATTTACAAAGACAGTTGACAAAGTTTTTAAAGAACTTTTCATGAAACCAAGAAAAATATTAACAAACGAAAATTTTAAATCCTTAGCAACGTATTAATTTTTCGGTTTACTATGGTCAAATGAAAATTTTGCTATAATTTTTACTACATCAGAATAACATTGTCATGTGTGTGAATTACTGCTCTCCATATAATACCGAGTATTGAGAGTTTATACTGGAAAAACTATTGAAACATAATATTCAAAGTACTGTCCATCGCTAGCTCCATTTTATACACATCTTTCTTGCAACATACGGTAATACATCGGTAAATTAAGTCGCCTTAAAAAGCAATACAAATCTTTGTAATTAGGGAAGTGCTGCTCGATCACGTCAAAGATCATCAAGTGAAACATGTGATAATTCGAGAATATACTGGGTGATGTACGACTACCCATTCGGTATATTAATATTGTTTTTTTTTCTTTAAAATTTTATATATTTATCGTATCTCCGCTGGAACGACATACGTTATTTCTTCGACTCTGAAGCATCAGTTCAGTTCTGTAACGCTCCCATGTTATGGTTGCATTCGGTTTAAGTCTTCTTTTCCTCTCTTTCTGTTCCCACCAAATATAGAGCATGAACTTGGATCCATGAATACTTGGCTTTGCTCTTGATGGTTAGTTGGGACTAAATTTTGGCTCCGCTTTTCATTTCCAGTCACAATTTTATGCAAAAAATACATTTCTTTTCACGTTGAAACAGCTGTTTATAGATAAAAATATCACCCCATATCTCTCGGCTTCAATTCAAACTGGAGTATTGTCAATGCTTTCAAACGATAAGCCACTGTTGTTAGAACAATTCTAATGAACTTGATATAATAAGATATCTATGAGTTGGTCTTGCGTCTTTATTGAGTAATGCCTCCGATTCTTCATCTTCAAATTGTTCCGGCTGGCCTATGAATTCTTTGTCTTCTGTGTCAAAAGTATCATTGTACTCCCTTTACAGAAAAGTTTTCTTACAGAAACCTAAGGAATTAAGATGGGAAGATAGTATTTCAGGTGCTCATCAATTTCTGATTCACATTGAAAAAATATATTTCCCAGATTGTCCTACCCAAGAATGAATTTTAGAATGAGTTGTACTAAGATTTCTAGAAAAAGACTTTACAAAGCCTGAAAAAGAACGACATAAATCCACTGAAACTTAGAGTTCTCTCTAAGCAACTCTGGAGAAAAGATAATTTTAGGAAATTTTCAAAATGTATTGAAAATTTCTGTACGTGATATTACAATGTTCCGATCCAGCAAACTGCCTCGTTTATTTTTTTAAGTGTAAAACAAGAAACGTAGTCAATCTGAGAGACAAGATGCCCAAAGTAGTAGTGAAGGTCGCTTTTCAGTCTTATACCAAGTGAAGGTTTTTAATTAGCCCACGATTTGATTTAGCGGGACATTGTCTCTGGAATAAATAGACCTAAGGAGTCTATTAATATATATTGTATGGTAGATTATATCAAATTTCGAAAGTAAATAAAAGAAGGCTTAATTCAAGGATGATTGAATTGTACAGAAGCCATATAGTCATATAGACAGACGGACATGGCTAGATCGGCTCGGTTCATTTAGTAGATCACAAATATCATATGAAATTTTAATTTAAACTTTGTAACAGTGCAGTACATAGAGAGGCTATGCCGTAATTTGTGTTGTAATTTGGGTCAAGGAGAAATTAATCAAAAATATGTTTGAGATAGGTATTCTACCATTTTGACAGAGTCAGCAAAGAATACACTTATTTCAAGGACTTCAGACTTGACTGTACTTCAAGAACTATTAGTGAAATGCCAAATGTTTGTGTTATATTTTTAAAAGGACTACAAAACTTATAGTTCAAGGTTTTTACAAAAACATGAACTAAGTCGGACTAGTGACTTGTGACTTTTGCTTTCTTTTGCTGCTTCCGTTGATAGAAGGAGTCGCGTGTGCGTTTTTCCTAGCAAATAGACCTTTCGAATACTACATAAAAGATTATTGGAATTTTTATTGAAGAAATTTCGCGGAATGAGTGTCTTCCCAATAGACGAGGTAAATGTGCTTTATTTACTTTTTCCGATCGTTGCGCGTGCCTTACTTCGAGGACATTGCCAAAGTAAACAAATGAGTATGTACTCGAGGATGTATCGAAGCAAACATTCAAAAACGGAAGAAAAAAACTACCAGTGAAGCCAATAAACAGAAATTGCTAAAGTGAAGGTGAATGCAAACAACATACTATATGGACAAAAAAAGAAAAGAACGCACAAAAATCGAGTTGGCAATGGGAAAACAACGTCCTTCCACGCGACCAGTGCGTTTTATGGTACAACTCAATGTAGATTTCGTGGAATGTGGTGAATTGATTTGAAATTGCTGTAATATAATGTATTGCTGACGATCTTGCATGCTCATAAATGTGGCAATAAAACCATCTACGACAATCTTCACTTGCGCATTGTAATTGAGAGAACGCGCGAAGTCGAAGGCGGTTGCTGCAGGCTTGCAGGCAGTAGGCAAGTAGGAGCTCAGGGACGTAGACGTTCGTTCGTTCGTTCGATCGATAGTCGATGCATCGACTGATCGTGAGCGTGTAAGTGTGGCGAAATGGGCAAAACAAGCGGCAATTTGTTAGTCGCTTTGTTCCTAAGAGACAAAGTCACTGATTTTATGAGACCATGAAGAAGATATGCGAAGCGTTAAACATCGCTTATCGTCGAAACTGAGAAATTGACTGAAGCATTGCTGAAGAAACACGAACGCGTCGAAGCATCGCTCATCGCGTACAATGATGTTGCAATTATTGAACCTTCTGTATTTTCAAATTTCCATCATTAATAACACAGGCGGAGGCCAAGGTAAACCAAGGACCAAACTGTATGCCTGGCAGCCGAAACTGTTGCTCTGAGGACAACTCATGACGGTGATGTGTGACAGACGGACCGACAGACAGGCAGTCGGGTCGATCGCACTGCAAAACGCGCACTTGGTTGCCGCTGTGACCATTAGCGAGTTTCGGCGGAATACGCGTGAATTCGATTGTCTAACAAAGAGCAACGAAGAAGATGACAACGTAGACATGAATATGAACTTGGACGACTCACGGCGTTGGCAGGAATTTTCGGAATGCACACCACAGGCAACTCATTTCAAGCAAGCGAGAATTGTACACGCGCATTAACGGTCCCAGTAGGAGCCGCGTACGCATAAAGATCGGCTATAATTATTCATCCTGGGTGGGGTTCCGCAGTGCATCATGGCCAAGCCGAACCAAAAACGCGCATTCGAGCATTCAAAATGAACATTTGCACCAACAAGATCATCCGCATCATCTGCACATCAACGTATCGCTTGGACCACTTACTGCGTTTGTCAACGCAGATGCTAATCACGACATTAGTCTTAAATAGGCGTGCAGCTTTTTGCTTTGCCAATAATCATCCATAGTGGGCATGCTGTGGACAGCAATCCACTAACAACACCACCACTTCAGCAATCTTAACGTAGCAGTAATACATTTGTTCCGCGCACTGGCGAAAAACCTGTCATTTTTGGCCGTATAACTTGGGCCAGTCTAATCCACAGTTTGGTGTGTGTTTAGCTCAAGGATAATTGTTACTAGTTGAGCTACAACTTGAAACCTATTAGTTTTTAGCTGCTTGAAGCCAAACATCCTTGGAAATTATTATAATACGCATGTAAAGAGATGCTATTTATTTTGAGAAATGTAACTAATTATTTGTAGTTAGTCGCCAGCTGGATATAAATCGGAGAAATTTAATGGTGAAATAGAGATTAAGAGATTGTTTTCTAACTGCGTTCAAGGCTATGTGTTTGTGGCCCAAATTAGAGGTTTACCCAGTATAACTATGTATTAAAACTGTTGAAAGTTTTAACTAGCATCAGATGCACTGGAATTACTTTAAAGTCGTTAATAATATTTTTAATGATTTGGAGGTTGTGAATATTATAGTAAAATGGGTGCAGACACCAGAAGCTAAGTTAACCATGCGAATGTCAAGATAAACGCGAACATATTTGAATATCTTATAGTTCGCTACGGGTTACGAAAATCTCAAACATATTCTACATAAGCCTTTAGCTTGCTAAAACTTAATTCATATAAGTATTTAATAAATAAGGTAGGAAGAAAAACTATAATAATTTATATAAATTATAAAGAAGAAATAATTTGCATGGATCAATCCCTTATAGAGCTCAGATTTGGTCCTGTGTTGAGAATTAATATAAAATGCAACAAATTGTGCAACTTAAACAATAAAAATTCAAAAATGGAATTCCTCCCATTTTGTAGGGGGCTATAAATTTTAATAGGGCTGGCAAATGGCTCTATCATTTATATTCTGGAAGAGCTCAGTATTCTTGCAAACAGGCGACACAACTTATGCTGGTGATTTTAATGACGTCGGACATTCGTGAAATGCATTAGCACAAACTTAATATGCAACGACCTTTCACCCGATGGACACAGGGTATAACAACAAAGAGCAGTGCAGTTTAGAGTGCTCGAATTTGAGATACCCTGTTTCCTTTTGTTTCCTTTTTGAAATATATTTCTATCTGGATCGAAATGGCATAAGATTTACCGAATTTGGCGTTCGTAGGTAAACTACCAATAATAACTGCGATAAATTTTTCATACAAAAATCCAGCAAAGGGGAAAGGGTACACTTCATAGTGTTTCTATCTGGACCAATGTGAAAATTTATGCAGTTACACAAAATTTGACTTTTTAGCAAAATTGGAATCAACTATAAAACTTTATTCATACAAAAAATTACAAAAAGAAGGAGTAGGTTTATAAGATGGCTTCCTTCTAGGGAGCGGTTGGCGACTCATTTTCTGATGGTGATCAAGAATACATATATACTCACTTTATAGAGTCTGCCTCAACGTTTTATGTTTAAAGCATACATTTACAAAACCGTTGACTCTCAAGGACAGAATAAAATAATACTGCATCCACAGCAAATAAGCAGTGGTCTAAACTAATCATATGCAATATCTCAAAGCTGATTTGACCCAAGCGTTATGTTAAGAATACTCTAGTCCTACTGTGGTTGGGAACTGGTCAGTATCTAATAGGCAAACATGCCACAAAGTTGGGGCTGACCCAAGAAGTTGTGATAACAGTGAAAAAATAAAACGTTTGTGTCTACTGTTTCACTGACCCGGAATAAACGAATAAAAATGAAGCTCTTTCCCTTCGCCCAGCAGCAGACACCAAGCGCCATAGACTTTTTGTCTACAAGGAGTTCGAGATGAAGAACTGAGTACCAACTCTCATCCGATCAACTCATACTCGTGAACGAACTTGTAATCTCGTCGCAGTCCAGGATGGCAAAAAGACGATTGATGTCGCCTGGTTGAATCTTGATGCTTTCAGCAAGAAACTAGAAATAATACTGGACTTGAACGTCGATATTATACGGCCTGAAGACTTAAAGGACGCGTATGCACTTTTCCTCAATAAAGTGCACTCGGCTTTGCATTCAGCATATCAAGAAAACTAACGCCAGAGTTCCAGACCACAAGCTACTGAAGTGCTTCTCCTAATTAAGAGGAGACTCAGATAAAAGTATATTTGAATAATTAGGCCCTGTTCCAAAGGTACAAGAGCCTTTTGGTTTTGTGAAAATGTATGTAAAAGGTAGAAATAATGGTCGGAGACTCCCAAAGTTAACAGCATTATGGTCAGGAGTGATAGAGGAGTCGATACAGTCAAGTTCACCTATCCGTCCGTATGAACAAAATGATCTCCGAAACGGTAATAGATAGAGACTTTGTGTTGTTTGCATTCGACTAGGACTTCGCCGGAATTTTACGAGTTTATTTTAAAATGTTGACTCTCTCTCTATATATATTCTGTATATATTCTTGATCAGCAACAAAAGAAAATCAACAATAAAACGAATGTTTTGAAAGAAGAATAATATGCAAATTGCCCTATTTTTTATAGTCTCCGAGATCTCGAACGTTATAAGGACAGCCAGACAGACAGACGGACATGGTTAGATTGACTCATTTTATCGAGCGGATCAAGAATATTTTCACTTTTTGGGATCTGTGACTGTTCTTAAGCTGGGCGTACTTTCATAGAAGCCACCAAATTAGGTTCTATGTTTATATTGACTGAACTTAAACTATCTTTCACACATAATAGCTTAAAAGCTAATATCAAAAAAATTCACAATAACTACCTAACGGATATACAGGAGGACATGGCTAGATCAACTCGTCTCGAAGAGCGGATAAAAAATCATTTATGAGGTCTACTGTGATATGGGATGTCTTTTTTAATGTATTCTAAACATTTTCGGAGATATTGAAAATACTAAGTCACACAATGTGACTCGTGACTCTTTCTGTATATGACTTTGGTCTAGAACAGGTTGAATGGATATGAATGTAGCGATTTACAGTTCATATACAAAAAACTATTCCACAAAAGTCTGGTAGGACTTCTTTTAAAAAAAAAAAAAACCTTGAAAAACAACCCAATACCAACTCGCATTGCTTCTGAGGCATATCTAATTAGCATTACTAAACTTCGACAGCATTTCAACACATATGGCACTGCTGCAATGCCAAGTAGCGATGTGTGTAGTTAAAATTAAATTTTTAACTATTGTCCTTGATAGACAAAAGCAATGCACAGCAATCAGTAAAACTTCCAAGAAAAACACATTAAATGCAACAAAGTAAGCATTCCTTTCAACTCGACATTGGCGACCACCCAAGCAAACATTTGAATATCCGATATAAGTCTAACTTTTAGTGTGTTCCTTAATGGCGTTATCCAATAAATTTGTGCATAATTCTACCAAAAACATCAAGAGCCACTCAAAATCGATTTCCAAATAATGTAAACACAGAGTAAGAGTAGTTCCAACAAAGTGTGGATGCCGCATGGATACGCATAAGAATATTCAAACGCTCGAATGCGTTAATTATGCAGAAAGCAATTATTGAAGTAGTATGCCTTGATACAAACAAAGTAGCCACTTATATGTGCCTGCATGTCTGTCAGCAAGTGCGCCACAGACGACCAAAAGTCTCAGGCGCAAGTCTAAAATTGAGTTCCAAGTATTACTCTTGCTGCTGCTCCTGAAGATTTACAAGTGTTCGACACTGAGCTGCTGCTGGTGCTGTCGACAATTAGTCTCACGCACCAACACGAAATGTAAACAAAATCTAACAATTTTTGGAATTGTTATCGCCAAAGGATTTCGTCTCATTTTACACGGACAAGGTTTGGTGTCCCGGCGTATTGCGCTTGCGTAATTTATGGGCAGCGCCTCACTGTAAACACGCAGCAAACCAATATACATGCTTGTAATTGGATCGCAACTGAAGAATACCAAACATTACATTGGTTTAGTAGTACAGAAGGCGAGCAGCCTTCTCAAGTTAGTCAAGTGCTTCGTCCACTAATTTCTCACTTGCACTTGATCTGCGCATACAAGTGGCGCTGAAGGATTCCATAGCCGTATCCCAGCAGTTAAACAAAAAATAAAAAAAAGTACATATACATATATGGATGCTTGAGTTTTGTGGGTCGCACATGTTTGCTGTCATAAATCACAAATGTTATGGGTGCGACGTCATGTCTTTCAAACGCATTTTCACACTTTTCGTGAAGAGCAATACAACTCTCAGCTCAGCGTTCCATACTCATGCTCATACTTTATGCTTCGTTCATTCATTACTGCGCCTACGTTAAACGCCTCTAAGAAGAAATTTGAATACCAAACATGCTCTTATCGTAGACGTCGCTCGTGCAGTTCCAAAGAATTATAGATTATTAATTATTTGTATTGGATTTCGTGTGGTGCGTTGATTAGCCAAACGCTAGTTGCAAAGCAATGTGCCTGTACAATTTATGTAAATGGAAACCATGTAGGGAGCTGCGCTGCTTCTAAACGGCAACTAATAGATGATCTACAACTGTGTTGTAGTGAAAACTGCGCGGAGAACACCTGAAGCGCGGGTGTTGTCATTAATAGCGCTTTAATTAGACAAACGACGATGGCGATCGCGTTTGCCGATTCAGACAATAAATCGCACTTTAATGAGCATTGATCATTGATCAGTCCACACAGTTGGCGGAAGATCAAAGATCATACGCAACACCTGAGGGTGCCACACACAAAAACTAGATGGTAATTGAATTCGAAGCCAAAGCAAGCTTGGCTTGAGTTCTGAACTCGTTTAATGTTGTTCAATGGCAATAGCCTAAGTGAATGAGTGATCGTCATGCGTATGTCTGTCCGTCTGTCTGTCCATTCTAATTGAGTACGGATCACGCTGCAAAAATAATTAATCACGACACCATTTATTTTACAATGCATAACAACTATCGCACCATCGTCTTTTAGCGATTTCTATTAATGCTCTTCTGTAGATTCGTTTAAGGGAAGTTTGTTTAAGTTGGGACAAGTGTTTTGGATCTATACATTTTTTAATGAACAATTTCTGTCAAAAGATCAAATAAAAAATGTATTGAATGAAAATGATTCAAGTGAAATTTAGGGGAGAAACGGTAGACCTGAAGAGACATAAATATTTGATTTGATTGTACACTGAACTGAAACAAATATTTTCCAAGTTGAATTGTATGCTGAAACTGAGAAACCAAATCTAATGAAAAAACCCGTATTTAGTTTTAAGATGATATAAAGATTTTCTGAAAAAAAGGGTAAAATTGTCAAAATCTCAGAAAGGAGTAGGATTTTGTTGGTGCTACTTCTTAGGCCTTAGATATGACTAGGCAGATAGACGAACATGGCTATATTGACTTGACTTTGTGTACAGGGGCTACCTCTTTTAGTGGTCTGACTTGGATCTTTATGGAATATCTTATTAGCAATGACATAAAATACAGGAAATCTGACCTGTCTAGCTAGATTTACAACTAAAATGCGGTAAGTTTGTATGTTAAGATCTAAATTCTCTTAGAACATTGAATACAAGTTAGTGGAAAAAGGAAAAGGAAAGTCTCGAAACCTCCTTTTAAATTCTTTAAGTGCTTGTTGGTCATATGGACAGCCAGACATACTCGACTTTTGATGCTGATCGCCTCCTCCTTTCCGCCAACATTTTCATAAACTTAATTTGAACGGTGGAAGGATTTTATGGGGTCTTTAACTCTTTCTTCATGCGCTTAAAACTCCGTGATTAGTAAAACATGCTTGGATCACTACTAACACATCCACTTCTTTAGTTTCAAAGTTCACAAAAGTCCGATTATTTTCATATTATTTGTCCTCCCCATCAACCTCGCAGTTAAAATTTGTATCATTTTCAAAGGAATTGATTCTACTTCTATGAAAATCGATACTGTGTGTGAATTTGTATTGAAACATCGTCATATGATATACCGTGATATTGAGACATCGTCCAGCTTTCAAACTTACCATCAAGAAGATCGCATTGTATACAGCATAATTTGACAGCATAATTTGAGAGGTGCAATGATATGTTGAAGAAATGGTACAAAAGACTTATAACACATCGTAACAAGTGGCGAAACATCCAAAAAGTTCTAAGCTCAACAAAAGTTGTTTAAGAAAGAAGTCTTTAGAAGTCTAAAGACAAATGTTTTTTCGGAAAAATTAATCTTGAAGCAACTGTTCCATTAGTCAAAATGTTTCAGAGAAATGAGGAAAATCAAATATCGAAGAGGTATGATCCATCCACAATGACGAGAACTCTCGCACATCGGTTAACACACGTGATTTTACACACAAGCGACGCCTAAAGTCTTTAAATTGCTCGTTTTGGAGGTACCCACTTCCAAGTGGCAATTTTTTTTAAATTTGGTTCAATTGCATGCAAATGTTTATAGATCCTCATGCAGAATACCATAGCTATTTTCAATGAAAAAAATAGCGTTCTTTCACTACTAAGCGTGAGCTTTGTTTCTATGCTTTATGGGGTCAGCAGCCATGGCTGGCCCAGCAAAGAAAGCAATGACAATTATTTATTTACCAAATTGTTGTTCTAATCGCAGTTCCTGCAACCCGGCGGTTTCATTGGTTTCCTTCTCGAAACACTTCCTGTGCAACATCACCAGAGCCACCGTAATTCAATTCCAAAGGTGTCACGGGATTCTACTCAAATATTCTATACGACCAATAACCTCTGTTGGTGTTGGTGTGCAAAAAATATATATATATATTAAAATAGATAACCATTAATGTTACATAATAATTTATGTAAATTTTACGTCACACTCCAAGGCGGCGTATAAACTCAAAGGCGAATCTTTAAATACTTGCTCACATTGCGCATCAGACTGCCATTCCGAAGACGGAGACAATGCAATACATCGTCTTATTCTCCCAGCGCACAGTGCAGCTGCCATCGGTATCGTTGTTCCAGTAGCACGAATTAGCGGAATGTAGACCACCACCAGACTTCTGCATGATCGTGACATTGCAAATGTACTTGTATGGTTTCTGTTCCTTGGTCAGCAACGTTAGGCAATTATCCACCACTTGAGTAGTCCATATCTTGACCAAAGTGTGATTGTACGAATTTCCGCCGAGAGTGCTTTCAACGGAACTTTTCACCAGACGACTTATTTCATCGGTACTAAATTGATTTTCATCGCGTTCTTGGTCCATTTTGCTTTGCTGAAAAGTTTTTAATTTATTTACGAGAAAAAATTAATGAAATGTTATTCTCAACCAAACAAAATAGCTCTACGACTACTAGATATGCGATTATTTTTAAGTATATTCTTGCTAACACAGTGTACTTTGTTCGGAAATTGAAAAAGGGTTCTAGTTTTTTTTGTCTTTGTATCTACCATAGCGAAGGCCAACCATACAACCATGCCATACTCGAAACTATTTAGTCATGTCCACCCAATTGTCTGTGTGTCTTTCAGAGAAAAAGTTTCTTTGAGTAAAGAAGACTTAGAGATACTGTACTGACGCATTTAGAATTTTTCGTGTTACAAGAGTATCTACAAATTTCATAACTTGCAGCCGTTTTATAGGTAAGTAAAAAACTTATTTATCCAAAACTGTATTAAATGAATATGGTTTGATATATATTGTAGTATTTGTTATGGTGATCCGTCCATAAGAAGCCCTCATAGAGAGCTTAACGTTGATAATGACTGGTTTGCATGTGATTACCCCAAATAATTGGACATGCCATACCAATATGGATACTCTATTTGACCACAATAAAAATAAGTCAAAAACAATTTTCAATTAAAAGTGACAGCAAAATCAACGAAGTTTGTTCTAAAAAAAAGAAGACTCTTTATATTATCTATAAAGCTATTGGATGATCGAGACAGCTCCTATTAAGACTCCTAACCTCAGTAAGACTTAATACCAATGCATGCTGAGAAGTCAAAATAGAGTGCTACGGATTGCTGTGAAAAGAGTCACAAATAAAATTTGAATGATAAAGCGATGAGGCTCGCTGTTCACCAATGTAATACACAGTGAGTAATTATTCCAATCATGATCTTCACCAATCATGCTAACCTCACGTAATGGCATCATATCTCAATTTGCTCCTTACGACAAAATAGAACAGCGTCTCTATATATCTGGAAGGGCTCTACTACGCAAAGAGGCAGATGGAGTTTCCAAAAACTCAGGGACAATATTGTGCCGACCACCACCTTTTAATGATGGAGCTAAATGTTTTCCTCAGCACCAGGACTTAGCACATTTAAGATCCATATGATCCGCCATGGTCGAAATTTACAGGTAACGAATCTGGGACAGCACCAATAACTATTCTAAGTGTTGTCAATCAACGAAAAACATTATCAAACCAAATTAGTAAACTTTGAAAATGAAAAGTTTTGGTAACAGGGTAACCTGTGCGGCGCGTTGTATTTAAAGATTTGATATGAAAAGCGTAGAGAGTGCAAGAAAAATTTTGCACACACTTCATATAAACAAGCTTTTATTCAAGCATTAATTTTTTCTCCGAAGCGTATAAAAACTTTGTTACAACCGAAACAAAAAAAAATTTTGCATGTAACTTATTACTTCTTTTTTTATTAATTAATTGTTTAATGAATTGGCATTGAATACGCTTTGATTGAATTAGAGTATGTTTCACGGGGTTTCTTTTAGCTTTTTTAGCTAACCATTTGATGACAGCCGCCATGTTGACTTTTTCGCGTTCGAGCGTTCGCTCCGGTTGCCAAATAGCCGGCAAAATATGAAAAGAGAGACACATCATGACAGTTTATGACAGCCGCAAGCGGCAAAAATCAAAGCGTTTTAGTGCGCGTTGGCTTGTGTACTTTTTGGATTTTTTTTTTAACTCTTTTTGCTTTTTAGTAGATTTTGAGTACCGCCAGTCAATCAGACAGTCAGCCAGTCAGTCGGCTTATCAAATCTTTATGACTTTTCTCTACGGTGAAAAAGATAAGCGCTTGCTTTTCAATTTATATGACCATGTAGTAGCAGTTGCCCTGGATTGCGTATGATTTTTTTTTTTTTTTGCCCATGAGCTGTTATATCTTTCAATACACGCGCACTCTATCTAACGTATTGTGTTGTACCAAATAAGCAATATACAAAATAGGCGGAGCCAAAAAGGGTTGGATCGAACACTAATTTGACCAAAAAGGCGTAAACCTTAGCATGAAGACAAAACACGAGGCACGTAAGTAAAGGATTAATCTAATTATTTTTGCAAATATACAACCCTTTGGCTGCACAACAAAATCTTCAAGTATCAAAATTCAACTCTTTCACGCTTGAATTATAAAACTCAGTTGCAAAAGGTACAACGAATGTCTTATTTAAACCTGAAACTCTGCCAAAGACACTGAGTGTGCAACAACAATTACGCCTTCTTCTACGACAACAACAACTGCACACATTTACTCGGTTTACTGCACGTATTCGCACATCAAGGACACCAGTCTTGCGAATATAACTCTGTCTATTCAGACAATACGCTACACTAAGCCGTTTACGAACGTCAACTGAAAACTCAACTCGCTCACTTTATGCCACGTTCATTGTTCCCATTAGAATTCTAGGTACCAAATGGTACAAACAATGCCATCAATAGCTCAAGACAATTCCAGTTCAACCTCGAAATCGGTCTTGCCTACCTGTAAACCCTTTAATTACGTTGGTAAAGGGTACACCCCTTTCTGCCTTTCCAAAATGTCAATATTTTGGTTCATCGTGGCACATTATGGTCGTCCTTAACGTGCATGTCCGTCTGGCTGGCATAAACTTCCGTATACAACTCTCGTGCGCCGTCTCTCCATCCGTCCCTCCTTCATGAAGTGTTGTATTGCATTTTTCCACGTTTACTATCGAGCGATGCGCGTTCGATCGCTTGCGGCAGAGGCGTGACACTTTTATGATGTTTATATATTTTTCGCAAGCAAATTTTATGCGCGTCTCTAACAATGGGCATTATTTGCACCCGTCTAACCTTGACTTTTTCGTAAATATTTTCACTTCTAATTATGCTTTACGGTAATTTACGATTTCGTCCTTTGAAGGCGGCGGCATTGCATGCGTGTAACGCGCGAATTTTATTTTGACTTTTCCGCCGCATTTTTGTAGATAGTTTTTGGAAATGCAGCTAAAGATTTCATTGATTCAATGTGCTGTAGCGAAAATTTGCTAAAGATGAGTAGCAAATTTTCTAGTTAAACCAGTGGCGCTTTGTGTTTGTGTTTAAGGCGAAATATGCATCAAGGCTATTTTAAGGAGTCAACATTAAGGAAAAAACTAAAAGCAGCAAAATGGCTGGAAAGACATGAAGAGTGCATAAATGTGGCATTTAAGAATTTTTAGATGATTCAATGTAATAGAAATGATAGAGCTATCATTGCAAAAGCTGGGAAGAATATAAAATGGCTGCCAAACATTGAAGTAGACCATGTATAAGAGGCGAAGAATTCAGCGTATGATTGAAAAAAAGTATTAATTATTTCAATACGTCTAATGTTGAATGTAGCTGTGCACTTTTTTCATTTATTTTATGTCACTCAAGCTTCAGGAATTAAGGTTAACTGCCCAATTGGGGACCAAATTTTTTGTACTGGTACTTTGGAACAGGTAAACCAAAGGATTTGAAGTCACTAAGACTATTATGCTGCACATTAAACAATATTCAGTCGTTGATAAATTCTCGTGATTTCCCAGTTTGATCTTCGAAAGGTTTAATAATTTTTGAAAACCAATGCCTTCAATATTGTTTGTTTTTTTCGCAAACATGTTCGTAAAACTTACTTTCTGGAACTGGATATTCACTGACGGAACAAAAACTGAACATGTATATCACTGCATTTGCATATGTTGACCATGAGGCTATTTTGTATAATCAGGATGGCTTCCAGAACATGGCTCTATGGTCTCGGCAGAAGCAGTAATAAATTATCCTCGAACTCGAAATTGCAAATATATTATCTGTATCTGATAGGCTATCTGGGTAAACTTAAATTTTTCTGGGTTTCTAGCCATCAAGGTATTTCTGACAATTTAATACATATATGGAGAAATTCCGATATATCGCCGATTGCCACCAAACTCCTGTCAAGTCATGATAAGCGAGACGAGTCAATCTAAACATCCTCGTCCACCTGTTAGTCTGGCTCTTAAGCTAGGTAGAACGCTGCAGTCGAGTGGGATCGACCCTGTTCCTAACAGGCCAAGTTCGGACCACTATACAACAACAATAAATGTTAAATGTTTATACAAACAAGTAAGGAAATACAGTCGGGCGTAACCGACTGTAAGAGGCCCTGTACCAGTTCAGGTCGCCTAACAAACATATTAAATGTTTCCCGAGCTTATGACCAAACACATGACCACTTCTCACTGCGCGAATATGAATGAAAAGAAAAGGGGGGTTGTTCAAATTCAATTGCTTATAAAATCGCCATTTATTATCCGATTTTGATGAACTTTTTGGATTTTTGCTTAGAGAGACGTTATCTCTATATTGGTACACTCAATTTTTTTTGTGCCGAAGAAATTTTCACCCTAAGGGGTGATTTTATGGGGAAGGGGGGAGGGGCAAAATTTCAAAATAAACTTGTGAAATTCCGGAGCAATCCTAGTCGAATGCAAAAAACACGAAGTCTCTATCTATTACCGTTTCCGAGATCCTTTCGTTCATACAGACGGACGGACGGACAGACGGACATGGCTATATCGACTCCTCTTTCATTCCTGACCATAATGGTGGTAACTTTGGGGGTCTCCGACCATTATTTCTACCTGTTACATACATTTGCACAAACCCAATAGGCTCTTGTACCTTCGGTACAGGGCCTAAAAATCAGAATATTATTACTCTATGATCTGCACTGTTACCAGTTACGAGTGTTGCTGCATATATTTCTAGCCTGAGCAACAAAACATGTTGCCAGATGCAATCTGACGTCTCCATCGCAAAGTCTGACATTTTTTAGGCATAACTTAGTGTGAACACTTTGCGTACGTGCGCAATTTGGTTTCTTTACAGGCACCTGAAAAATTCATATCGGCCAAAAATGGAGTTAAACCGTGAACATTTTCGTGCGATTATTTATTACGATTTTCGACGTGGATTTTGGTAATGAAGCTCCATCCTTGGCCACTGTGAAATCAAACGTGGCCGCAGTTCGCTCACCGACGACAAATTTCGTGAAGGTCGTCCAAAATCGGTCATTGTGCCAGAAAACATCGATGCTGTGTGTGAACTGATAAAGCAGAATCGTCATGTGACATACTGTGAGATTCAGGCATCCCTGGGCATTAGTATGACTAGCATACATACAATGTTACATGAACATTTTGTCGTCAGAAATGTTTGTTCACGTTGGATACCGCATAATTTGACATTCGCTCAAAGAAGGCTCATGTCGATTGGTGCAAGCAAATGCTGAAGAGATTCATGCAGG
This sequence comes from Leucophenga maculata, assembly GCA_035044805.1. Taxonomy (NCBI): domain Eukaryota; kingdom Metazoa; phylum Arthropoda; class Insecta; order Diptera; family Drosophilidae; genus Leucophenga; species Leucophenga maculata. Next base: position 647,343 of record JAWNNP010003928.1, on the reverse strand, counting down.
GTACGTCAAAATCCGTCTACTCAAAACAGCAGTCGACCGTCTGCGTTTTTCAAGATGAGCAAAATCCAACAAAAGTTACTCGCTCGCGCAGCACATCGAAGCAAATGGTCGCATGTTTCTTGTCGAAATCCGGGCATGTTGCGATCGTGTCGCTTGTGGAAAGAAGGACGGTGAATTCCAAATGGTATACAATCATTTGTTTGACTGAAGTGTTCGATGATGATCATACTTCATCACAATAATGCAAGCTCTCACACTTCGGCCGTAACAAATGACTTTTTGGACGCTCAAATCATCGAATGGATGGGTCATCCGGCGTACAGCCCTGACTTGCCACCAAATGACCATCTTCCTGTTCTCTCACATCCAAAATAAACTCGTGGACAGCGGTTTTCAACTTCAGAAGAAGTTTTTGATGCCTTCAAAGTGCATGTTTTGGAGATATCTCTTTTGGAGTGGCAAAACTGCTTCACAAAATGGTTCGGGTGAATGCAAAAGTTGTACGAACTATAAAATTTGCAGCATCCATTTTAATGTTTTTACTTGAAAATTTTAATGGACCAGCATCAAAAGTCGAATCTGTCCATCTAATAATATTTAGAGTCTCATAATGGCACTTTCAATAAGTTGTATTATATGAATGTACCAACCTATAGTGTGGTAGGAGTAGTTCTCATAGAAAAAAAAACTAATTAACATTGCTGAGTTCTTGTGTGAATACTAATAAAACATATAAATTAAAAACGCCCACAACGCATTGAAGGAACCAACGAAAATCGATATTTATTATATGCATACCTCACCGAACCATGCCCATGTGGTTGCATTTTGTTTGTATTAACTTTTAAAATATCTAGTTAAATCCCGTTATATAGGCATATTTTTCTCCATATATCTATAAGCACCGACTATTTTTTTCAGTCAACTTCGACTTGGTAAGTTTCTATGATCATTAGCAACACATCTTTATTAATAGACGTGCACCAAGCACTTTTAAAGGTATTTCACATACGACTATAGAGCATCCTAATCTTATATCAATTTGTTTAAAATTGTTTTGGATGGTATTATGTACATACACCTCTACTATTAGGGTAAGCTCACATATCACTAACCATCCACTGTTCGATTTAAAGGTTTAAAGAAAGAGTGAGTGTGTATGAATTTTTATATTTTCATAGATTTAGGATCTTTTTGAGCAATGAAACTGGCAACTTGAAGATATAATGAAAGAATAAACAATTCGTATAAACAGTTTTGCGCGAAATTTAGACAATCTGCTACGCAATGTTTCTCCACCTTGTGTTACCAATGAGTTTTACAATAATACATAACACCATATATCTATCGAAACTTCTCACATTCAGTCAAATGCATTATTTGTTAATCTTATTAATTAAATAATGACTTCCGATGGTTTTTACCGCATATGTGTATAGAATAAACTACTTATTAGCAAATAAACCGGCTCATTAGTAAGGATAAGCCGCTCAAGCTGTAAAGCGGCACACTTCGTGAGCGTTAAATCACAAGCAAGCATCTTAGCGCAATTGGAAATGCCGCGGATTGACTTTTCCCAAATGAGCTAAAGGTTTAAGCCAACTACCGGATGCCAAAGACTTAGAAATACGAAAACTATTTGCGCACATTGTACAAAAAAAAAAACTACAAATTTTCCAATTTTTTAGAAAAACAATGGAAAAGATAAAATTTCCAGCATTGCCATGACACGCCACACATCAGTTGACTATGCCAGCCCGGCCGATTAGGCGGTGCGCAACGTTGGAGTTGCGAGCTATTTACACGCGCGTTTAACGTGTGCAGAGGCGGCGACAAACTTTTACAAAGCGATAGAGCCAGAGCCAGTGCCAGCACGAGAAGCGAGTAATTAACATGTCAAAAAACAAATAAATAATAATAGCCAAGTAAACAGTTTAAGCGACATCAAAAACACAAGCCGCACCGGAATGGAATGGAAATATTTCCCAAGCGAGCTCGGAAGTGGCAAACATATGCGAAAAGGATTAATATTTCCATTGATTACGCGAGGAGGACATACTTATTCATATTTTCACATATGCCATTCACAGGCAACAACAACATATTCAAATATGCCATTCATATTTCTTCGTGTTGAAGAAAAACAGAAACGGATATAGAAAAATGCACTCATAAAAAATTATTAAGGTCCTTTTATGCGCGCGAAACGAGGCCAATAAAGAAGTCGCCGCGTTGTCATAAAAACATAAACGTAGAGGGCACAGTTTCCTTTTTCCTTTTTCTTTTTTTCGATTTCGAAAAAAAGGAAGCACTGCATTTGACATTATTATGCGGCCATTGTCCTGCCATCACTTCTACTGTGTGTGCGCAAAAAAAATGCTCGACAAAGACAATTTTTTTTTTAAGTAAAAAAAAAATAGTTCTTTTAAGTAGAGCGTAAAAAATATCTATAACATCGAGGGCACAGTTTAAAAACGAGAAATGGTACAAAAAAGCCATAATAACATAAAAAATCTTCATAAACTCAATGACAACTCAATTTGACCGTTTTGAAGTTGTATTTAGCATTCGTATGGTTCGTAGAAGTCTCCTTGCATAGTTTTTTTTTGCTTTTTTTTGTTTTGTTTTTTTGTATCTCAGACTCATTATTCAAATGTTTTTATGATTTTTTTTTTAGTAGAGCACAAAGTAAAAAGCGCATTTTGCAGTTCGTCGAAAAAAATTAGATTTTTTAGAACATTTAGAGCATACCGAGAAAATGCGTGAACATTTTTTTGTGCTTCAATTTTTATGCGCTGTGCAATAATTGTAAAAGAATATTTTGTTTATAGAAAGATAGTATTTCTTGTTTACTACTTGGTGACGTTTTGGGCTGACTTTTAGGGCATGAGTCGACATTTTATATACTCGTAGTTGCTGGGAAAATTATTCTCGAAAATCTAAAGCATGAAATACGATTATTTTTTACAATGGACAGCAGCAAGGTCATATTTACGAGGATATGAGCATAATATGAAAATAGTACTTGTATCTATATATATTTTCCTGTCATTTTTTTCAAAGGTGTGCAATATTTAATAAATATACTGGATATGGTAGAATAATGTGAATTATTTTAGCATCAGAATTATGTTAAAAAAAAAAGGATAATCTACTTTTCATTTGATAACAACATCAGAAACGAGTTTTATTTTTTTCTAATTGGTCCTAATATAGTTAAAAGTATTTACAACTTCAAGATAGATAGATAGATTGTGAAATTATTTCGATTTTCTTTTTATGTTGGTCAAAAATTGTGTATCAGAATCAGGTTTATTGGTTTATACTCTGCTCGTTAAATATTCCTACAAGAAATATTCAGATATAGTCAAAACTCTCAAACGCTCATGAATTGGTTTAGAAACTTAAAATGTGTTGAATTGTATAAGATTCTAACAAACGATGTCTCATGACCGTAATTTTAGTCCAATTTAACATAGGGTACCATAGGGAACTTAGTCCGAATTCCTGATTGGTGGTGGCTGAAACCCAAAATACCGTATGTGGTGCTGCATATTAGCCTTCCTATAATGTAAAGAGCTGTTTAACCTAATATCCAACTCCAAATGAGGAGTTTCGGTCACTGGCGCTATATATTTATTTTATTATGTATATAATAGTACTTGCAATGCCCTGACGCCGTTGATTTCGGAATTTTTAAAGGAATTCATCCGTTTGATGAACAATTGCAATGTCAGTTGATGCAGCTTCGATCAACTTCCTTTGATCGTAAAGAATTGCATATAACCGATCACATACAATGTGACATCTAAGCTGCTATTTGGATACCCCGACATAGTACGACATAGTTGCCCATCTTCATCAAACTAAAAATCGATATTAAGTCGGCAAAGGATAATTATGTTGCAGTGAATTGCCTCTATTGGAACTTCCGCGTGGCAGCCAAAATTTGCCATCACAACACAGCCAGCCAACATGTTTCCACAGTCCTGAGATTGCAAATATGAGCATACCCTACAGAGACGCTATATATGGATGAGTTAAAAATATTAGAATTATCTGAATTTAAGCTTTGAAGAGCAACGAACTGCATTCAGCAGCATACGCATAAACACGTCCCAATAAAAGATGCATGAAATAACTGGTGTAGTAAGAAAAGTGAAAAAGCGGAGGCATTTACAGAAAAGCTGGAGAATCGATTTTCACAAATGGCTCTCGCTGATGACTAAGAATTCAACGACATTCAACAGCTATAGACTTATTAAACACATCACCCAGCGGAGGTTAGAATACAGAATCATATGGTCAAGTTAAAGAAATGATATATTGATTCCAAAAGGGCGAAACCTACTTGCCCTGGAAGAAAGTAATGCGCTTCGATTGTAATGATTTCTAAGCCTGGCAAACTGGACACCTCATAGACTGTTAGCCTTGCTTCCGATGAGGTGTCAGGAGAGCCATTCGGAATTATCAGTTTGGTTTTAAGGAGATACCAGAGCAACTTAATGGAGTAGTTTATACATTCTTAAGGCGTTCGAAGCGATAGCGAAGCAATATTGTTTGCTTTGCAATTTTTCTGGATATAAACAGGATTGACAGCTCTGCTTCTGGAAATTTACCAGAATGGGTAAAAAAATTGAATTTCGTAGCGGAAATCGAAACAAGTGTCTTCATTGCTTTCAATTCAATGTTATTTAAATTTGTTGTAAATAACTGTTTCTCTCTTCGCATTGAAAAATATCAATGTATGTATATATTTCTCAACGTAAAAAATACCGCAAGCCCAGCTAAAACATATTTTCTGACAATATGTAGGACGCAAAAATAAAATACAAAGAAAAAATATATCTTTTATTGTATGCAAAATTAATAAAGTGTTTCTTTTGGTCCTTGGAAAATTGTTTTATCAAGTTTTGGCAAATGATATTGCGAAATTCTCTATCACTATTTTAATTTTTTTGGTTTCAAGCTCTACCAGAGTCCGTTGCTATGATGGTTTGGTGACCTTTAATACATACACCTTGCTGTTTTTCACCACATTTTTTCGACTTTTTCGTGGTAGTGTCTATCAGGGAGAGATATCATCAGTAAGAGATATTCCCAAGTAAGTTCGGTCAAGAGACTTCAACATTTTGTCAGACTGCCATGAAATTGCTTGATTGAAGTAATTTAGTTAGGCTACTTTTTATCGTAAGATACGCGGACGAAGTTGCGGGTAAAAGCTAGTACATATAATATATTCGACATCGTTTCAATTTAAATTTTAATAACTAAAAGCCGCAAATACGACTCTATTTAAATTACAAACATTTCCTATTCAATAAACTTTTTAATTGCATGTTCGCCATCTTATTTCACATATTGTTTGGAAACTATTCAAAAAGTCTTTAAAAGTTTTTAAATTATTCTACACTCTGCTCTGCTTCAGTATCTCATTTATTTAATAACCATGAATTTAACTAAACGTTTTTTGTATTTTATGATCGCATTTGTTCGTGAACTATGCAAACTCATCTCATTTGCTTGTATAACTTATTATAATATTTCATATTCATATATTCATAATCATTATCACTGCGCTGCACTACCAGATTTTAATGAACCAACCTACTGTTTGGTGAGCAAACGGTTGAGCAAAAAATTCAAATTTCACAAAACTCATTCTTTATCGGTTAGAAGCGAAAAGCGTACAAAATTTGCACTCATTAAAAAAGTTGAAATTATATAAAATTCATTTTGTTATTACTTTAGCTTTTTGCACAAGTTATTTATAATTCTATAAAAAAAAATTTATAAATATTTAACTACTAAAGCTCATAAATGAGATATTTTAGGTGCAGCTATTTATGAGCTGCTTTAATTTCCGATATATATGCAATATTCTAAACAAGCACAAAAATACAAGCATTATTTGGGAATATAAAATTTTGTACTTGCACAATCGACAAACATTATTGAATATCAAAAAAGGTTATCTGCGGCCAGAGCTACTTCCTGTATAAAAATTAACCATAAAGAAAAAACAGGTGTTTTTTTGGGAATAATATGAAAATAAACTCATCAAAATCTTTATTTTTCTGAGATATAGAGTATCTCTTAAAGCAATATTTGAAAAACTTTGATGGATAGAGCATTGCAATTGACAAGACAGCAAAACATGCTCACTTTTATTGTAGAATGGTGTGGAATAAAGGCCAAGCACACCATTCATACATTTTAACCGATGTAATTGAAAATTTATACATGAAGCATTGGAATCAATTTCGAAAATATAATCGGAAATTGATCAAATCAGATCAACACCAGTCCGCCTGGCATTGTTTGGTGTTAGTAGGCATTTATTTCAGCAAATATAGACTTGAAAAGAAGCTTGTATAATACTGGATGCATATATTTTCATGAGAGATGTATGATACGTCTATGTTATCAGATTTTTAAAGTATATCAGCTTCGAATCGAGTCGATTCATCTGTCCGTCTGTCTGTCTAACTGTCCGTATGATATCATCTAAGAGACAGAGCAGTTAAGTTTGGCTATTAGCACTTTTCCATTACATCTTCAGGTAACTTCACTATTCAGAAAATTTTAAGGATATTAAAAGAATTTTATATTTTTGGGTCATATTCAACAATGGTTGTACAGAAAAGGAAATTGTATAATACTTCAAGTGTCTAGTTTTCAGAACTTCGGGAGTTTTTTGTGGACACTTTGGGTATAAAAAATTACCGATTATATCCTTCGTTGAATATCATCCAAAAATTTAAATTTTTTAAAATGTGTAATTTTTCTGACTAGAGTATTATTTAACGAAAGTTCAAAGCCTTTTCCCAGTCCCTGCTTTTTGGGTTTTTGTTTAAAAAAAATTAAGCTGGAAACGCCAAACTAAATGCATATTAAGTTAATTCTAATAAAATATTAAATTTTGTCACTAGAAGAGGTATTCCTCATACAAATCTGTTCACCTTTTCAGGTTTTAGCATGACATCTGATAAAATTACAAATACGTATGCAGAAAGGATAGATAGGAAATCAACCTTACACATTAAAAGTTCAGATGGGGAACATGGTATCTCGAAATCAAGCACTTTCAATTGTAGAATTCTTTCTATTTTGTTTTAAATTTAATTCCATATAAATAAGTAGATTCAATGTAAACAAAAAAAAAAACCTTTTGAACAGGCGACAATTTGAGGTATATTGAACGGTTTGAGCATGGTATCCACAAAGTCTAATACACTTGATCTATGTATAAACTAGGAAACTCTTAATAAGCAATCTTGAAATTTCTCGCTTTTATAATTTCTCAAATCTGTTTATTCATAGAGGCAGACGGACGTACTTTATTCAATCTCTCATGTCTCTTCCTAACTCACTAATGGTGTAATTTGTTTTAATTATTTTTTGATTTGAGTTCACTCTATTTAATTTCTCAGAGTCAAGTGAATTCAAATAGTAAAATTATCTAAAAAGTAAAAAATTTAACATTTCAACGAATTCACTTTCGCAAAATCTTTGCTACAACCGTCTCTTTTTTACAACTTTTGTTGTTTGAAGTCTAGAAGGTTCTATTGATTTTTAGTTCGGTTGATGAGATCTGCTTGTATTGGCACGAGCCGATATGCTCTTGCGTCATACATAAATTACATGGCGGGGGTAGTCTTTATTATACTCTCTTATATTTTGTAGAGGCTTAGTATAGTTGAATTACCATAAAAAAGGATACTATTTTTCGAAAATACTTTATTGTGTTTGGAAGTTTATTTCTCTACTTCTGTAATCTTTGGAACAAATCGAATGATTACGCCTGAGTATGATCCAAAAATGATTTCAACCGTAAACGAACATTATATCGCTTATTGCTACTATTTTAAGGGTAATTCTCAAAAAATTTAATCGGAAATATGCACAAAACAGTTCGAGTTCATATTGGAAATTCTCAATCAACGTTTAGATTAATAATAATTTGCATAAATAATTTTGAAAAAAATGCATAGAAAATTATTTGCGGCGAATTCAGTCCAATTAGAATTCAACCCTTTTGATCAGATTTCCGATCAAATTTTGGATCATACTCGGATTTGATCGCTCATGTAACTATAAGTTAATATAATAATGTTCAATGATGACACTCTCTCATTAATTGCACCAAAAACTAATTTCAGTCTATTTTAAAAAATTTCAATATTTTTTTTTCAAATTTAGTAGAATTAGTATTCTTTTTGATTAAAGCTTAACACTGCAACAAACTTAAGTATTCTCCAACTTCAATATACATAAAATCCTACATAAATTCTTATATAAATAAATTATATTCTAGCAACAATTTGTGCCTTTGATGACATTCAAAGTCAATTTAATAAGCTTAAAGTAATTCCCAGCTTATTTGTATTGCAAATTAAAATTATACAGCAACAGCGAGTAATGAGGACATAGTCAAAAAAGAGGCAGCAGATTACATTGTCCTGCGGCCAAAAAAAAAAAAAAAAGGGCGAGCAAGAAAGCAACTAGCCGAGCTGATGATGTTATAATCCAAAAAAAGAGAGACAACTGGCGACATAAAACAACACTACATGCGGGTTAAAAGGAGCAGTCCCTGCAGCAACAGCAGCAGCGGGGAGCAGGCAGCTGCTTAAGGATGACGGGTGGTGTTCGTTGGCAGGAGTATACAATGAATATATTTGTGGCATGGCTGCTATGGCGCAAGTATAGTGGTAGCTTGAAGCTGCATGCAAAACGTCAGCAAAGTGGCGGCAGCAGCAGCCGACCGGCAGCCTAACAGTTTCCGCTTATTTACCGACAACCAGCCAGCCAGCAAGCAAGCTAGTCTTGGGCAACCAGTTGAGGCAGATGAGAAGCAGCAGCAACAGTAACTACAGCAGCACATGGGACAGACGGACCGACCGAACGAACGATAGCGGACACAACCATGCCAAGTTGCACGCTACAAACAAACAAAAAAAAAATATTTACAAAAAAAAAAATAAAAATATCAGCCAATCCCGAAGCGTTTCGATTGGCAGGTAGGCGTGTACGTATCTACCATTTCCAAATAAATTCACCCTGTGCAACAACAACAACAGTGAGCCATACAGCTGCTGTTGGGTATCTGTTCGTCGTCAGCTACAGCAGCACGCCGCGCTTCAAAACCGGTCGACACACAGCAGTCGCAGTCAGTTATTAACGAGAGCTACTCACAGCTACAGCAACAGCAGCAAAAGTCAGTCAAAAAAGAAAAAATAATAAATAAGCAAAGAACAAAAAAAAAATCCACTCAAAACCACACGCACACACAACTGTATGTAGTATGTAAAAGTATCTGTGAGATACAAGAGCGCACATTTTCATGAGTTTGAGTCGGAGAGCGTTTTGTACAACTTGAATTCAGTTTGTGTTGAGACGTTGCAGCGAGAACGTCGTCGCAGTAGTAGCAAAATAAAAAAATATCAAACGAAGTGTAAAGCATTTGTGAATTTACGTAAAATTTCAAAGATACACAAGCAAAACTAGCAGCAAGCCAAAGTTAGTACATTAAAGTGCAAGATACACTGTGTTCTAAAAGTATTAAAAAGTTAAAGTGTTGCTTTTAATAAGCAAAATAAAACAAATTAAATATGTCGACAACATCAGCGTCGCCCATCAGCAACATAACCGTGGACGACGAATTAAATATCAGAGAACAAGGTAAGCATTCGAAAAAAAAATATAAAACAAAAATAAAACACCGACGGCAAATGCAAAATAAAAAAATAAATTTGTTTCTAAATTAAAATGTTAACCAAAAAAAACTAAATCCACTTTTTCACAATTTATTTTTGCAGACTTTGCCGATGACTTTATTGTTATCAAGGAGGAACGTGAGAGCAGCATTTCACCCATGTTGACACCACCACACACGCCGACGGAAGAAAGAACTTCCGCCGCCAGTCATCGCCGCTTAGCACCGCTCAGTCAGAGCAGTCCGCTAAGTGAATACGAGCGACAGTTGGCGCGTCATCAACGTTTGGAGCAGGAATCCCAACAACAAACAATTGCCGGCCAACATACACAGTCACAGCCATTGCATGCGCGTCCATATCCAACGATGGAGCGTCATATGCAAGCGGCACACTATCAACAGCAGCAACAGCAACAACAACAGCAACATAGAATGTGGCTGCAAATGCAACAACAACAACAGCAGCAACAACAGCCACAGCATCACAGCGCTTATGGCTTGCACTATGCTGGCGCTGCAGTAGCAGCAGCAGCAGCCGATCCAGTTGCAGTACAACATCAAGCTTTGCTCATGAATCAATGGATACGTAATGCTGCGCTCTATCAGCAACAGCAGCAACAACAACATGGACACCATCATGCACACCACACGCACCATCATGCACACCATACACATCATCATCCGCATGCCATGCGTCCCTATCCTGCAGCCGCACATGGTCTACACAGCTTACACGCCGCTGCTGCTGCCGCCGCTGCCGCTGGACGCTTTGGTGTCATACCGCCACAGATGAAGCTGCCTGGTGCCGCTACCAGCGCTGGTGGCAGTAGTCGCCCCAAAAAACAGTTCATCTGCAAATACTGTAATCGTCAATTTACCAAATCGTATAATCTGCTCATACACGAGCGCACACACACTGACGAGCGTCCATATTCTTGTGATATCTGTGGCAAAGCTTTTCGGCGACAGGATCATCTGCGTGATCACCGCTATATACATTCGAAAGAGAAGCCTTTCAAGTGCAGCGATTGTGGCAAAGGTTTTTGCCAATCGCGCACACTGGCAGTGCACAAGGTAACACATTTGGAAGAAGGTCCACACAAGTGTCCCATCTGTCAGCGTAGCTTCAATCAACGTGCTAATCTTAAGAGCCATCTACAGAGTCATAGCGAAGGACATGAACAGGCGTTGCAACAACACACACAACAACAACAACAGCAGCAGCAGAAACAACATGAAAACGAGTCAACACCGGCATTGAGCAAGCATCAATCCGATTTGTTGTCCAATACAACATGTTCTGCTGCACCACCTGCATTGGATCTCTCCTCATCGAGTAGCAGCACATCTGCAAGTGAACCACGTCCTAAACGTACGTTAGGCTTCACCATCGATGAGATTATGAGCCGTTAAGTTGTTCTATATGGGACCATCAAATAGTTGGTCAACGTTTTCGCTTGAACCCGAATTCGCCATCACCGCCGTGTGCCTGAAAACACTATGGTGTAGTGTATGTGTGTGTGTGTGTAACTGTGTTTTAGAGCTACAGAAGGATTTTCCTTCACTCGCTCCACTACACACTGGACTCAACAATCCGCTCTAGTCGGTCAGTCAGTCGTTTAGACGTCTGTGCCCAGTGCAGTCAGTACAAAAGGCAGTCATTTTCAATTTTTGTACTTAAATAAATGCCTCGAGGAGTAGCAAGAAGCTCTACTCGAAAAAAAAAAAATAAAAAAAAAAAACGAAAAGTTTTAGAGAAGATACAACATTTACAAATGCAAATGCCAAAGTAATAGAACAGCAGCAGCAAAAGAGTATTCAAAAACAAAATACTATACTCATATATAGTAAAAAGAAAGAAACGCCTCCTAATTCCAAATCATATCGTGGCCTGTTGAATCTTCAGCGCCCGTTTAGTATAGTAAAATGTATATATTATATTGTAATTATATTTAAATATTTTAAACATCTTTATATATGTGTACCTAATAGTTGTAATAGCCGTTTATCTATGTAATTTATATGTAATAGCAAATATAAAATCAATTCCACATCCATAGATACTTTGCGTGTATATGATTCTAGATACAAAATATATTAGCTCGCCAAACTCCTCGGTTCTTAAGACTGTTCAGACTTAGTTTTCTTTAAATAGCGTGCGTATGTTTTTCTTATGTTTTCCATTTAAATGTTTTTATTTAGCCGTTAAAATTATTATAAAAGAGTTTTTATTATTATAAACAATTTTTGTAGCTTGTGACTTGACACAAAGACAAACGATCTCATTATACTATTTATGTAGGGTATATGCATTTATTGATAGCATAGAACAAGATGTGTAGAAGAAAAAGAAGTAATAAATATGAAAATATATAAAAAATATCTGAAAAGTGTTTAATTTAATGAAGTTCCTTTTGCTTTTCCAAGTAGCAGCATGCAGTTCAATAAATTATAGCTTGACATTACAGAAGAATGTGAAGTGATCGATAGATTTGGAAATCGTTACCTCAACTTTAATTGGAAGGTGTATTTCTAGAACACTGTCTCTCGAAAAAACTCGAGTAAACTCCGTGACCTTTGATGTTTTCATCAACAATGCATTCAAAAAATATATTTTATCTGTTAATATGGTTGCTTCTATTTAAAAAAGTTTTATAGAAGAATTTCAATGCGCAATGATGGTCCTCTAAAACAAAATCCAACTGGAACTGTTGTACTTCTTTAATTTCACTTAAGAGGATGTACATAGAACACTAAAAAGCCAAACAGTAGTTTTTTTTATTCGGAACGGGTCATATGTGAATGGTTTGTTTGGTTGAACTTCTGGTGTGTATGTAATATTGAGAAGTAGGAATGTGAAGCTGAAAGAGCTAATCTAGGGTACATAGTCGGGTAGGTTAATAAGTCTGTTCGGGCCCTATTTGGATATACTTTCAAAATAGCTGTAGACTATTTTTTTCATGCGATTATAATGTTCACCTATGCCGTTTCTCTGCAAAATTTGATTTCCGTAACTGCTTAACTTTTAGAGATGTTAAAGGGCATTATTTCGTTCGATTCACCACGGTCGGCGGGTGTACAAAACAACATCCGATTGGGATTTACCCTTTGTTTGGAATTAATATTTTAAAAAATTGCTGTGAACTGATTCGCGAGATTTGATTCGCCTCCTACGCGATCGCTTCTCTAACTCGTTAGCCTGGCTCCACTCGTTTCGCTCGTTTGGTACTTCGATCTCCCCAACACAACTCGCTTCGCACGTGGAGCTGCCGGTATGCATGCATACAGCTTAGGAGAGGTGCAGCGTAACTAGAAGTATGCAATAAAATTATAAATGCTGACACGGCGAACACGAACACGACGACGATAGCAAAAAACATTTGAACTAAGAAAGCAAAAATGCCGAGAAACTGCCAAAACATATTAAACAAGAAAGAACGCTGCAGTCAAATCGGCTCGACTACGAGATACCCTGTTCCTAACGATTTATATGAGGGCTACCCCTTCTAGTGGTCCGATCGTTGCCTATATGGCACATTTTGTAGCTAAATAAAAAACAATAAAACAATTTTCATACAAATATTCAAAAAGTTTCACAGAATTGTATGAGAGGCTCACCCTTTTAGTGGTCCTATCTGTACCTAAATGGAATATTTGGAATTTACAATAAAAACACTAATAAATTTGTTTGTTTAGGAGAATCTAAATGTGCAAATTTTAAGGTTCTACCTCTTATAGTTTCCAAGAAGTTATTTTCCGGAAGGTCTGCAAAATACTCCTTCGTGGTGTCAATGATTTCCTCGCGCGAGCTCAATTTTTTATTGATTAGTCATCTTTTGAGGCTGGGAAAGAGATAATAGACCGAGGGAGCTAAGGTGGATCAGGAATCAATTGGAGCGCTAAATCGTTGTTTTTAGCCATGGTTGCGATGCTCTTGGATGCCGGCGCATTGTTTTGTCTTAATGTGAGGTCGTTTCACAGCTATTTTGGCGTTCAATAATGCGCAGTAATAATTGCTGTTTATGGTTTTCCTTTTTCGCTGTAGTCCACGAAGAGTATATCATGACAATCCCAGAAAACGGACGCCATGACCTTTCCGACCCATTAAACCTTCCTCGGTCGCTTCGGAGCACTAGTGGCAGCTTCAGTCTATTGCCAGGTAATCATTTTGTTCTCTGGCGTGTAATAGGGAATCTAGGTTTCATCAACAGTAACCAATCGACGCCGAAACTTCACACGATTCCGCATCAGCATTGCCATTCACTCTTTCAAAGTGAGCTGCCGTTCGTATTTTTGGCTCGTAGCCAGCATACGCGGCACCCAGCGGAAGGATATTTTTTTCATATGCATATGCGCACCTTCACTTTACGGTCGACCAACACCATTTCATGTGTTTTTTTTTTTGACATTGTCCTTTTTAACCGCATTGGAGGGCCTGCAGTTGCGGAATTTCGGAATGGAGTTTTGGCCACCATGAAACTCTCGAAAGCAATGTTTTACGCTGTAATCTGAAGAAGCATTAGCTCTATAATATATTTCAATTTTTTTTTTTGGTTTTCTTAAACAATAATGTTTTATGAGAGAACGAAAATAGTTTTTTTCCGTACTCAACATGATATCAAACACGTCAACAAACATCAGCTGTTAAAACAAAACTAAGGACTGTAACGCGCTTAAATTTGACATGTCTTTCACCCCACTTAGTATATACTTTATAGGGTGTGCAACGCTTACATAATTTTAAAAAAACTTAGTACACCCTTTTATAAATCTCAAATAATTTTAATGGCAAATATTTGAAGAAGTTTTTAGACCAAGTTCTGCGGTTTCTGCAGTTCACTAAGTTTACCAAATATTATCTTCTTTTTGTTGGGCTATACAGCTGCTATACGATTTTGTATGGCATTAGAACTTATGTTCCATTGAAGTTAACCTTCTTTTCTAAATAAAATTTTGGTTTTTCTTTATATTTTAGTTAGTCTATTTAAGATGATATTTGCAAGTATATAGCCAAGTTCAAAGAATAGAACAACTTGTATATTTATTAAACCTAAAACCAACAACCGCCCACACATCATTTCATCTACTCTGCAAAGATTCTTTTACGCAATCTAGCACACACTTTTGAAGAAGAGTTTCAAGAATTTTTATCTGTAATTCGTATTCAAATGACATGCTTCAGTTTTACTATAATTTATTGATTTTGATTTGCTTTTTATGCGCTTGCGAAAGAGATTCATAAATAAACTTAATTTCGAACAATGCAAAATTCGACATAAAATTGAAAACAAACTGTTTTCGAAATGCAAATACTCTAATAAAAATGTCATATTTAATAAATCAATTAATAAACCTGTTTCCAAATAAGTCGCAGACATTTGTTAAAACACGCAGAGAAACTCTATTTGGAAACTGGAAATTGAATTTGTGATGCTTTTTTGACTTGATTTTAAAAATAAAAATATTAAACTATTACAAATTAAATCTAACATTTATTTATGAGAATATTTCGGATACAAAATAGTATTTTTTATGTAGGTTAATTTATTTAGATTTTTTGTTCAATAAAGCTGGAAATATTTTAAAATTGGATTCGCTATGATTTTAGTAGTCGTTAGCAAAACTGTTGAAGAGGTCTGAAGCTTTAAATTAAATTTTGCTAAATATAAACTATGAATGAAAACGTGAATTATGAATGGTCTAGAAGTGAGTGATATTATAAATGATTTCTTAAAGATTTTAACAAGTCAACTCTGAGCACGATTAATTAAATTTTTTTGATTCTTGTCTTCATACAACTGGCGACCATAATTTTAAGTAATTTGAAGCTGAAATGTAAAAGATTATATTTGAACTAGGTGTAATCAAATACTTAGGTCTGATACAACTATTGATCAGATCAGTGATCTTTCATTAAGACACCAAGGTAGGACAGAGGAATGAGACCTATTCTTAAAAGGTTTTTCTCTGACGAAATATACATTAAGTGGAGTCGGTCGCAAAGAGGGATAGCAATCTCAAAATGGATTACTAGAATAGTCAATGCTTCTCTAGTAAATGTGATGAGTCTGCAGGCAAGGATGATATATCAATACTTCCCCTTCGTCGCTTGTCTCTTCGATGTCTCTTCGATGAGGACAGCTGGAAATACTCATTTCTTTATACAGATGTAGACTTTTCCTTGGGCCATGTCCCGAAAGCTCATAACTATTACTTCTTTTCGTCCTCTGTCATATACACTCACACTTTGAAGGATAAAGTACGACGACAGCATCAAGCATAATTTTTTCCGAAACGATAGTACTTGGAGGGATATGTCTATGCTGTATATTGTGTACAGGGTTGGACTCAGTACATAGTACAGCTTTAGGTAGCACATGAGTTAAACTGGTGCTGGGAATGTCTTCTTGAGCATGACCAGCCTGTTTGGAAACACAGATTTCAAGCCATGAAGTTGCACGAAAACCGATCTGCTGATGCTGTAAAATCTAGGAAACTGGTGATGGTGTCCATGCTTAATAGCAGATTTCGAAAACCGATTTCCAATGTTTGACCGAAGCCCGATTGAATCCTAAAAAGAGTTTTTTTTTAAGTATTTGCCGTCGAAAAAGTCGATAAAATCAAGGAAGTGATCGAGATAGACCGCCATAGTAGCAGCCGTACCACCGGCCGGGAGTTGAATATCAGTCACATGACCGTTCAAAGACATTTAAAGAAGCTTAGCTAAACAAAAAAACTCGATATTTGGGTGTCACACGAATTGACACCAAAAAAAACCTCATGAACCGAATTACCATCTGCGCATCGCTGCAGAATCGCAACAAAATCTATCTGTTTCTGAAGCGAATAGTGTCTGGCGATGAAAAGTGGGTCACTTACGACAACGTGAAGCGCAAAAGGTCAAGGGTGGTGAAGCGGTTTAAACGTTTGCCAAGCCCGGATTGAAGATCAGGAAGATTTTGCTATGTGTTTGGTGGGATTGGCAGGGAATCATCTATATGTGAAGAATTGTGTTCCATCAGGACAACGTCAGATCACACACTTCGATTGTGACGCGCCAGAAGCTCCAGGAGTTCGAATGGGGAGTCCTTATGCATCCACCTTATAGTGCGGACCTGGCATCATCGGATGCAATCTCTTCCTACTAATGTCGAACGATTTAGCTGGCGAGAAATTTACCACAAAAAAGGCTTACAAATACGGAAACATAGAAGCTGGGCATAATGAAGATGGAATCTTTGAATTAAACTAAATCTGATGATTGTACGCAATTTTATAAAGATTTGAACTAATGCGAAAATACGAACGACTTTTTGTTCCAACGAATATATCTGCTACAAAATATATGAGGAATTGATGGATTTGAAAACCGATTTTTCTCCGGAAATCGCACCAGGAGTCTGTCTACTTTTATTTGTAGCAAATCTACTCATATCTATATCCTTCAGTCAACTTGTGTGTCCTGTGCCGAGCGCACGTGATATTCCTTTCTATTCAGCAAAAAATTCAAAAGCCAGATAACCCACATAATTTTACATGAAAAGTGTGCCAAAAAGAATCTATTGTATATACATTTGCAATTAACCTCAGTCAAAAGAGCATGCAACACAAACCAAATCAGACAAAATACCAAGAAAATACAAAAGATACAATCTATGAGGCACATTAAATTGTGCTATGAGCTCAATTAAAGATGTTTCAAACATCAAGTCGCCTGCATGCTTATACTTCTAGATAGGCACACTTTTCTTTCATTATTTACATTATTTGGTCTGATTGACTTTAACATCAATGTATGTGGTCAAGATGGTCAGAGCTATTGTTGGCTAATATCATCTGTCGATTTGCCAAAACACTCGTTGATTTGATGTCATACTCTGCTGCAAACTGTTGAGCTCCTACTGTTTCTCGAAACATACTCATAGAACAGATCTTATTTGCTAAAAAAGAAGGCATATTCCAATGCATGCGGCGCTCTGTTAGAGACAATTAACTGCCATGCAAAATATTTTCGTATTTTAGCAACCATAAAGGACAACACTGCATTGAATTGGTAACGTTTTGATGTATCTATTTTTGTTTGACTTAAATAAGATCGAGAGTAGGACAATAAGCAAAATAGAGTTCTTTAAATGCTGCGTAGGTGGTTTGCCAAAAGACTGCATAGGCCAGGCTTAAATAACACACACACCATTTGGCCACATTGCACAAACCGCGCCCCTTCGCTCAGTGTGTTTCGACTATTGACCGCCTGAGGTTCTAAGCCCTGAGCGGTATTTTGGCATTTAGTTGACCAGTTTGTGGCCTTTGCTTATCGCAGTCACGTTGGTTCCTTGGTCAACCGTATTACATAGCAGCTTTAGTGTCCTCGTCACTCGTCGTACAAGTCCTTGTAGTATTTTTGCAACAACGCACCGCATGTGGTTACAGGCAGTGCCTCTTCCTCCTATCTGTCTAATCAGCATGAACACAAAATCTAGCTAGCTATTGCATTCTAAACATACTTCTATCCATCTATCCAACCATCTATCCATCCACATTCGACACAGATTGTCCACAACTGCAATAATTGCACGAATCCGCACTGTGTACAACCAAAATATTTTGTGAAAGTCACAGCGGGTGCTATGTTCTTGTGTGCTCTAGTACAGGACGAGCATTGAGATCCTAAAACAAAACACACACATACACACACCATATATGAATTGAGATTAGAACACTTTTAGCTGCTTCAACAAATTCTTATTTTGGGTAGCTGCATGGTATGTGCCATAGACGACAGCTAGATTGATGGCGATCTGCGAGAATTGTTCTGTCCTTTTTAGGCCACAATTAAATGCATCGGTTCCGCAACTAGGGTGGCATATCTATTCTCCCTTTTTTTCACAATTTTTTGAGACAGTAGTTGTAAATATTAGTAGACTGACTGCTGATTGAAGCGCAGACAGACAATCATTCGGACAGACGTGTGCATGTATGGAGATATACTCGTTGTGAAACAGCACGCCTAGGAAGTACGTCGTCAGAGAATGGAAGCAAGTCTATTTATCCGTTCAACCCCAGCATGCCTTAATTTTTTACAACTGTGCATTTAATGAGTTACCAGCTATCGTGTGATAGCAAACCGAAAACAAAGATTCACAAAAAGGACAATAGACAAGGACATTGCTCAAATGCCCCCGATGAGCACGTTCTTGCTGTCGCCGCCGCATATCCGCTCAGTATTCATTTTTCGCATTTTTTACATAAATTCCAGATTTTCCGCAATTTTCTGGTTCTTTTGTATAAAATAGATATAAAAGCAAATCAACAGGATATGCAGCATGTCCTTGAGGTGCGATATAGATGTTTTCATTAGCACGAGGCCACCCTGAAACCAAAATCTCACCAATCGTATTTAGTATAGGGGCAATGTTTTAATTTAACAGCAATTAAAATCTTGTCATGCGTATACAAATCGATTTGCCGCCATTAATAATGCGCATCATTCGAGGCGGAGGAAGAGCGTAGTAGGGTGTGGTGTGCGCGCGTTGATGCTATCATCGAAAAGGGTTGAAATCAGACAACATCAAAGTTGTTGATAGCAAAAATGTTGTTTGATGCTGCTTTTGATATTTGATGATGACATACAAAATGTTCGCTCAGATGAATTAAGCAGACAAGTACATTATAAGCATTTTTTTTTCTTCATTTTTGGGCTTGGCCATACCAATTGTGTCAGCTTTTGGCGGTACGCAGCGTGCAGGGTGTGTTGCATGAGGTAACATGGCGGCTTGTCGCTACATCTAGCTGTCCGTCCGTCCGTCCGTCCGTCTGTATGCCTATCATTTCAGTTAAAAAGTTATTTATGCCTATTGTTGTTTTAATAATTGTTTAACAAGCTACAAACAATTAGGCGAGTGTCTTACAGTTACGCGTTTATGCTATCTGATTGCAGCACATAACTTTGTGCTTGTTGTTTAGATTGTTTTGTATCTAGATATTTTTTTGTTTGATTTGTTGTTGTTGCTACAAGTCAAGCTAAACAATCGTTTCCGCACAAGTGTTTTCTTGTCGATAAATTAAAGTATTTGATTGCGGATTTATTTGAGAAGGAGTTGAATAAGTATTTAAGAAGAAATATTTAAGAGGAGTGCGATAAAAGGAAATCTTAGAAAATATAAAAATTTGTTATGCAGTTGGATTAGGATATAACGCAGCGCTTAGTTAATTGACTCAAATAACCTTTTTCGATGTTGATTTGTATGAATGTATGTTAAAGTTCAAGAGTCATCCATTCGACAACATTGTAGCTGATACAGAATGGTGATAGGCATCATACTTAAATCAGTCCGTACTGTGGAACTAAATATATTAAAGAATTTTGCAAAGTTAGGTATACGCTTCGGATGCAATGGATTAGTAAACCTTTAACCAAAGTGAAAGTAAATCAATTGAATTAGAAGATACGTTCCGAAGCATTAATTCTCAATGACTCTTGCTGGATTAAGAATCTACAAACGCTAAAAAAGTACTAACATTGCAATCTAAAAGTCTCTAGAACCCGATGGTATCCTCTATATATGCCGCACAAACCTGCCACCTTGCGATGTTGCCTTCCTCGTCCGACTAATCAACAACTGCCTAGTTTGCAAGATTAAAGAATCCAGATTAGGCCACCATAAAATGTTGGTCCCTACTTTCTGTAGTTTTTTTATGAAAAAAATTAATAAATGGTTATTTAGCTAGAAGCAACATTAATCATTATAAAGATCGGACCACTAAAAGAGGTAGCTTGCATATAGATCTGACCCTTGAACAAAATGTGTTGCTACTTCAGCTAAAAGTAATAAATTTGACGCATTTTTTGTCAATTCTAATAAAATATTCTATAAAGGTCCAAATTTGAATAATTAAGTGGTAGCCCCATACAAAAAATTGAGTCGATATAGACATATCTGTCTGTCGGGCTCTCCGTATGAACATAGAGAGCTGAGAGACTAAAAAATAGATGGTTAGTGTTTGGATATTTAATCTCTCTGATTTACTCTTCAGATAACTATTTTTAAAGTCTATCTTTTCTGAGTTTATGTATGAAAAATGTTTGATTTTCATAATTTAGCTAAACATGCCAAATATGGTGCATCTTATTTCAATTATAAAAAATATTTTATATAGGTCCATATCGGACCACTATAAGATGTGATCCCATTCAAGCCTTTAAACTTTTTCTGGATTTTTGTATGCAAATAATTTGATTTGGTTAAGCATGTCTGAAAACTTTTCGGTGTATCTTACACTTGACCTAAAATATTCCACACATAACCAGATATATCCCCTATGCAAATTAGAGTTCAATGTACTACATGTCCATTGACATTGACAACTCTTGATTTGTGTACCCCGATAAAGCGCCATCTCACACTGCAATTTTCACCAAAAATGTATCCAAAATCTTCCACAACCATCGCATTCGCCTGATTTAGCAACGTGCGACAACTGGCTATAGAATAAAGTAAACAAAAAATAACCTAGGGAGCACCGCTTTGGTTCAGCTGAGGCGATGCAAGCGGATTCGAAGAAAGCATTGAAAACTATGTTGGATTACGAATTTAGCAAGTGGCCACCCCACATGGGTATTGTATCAAAAGGAGTATTAATTTAAAAGGGACGAATTTGAGGAATAAATAAACTTCCTTTTTATATTTGATCATAGGTCACGATCTTTATATAAGCGAAAAACTTCATTTTTCATATCGCATCATATGCTGAGAGACCTTAAAAATTGTGTATAAGTGGTACCTAAAAAACTTCATAAACTTGTTCTGAATAAGGGGAATCAGAATGTTTAACCTTCAAGTCTATAGTTCAGACAGATATACACGTACGGATGGATATAATGATTTTTTGATGTCGTTTAAGTATATAAAGGATCTGCCACGCCTCTTTCTACAAGATAAGACTATTATAGCTTTGGGTAAAGGGTTTAAAAACAAATGGGGACGTAGCTATGCTATTTTACAAGTATAGCATTATAAGTAACCGTGTTTATTTAAATAAATTAAGCTACCCTAAGAATAGCTCCGCTCTCCCAACCAATCTTTCCTGCCTACTGTCAGAGCTCAATCAATTTTCCAGCAACTATATACATTAAAGATGACACATTGCATGCACCAATTTGCTCATGATAACACGTACCAATTATTATTATTTATTACAATCTTTTTTTGTTGCAATTACAAGCACACCTCAACCATTCCCCTCGAACGATGTGTTTACACATATTAAGCCAAATGCATTTGCGCTACACAGTAGTAGTTATTCGATGAATGAATGAATGAATAAATGAATGTCACCTGCTAATTGCACTACGTGTTCAACACGAGTAGACACTTTGTACGCACTTGTAGACACTTCAACTTGCACAAGCTTCGTTGATAGATGTTCTCATGCAGATAGTAGTAGTGGAGTCGACGACCAAATGCCGACGACGGCAGACAGCTCCATTAAGTGCTATGTGCGTCAACACTAGACGTCAATTGGCTTTTGGTTACTGCAAGTCAGATAGTGCAAAAGAGACAAACCGAAAGAAAGATAGGCGATAGGCAGACAGCGCCAGATATTGCTTAAAGTATCTGTGTATCTCTGAAGTAGAACACTTTGGGTGTTCCAAATGCATTTCCGTGGAAAAGTAATTTGTTTGACACTTTTGTTTTAACCTTCGATCGATCGATCGATTGGATTTTTTAAATATTGCTGACAATTTTCGAAACAATTAATATATATATATTGAATGCCGCAACTAGAAGACACCCAAGTGATAGCCAGTAGTAGTAGTAGGAGTAGTAGTGCCATATCAAAAGGGTTCGAATTTGGGTTTAGTTTCTTATCTTGGGCTAAAGATCGCACAGCGCACATTAATTGACACCTAAAATGTAATGCTGGACATTTGGTAAAAGATTGAAAGCGGTTGAACGCTGTGACACTCTAACCGCTTTAATTTCTATTTCTACCTACGCAAAGAAATCTAGAGGAACAGCTGAAAGCAGCAGTGAGGGTTAACGACGACAACAACAGCAACAGACGACATCTATAGGGACTCAATTAGATGCTGAATTTATCGTTCAACACAAATCAGGTGAAATTTGTAACAGCTAACATGGCCAGTTAAGAGAGCCATCAATTTTATGCGCAAGACAATATAGTTGCTAGCTTACTTCGTTGGCTTTAGGTAGGAGGTCTTTTGCTTTGTAGCTATTCCATACGCTGCAACACTAATAGAAACCAACGCATTTATTGAGAACTTAATTGAATTACCAATTTCGGACGGACATGTCTCCCAGCTATAGCTATAGTTAGGTAAATATACATACAGACAGACAGACAGACAGACAGACTGACATCAGATATTAAAACTAGTCGATAGAGTTATTTTATTTGTTTGTTTGGCGTTGTCTGCTGGTCATATACCCAAACAAAACAAGATAAAGACACCATCACCACAACACATCATCAGAATCAGTTGCAGCAAGGGCATCATCATCATCATCGGCAGCGGTGGTCACATCATCCTCCACATCACATCCATGCACAATGAATGCATCGCATGGAATTGAGAACAATAAAGCGAACGGCCGTGGGCCAAATGCTGGCGCAAGTGTATGTTCTTTGGCGTCTTCGCATCTCATGCTGTCTGCTTTGCTTCTCAGCTTGTTTCATTTCTCTTTTAGTTTTTTATATTTATTTCAATTTGACATTTTAATGCGGCGTTTTCGTAGTTGGCGTTGACGCTGATGGTGGTCATTCCATCGCAGAAACAAATATTCTCCACAATCCAATCGTCATGTGCATACATTTTCGGTTCTCACTTCAGAAAAAAAAAAAACAAAAACACCAAAAGTGTGATACCAATAATCCGATATAAATAAGACATTATAAGCGTGCATCTTTTTCTTCTCTACTCACACACACACACACACCCGTCAAAAGGCTTTGTGTCGTTCTTTCTTTGAGACTTTCTTTATTTTTAAATGTTCTTTCATATCTCTGGAATATAATGGAAATATTCGCTTTTGTACAATTTGTGGCGTCTGTTGGTGTTGGCAAGTGGAAAAAAGGATTTGTCGCAATAAAATTTGGGATTACATTTTGAGAAATCGTTTGAATTGTTTGTGTTGCGTGAGAAATAATTTGATTTTGACATTTATGAAGTATTCAAGTTGATTTCTCAAAGACAGATGATAGATGAGTTGCATACCTGTAGATATTAGTAGCATCTTTTAAAGATGAACAAATATCGATACAAGAAATTAGAACTCAAAAGATATAATTTGTAGTAATTAAATCTCGTTTATTAAAAACAAGAAAGATTCGATTATTTAGACCATAGATTTGTGTGGGGGTATATTTCGATCTGGATTCATGTGGGATATTTTATAAAGAAAATACAAGAAAAATCTTTGTCTTTGGTACATCTAAACTTTTGACACATGCTTACTTTCATGTTCCAAATGTACATAAACTTAAAACGGACATTGGGACCTTCCAGCTTAGCCCAGTACAGTATTTACTGCAATGAAAAATAATTTTTGAACTAAAACCAAAAATATGGAATTTATTCAAACCAATTGGTATGAATTTTGGTATATATACAGATGGGAATATGGAAAATAACATAGGGGGTTGCCCCACCCCCATATAAGCGATAAAAAAACTTGCCACATATTTGCATCGATAGATATGATGATGGGAAGGTGACGATACGCCGTTCCCTATTTTAAGCGATAGACAAAATACGTCATATCTTAGCATCCAATTAAGATACAGAGATGAAATTTGCTATACATGTTAATGGCATTGAAAGAAGTAGTCCTATCAATCAAAATCAGATATGGCAATGTCTCAAGCCCTATAAGCGATTAAAAAAAAAATTGATCATATCTTTGCATCCATTTGAGGTACACGATGAAAATTGATATACATGGGATCGAAAGAAGTAAAATCCATTCGACAAGTATGAAAATATTAACCATATTATGAACGTTCGATTAATAAAAACTTTACATAGATAAGTCATATTGTTCACCATTATATTATAGATTGAAGATCCATATGTTTCTGACCATTAAAATGTTAAAATTATAAAGAAATAAATAAGTTTTTCGTCCGAACTAATCGAAAAAGAGATCGGAGATAGTTGAGATCTTAGAGTTTCATTTCGAAAAACTTCTTTGTAACTTGCTTAATAGGGTTTCTAGCTAAAAAGTTTTTAGAAATTATATGTGCTCTATTTGCAGGAATACGGGTCTATTTTTAAATAGATGACATAAGAAACTATCCAAAGCAGGCGATAGCAACCTGAAGATCTCAGCTCACAAGTCATTGGCTTTCAACTTCACTTTCACCAACAATAAGTAGTATACATTGGAACTGGACGATTTTATTAAGAGTATGCGTGTCCCGGAATTTCAATAGCAAAAAAAAAAAATTACTACAGCTTTTGATTCCTTGCTTCGATTCTAGTTTGATTTCACCAAGACGAATAATCAACTAAAGTCGATAAACATAGTTTTGAAGGTATATCCTGAGAGGTTTTGAAAAGAAATAGGGAGACTATAATTACCATGTCATTGGACAATTTTTTCTAATTTATACAGTTTCTGTCTGGACTGCTTATCGCAGTAAGACTAAATAGCAATGCCGAATAACGCTCTGAGAACTGGTACTGGTTTCTTACAATTTATACCACGGACATAACACTTATATCCTTACTAATACATAGTTTAGAGTCCACAAAGTTGTCATTTTTATAGAACCAGATTGTACAAGGCACATCGAGTAAGAGTATTTTTGGACACACTGTAATGGGGATTCATCTAAACAGAACGAGTATCTCCATACTGCGAAAACTTGCATAATAATTCCAAAAAGTACCAGCAAGTATCTTCACGAGGATGGAAAAACTTTTAATGAAATTATTGTTGAAATATTATGAACCGTGCTTAAGCGTAGTCTTGAGTTTAAAGAACGACGCACGACTGTTTATGAGGGTCGGCGGAGTGGAATTTTTAATAAGTTGGTGCAAAAGTTGGTGCAAAACTCAACGGAAATAATTACAACAAAAAAACGCACTGCATTCGAGTTTGTTGGACTTCGCGATACCCTGTACATCTTGAACCATTGTATAGAGAATTTATTTCGATTGGGATTTGTGTTGAACAATTTATTAGGGTTAATGCCAAACTTACAACAACAAAAACATTTTATTTTACAAAAAATCATAAAAGGCGGAGTGATATGTACGGTGTTACCCCTTTAGTGAGAAGGGAAGATATGCCAACTTGAGGGCTATATTTCTAATAGTCTCCTAGTTCCCATTGTTCATAGGAGTAGCCAGACGGACGGACTTTCAATGCTGAACAAATATAAATATATTTTCTGCTCCGTCTCCTTCTGCCAGTTACATACTTTTGCACAAACCTAATAATTTATGCTATGGCTGCAAGGTACACTAAAGCTGCGAATCTAAAAAATTGTGCCCAATATGCGTCCCAAAACAACTGACAGAGTTTTCTGCGGCTGATGGTGACTGAAATTTAAAATCGTAAAACAAAATTCATCATAGTTTCGGCACCAGTACGCCAACTGCCAAAAAATTTCGCAAGAAGGATTATAACAATATAACAGCGTGACAAATGCATATCGGCATATTTCATGCATACTCTAAAAAGTGAATTTTCGTACTATCAAAGGCCACTGACACTCGTTGTTTATGAAAGTAATCAACCTTAGGCAACCGCACTCTTACTATCTGGACCAGCGGCATAGAACACACATAACAAATTTCGAAACATTTATGTTCCATACTCAAAAAATGAAAAATTTCTTTTAAACTACCTTTAAGCCGACTTTATTTTTTTTTTTATAAATTGCGTAATAAAGTATCATTGCCCAGCTATTGTCCTTTTTAAATTAAAACGATTTCAGAACTGATGCAGATTGTTAATTACAATCAAATAGTCATCAATTATCACAACAAGTGCCGCCGTTCGCCCTACCGCGTCAGGCACTTCATCATTTCCAAACAAGCAATTCATAAGACTACATTAAAAAAAAAACTTAAAAATACAAAACATCCTGCTACAGGTGGCCTCAGTTCATAAACTCAAAACGCTTAAATCCAAATTGAAATGATGCATACAAAGCGAAAACAAATCAACTTGGCTAAAAAGAAAGCAAAACCTCAATGCGAACTCAATGCCGTGCGGAGCAAACAATGACAATGAATACATTGATCGATTGATTTCATCGATTATGGTTTAGCAGTCAACGTTGAGTAAAGTTATGTAGCCCTTTTGAATGACTCCCAGACGAACTGTCGGGTCTGACTGACTGACTGACTGGCTGGGTGAGTGAGTGAGTGAGTAAGCGACTCCCTGCCTGTCGTCTACCTTGGCTTGGTGTTTGTTTGTTTGTTTGTTTGTAAGGTAATATTCAGATCAACACACCCACACGAATATACTCGCGATGCGCAAGTGATCAATTACACATGTAACAACAACCACTGCACCTACACAAACAGAGGAGACGACTCGGAGCTGAGATACAAATGAACGCACTCACAGCTTCTTTCACTTATTATTAAAAGTAACAAATTATTTTCAATTGATTTCACGATCACAACAGTTCAACAGTTCACATAGCAGGCGAACTGCGTCGAGCCAGAGCAAGTCAAACGTATACACCCGCGCGCGACCCTGAACCATGGCCTGCGCATTGCTTCGAAAACTTTACTATATGTAGTATCTGTGCTCAAAGGGGGTTCTCACTCGTTGACTGGGCCGTTGATGTGTTTTCTTGTACCCTATATGCTTTGTCGGTAAAATGTTTCATTGGGGTTCAACGAAGTCTGCTGAGTATCTCTTAAATATATTAGAAAAATGCTTTACAAATGATGGTTAATGTACAATCATTTCCCTAATATAATAAGAGATCCTCAGAAGACTTCTTTGAACCCCCAATTACCTGCGAATTGGTTAATAGGTATGGTAACTTAATTTTTGCTGCAGTTTGTTTAAATTAAATTAAACTGCATTTGGAGATGACAAATTTGTGTTCAATACTTCTTTAAAGATACACCATAGTTCGGTATCAGATCCATTATAACAATTACCCGTAAAGAGTATTAAAACTTCGTTTAAACTTAAATGAACATTAGCTCCAATGCTGTTGTGAGTTCAGTTTCAGTTAGTATTGTTCATAAAGTTGAAGCTCACCTCGTGCTTGCGCTGTTGATTAACCACCAAGAGATGACTACGACTTGGGAACATTTAATGTGTAATAACGATTTGTTGGCGCGCTGCTATTGTATATTGTTAGTGTTGTGTTTGTATGACGTTGAACAAAGTAGTTATGTTGAAATTCCTCACAGGTCGCTCGATCATTAATCAAAGAATGTGAATCTTTTGAAAACTTCAAGTTTATACACAAACTTAAAACATCAACGGGGCATCTTGTCTTTGTTAACGCGTCCATCGACTGTCTGTATTTTGGCCCCGAAACTGATAAAGAGAGAGAGAGAGAGAGGGAGTGTGAGCGAATATAGCTATACAATTATTTGTATCTAAAAAAATATAAAAAAACCGAACGATATTTCATCGAACATAAACGGTTAGCTGCGTGTGAGCAGTGCGCGCTATAATGTATCTATAACCGATTTAACGCCTAGCATTAATGTCTGTCCATTTATACGTCTACGTCAGTTCAGTTGAGAATTTTGGCTTTTGATTTCTTTCTTTTTTTATTTTTGCTTTTTTAAGTATACAAATTGTGTTTATTCATGTTTACATGCCCCCGACAGGCGACGGCAGCAGCATTGTGGGTTCGTTGGTGGTGTCTGTTTCGGTGCACTACAGGGTGTCCCGGAATGCTGCTATCGTTTCTTTTTGGGGGTTTTCGTGTGGGTTCGTTGCACATATTTTTTTTTTCCATCGTTGCACTTCTTTTTATGTTAATTTGTTAACAGCGTTTCTTTGGTAGTTGGCGTGGTGTCGATGAGCGTCGATGAAGGCGATGAATTGAAGCAAATTAGTTGTGTAGGATTCTGGGAAGTCTGATTTCGAGGAATTGTGATTTTTGAGACTTGTATGGAAATAATTTTGTATATTCAATTATAATTAGGACCTTATACGAAAAAATTATGAAAAAATTCGTATCTGCACAGTAGATTGCTACACAGCTTAAAATTTCTATGCCACACTGTATTATGTTTTAGTTGAATTTTTTAAGCTAATATTTATATGGAAAAAATAACGTTTAGATCGTTTATTTGAGAAATAAAATTTTGCAGAGCTATGCAAACTGCACTGAATTCGCTTTAAAACTAACCAAACATCTGAACATTAACCGAATTGCGTTTCATTAAGGATGCCTACGTGCCCAACCATAGTAATGGAGCCAATTCTATATTTAATTATGCTTTATCTAGAAATTGATTTTGGAACAATTGAGATACTTCTGAGACTATAAGTCAGTGAAAGTAAGACCACCTTGAAATCTTATCAAAAGCGTCTCTCAAACTTGACGCAGGGTGTACCCTAATGTCTATGTCAAGAGATGAGATGACCAAGAGGAATATATTTCGTCACAATTTTACAATTAAAAGCTTCAAAATAATTATGGATATACTAAAGTGACATACCATCAAGTGGTATACAGGAGGATCCCTGACCGATAGTGGAACATAATTAGTAATTGTAGTACTCAAAACACAGCATCTTCTAGGCTGGAATGTGCACCATAATTAGATGTGAGCATTTTAAACTAGATAGGTGCGAACACAATTGAGAAATGGCTATTCTATCGAATTGTAAGACGGCTTTGAAAGCATGTTATTTATAGAAAACTGCGTAAAATCGAGACAAGTGTAAAAGAGTCTATCCAGCTATCTGAGCCAGCTGATAAGGGTACCAGGGCAAGAGTAAGCAAAAGTACAACTACCAAGTTACTACTGGCGAAAGTCAAAGGTCGAGCGGAACAAATTTTGAGCACCACTATTGAGCGACAATTGCTTTGCCTTTGTCTAAATTTGAAGACTCATTCTGTTAAAGTCATTTTAAATGAGACACTAGGTCAGTTAATTCACAGTCTGAAGCATCTTATACAAGCAGTATATCTGAGACTCGAAATTTACTTAAAGAAGACTTCCACTGGTTGTGTTGCAGAATATTAGTATCGCCTAGGAACGAGACTGTCAATGAAATCAACAATCTGATTGTACAAAGACTCCCTGGTCAAGTCAAAACCTTTAAGTCAAGTGACACAGTCACCAATATTGACGATGTTTTTCACTTTCCTCAATAATATCTAAATTCGAACTATCATTGAAAGTCCTATCATGCTTTTAAGGAATATAAGCCCTCCTTATATATGTAATGGCACAAGGTTACTTCTTAAAAATTTGCAACTCAATTTGATTTTGGTAATCCTCTTCACCAGTCCTGCAATCGGTCAGCGTGCAAATATCCCAAAGATCCCAATGATTCCAACGGATTTACGAATACGTTTCAAACGTCAGTAATTTCCCCGGGGTAAAACTTTCTCTTAGATTGGAATCGACCTACAAAAAGAGGGTTTCTCCTACGGCCAACTATATCATCTAACTCAGAAGAAAGAACAATATATTAAGCGTGTTCACAGAATACTAGTTCTATGAAAAATAAATAATATAATCTATATATGCAAATTTTAAGGCTCTATCTCTTGTAGATTTTGACATTCATATCATATTCACGGATGGACATGTCTATATCTCCTCGACTTTTGAATTTTGCTTCTAATTCAAAAGTTTTAATTTGGTCATAAATGTCCTTAAAGTCATAGGTCAAAATTTACTAAATTATTTTAAATCAAAACAACGCCTCAACTGTCAAAAATGGTCGCACATTTTATTCAACTGCAAATATATGGTTGTGGTAAAATTTTTTGATTATTTTTAATGCATTTGGTGCAACTTTTCACAGATACTAATACCCACGAAAAGTCATGAGTTCAAAAAGGGATATTAGTTATGTTTCAATAATCGTTAAGTTTGTAAATTTTAAGTGTTTAGTTTGCATAGAGTGCAGAATCTAAATTCGGATTGTGCACTTTGTTTTCAATATTAAAAACAAAAACGTCATATCATGATATATGTTCCCAATACTATATATGGCTCACTATGCCTTTGACTTATAAGTCGATTAATTATGATTTCAGCAAAACAATTAAGCAAAACTGTCAATCATTACTACTTAAATTAAAATTAAATTCGAAACTTAATTAATCGAAACTTAATTAATCGAAACTTATACGCTTTAGACAATTGAGCCATCAAGGTCGGCCGGCATACATTTGGTGTGAATAATTCAAATCTTCTGCTTAAAAAAAACATTCTGAAATCTATACTAATATGTATTATAAGGTCGAAAGTATGTCTGTCTGTCTGTCTCTCTATTTGTTACCTTTTCACAACTAAACTGATGAATCAATTTTTATGTATAGAGATTGATGTGACCTTGGAGAAGGACATAGACTACTATTTGTCGTATTGAAGAGAAAACTTAAACTACGGTGAAAACGAAGCTTAGATACTCTTGATTTTGGCAACACTTGAATCCCAAATAGCAAGTATACAGCCTGTTAAGGCCTCAAATATCGTATATCGAACAATTGATCAAATATCAACTTAAAATAAAGAAAAATAATGTCATGCTAAATTATATTCACCTTTGTATATGGTAGGTCAGAACAATTATTAATATTTATAAAAAAAAAATCATTAATTTTGTTTTCTAACTTTGATTTAATTACTTCAAATGGTCTGCTTCAGAATTAAACAAGACCACCCAATTACAGACCAAAACCTTAAAAATTGAGAGTCTAATTACAGAGGGACAGACAAACAGATAAAGCGACATGTCTAGTTCAACTAGTCTCTTGAAGTTGATCATGAATTTATATATTCATTTATAAGTATTTATGGGATCTCTTTTCATGCGTTACAAACTAATTAACAAAATTTTAATACTATTATTTTTTTTTATACCAGTAGATGTTCAAGGCATTACTCGAGGTAGATTATTATTATTACAAATCGACTTAAAAAATAATTGAATAAAAATATGGATGGAGATTTTTTATTTGATTTTTTTTTTTTCATAAATAATAATTTATAGATGGGCGGTATGCAGTTCTCTCTGAACGGTGGGTCCCAATGAAACAGAATTGGAAACAATCCACAAATATTGAGCACAAATGTTCGTACAGCTACGAAGTGTGCAACACCCAAAACGAGATGTCATCGACCCTTAAAAGTAGACATATTATTTATCAAGATGTCTCGATCTAGCCACCCGGTTTGTATGTCCATGTCTATGTAAATAAAAATTCTAGTCGCACAAAATAACTGAATGAAAACTTTCAATCTTACTTAAGATCGGTATGGAGACTATCTGCGGCCGGCATTAGTTCAGCATGCCCAACTCAATATGCCACTCACACTTTTAGACCTAGCCCCATTTAAATCCCAATCTCATTATGGAGTTTAAATACCAAAAACTTTTTATCATATCCAGTGTCCACACGAAATGAACTTTGATGGCTTGTATAGACTTATGCCCTTCATTTAGGTAAATAGACATTGCACGTCTACTATCCTGAAAGAGCCCACTGCCCTTCTTCATTGTTTTTAAAATTTTGGAGTAAAACCTTTTTAGTTGTTCAGTTCAGGTTCAGTTAAAATGTAAAAGGAATACTAAAATTTGGTTGTACCACAGCAAACCTTTTCTGTACATAGACAATCGGTGGCCAAATATAGAAGTAGAAGGTACGTTGGAAAATAATATATTCTAATTTTTGTTAAAATCGGAATAGGCAATATATGAAATTTGGTATATAGTTTATAAGATCGGAAGAAGTAACCCTACTAATTTTTGTCCTAATTAGAGTGATATGCAAAATTTCTCATATATCTGAATCCGTTTGAGGTACAGAGATTTAATTTCGTATAATAGGATCGGGTGAACTAAGACCCATTGAACAAATATGAACAGTTTGGCTTAACTGGGCTTAAGCGGGGTTCAGCTAGTAAGGACTATATTTTGTTACTAGCTACGCATTTTCTTCGCTACATTGGCGGAGCTTTTCATTTTCAATAATTTAATACAGTGCTTATTCTTTCGAGCTGGTATCCAAAAGTTTTTGATGCACTACTCATCTCATTCAATTAAATTTTTTCATTATTCCATGTATTTAAATTTTTACTCCTTTCATTTATTTTTCATTTAGGCGCTTTGAAGACAAAAATATTAATAAAAACATTTCATGATGTGCATATCGTAATACAAATTCTTAAAGTTAGTTTAAGTACCAACTTAGACAGCTAAAACATCTTATTATCCTTAGACTAAGACCTTGTATATGTACATATGTCTATGCGTATATCATGTCATGTAACTTTTTAAAAATCCCTTCGAGCGCCATTTCGCATGCGGACACAAAGGCGTGGGTATTAACTAATCGAATTAGACATAAGAGCAATGCGCGCTCGTACAAAGTTACAACGATTTATACACCTATGCATATTCAATCATTGACTATGAGAATGCTATGCGTTTCCACTATTTTCACATGATCAAAAAAATTATATAAGTATCCACAATGATTCCCACTTGCTGTTCCATATGCGAAATGTTGTTGCTTGTACTCGTAAAATATGTTCGAATGAATTTTTATACGATTTAGTTACTTTTGCCTCACCTGCTCGCTTTCTTGGCGAACTTATATGAGCCATGCCTATCTATCTACACTCGTATTGCATGCAGAGCATAAGCTATATACTTGTACAGAGGGTGAAGTGAAGTGATTTTTTGTTAAGCATAAGGAATTCGGGCTATTAGCGCCAAAGGATTTTCTCATGGTTTAAAAATACTCAACGTGCGACAAATTTCGCCGGGGGCAATATGCAGCACGAAAGCTGCACGCTCACTCAACTGACTTGCTCTGTGTGTACGTTGCAGCCCAGCAAAAAAAAAAAATAAAAAAAAAATCATGAAATGAAAAAGTAAAAGAAGCAGACTAAGCCCAGTCGATTTTAGCCAGAGTCCGAGTCCATGTCAGCCTACTAACAAATAAATGTACGAACCGAACAACAGGCACATCTGATTGCATAGCAGTCTAAACAGCTCTCACCCTCACCCGCAGTTGTCGCCATCATTTGCAGAGCGGTACAAACTTGTGCTTTATGAACAGGCGCGTACGTCGGTCGGTCGGTCATTCGGTCGGTCAGTTGGCGGGACCACTGTGCGCACCAGTGACCAGATCAGACCAAGCAACTGCGCTGCTGCTGTTGCTATACAATTTAATATTAACTTGATAAACATTTTGACCACGGCAGTTAGTAAGCAAACGTACGATCCACCTACTCTCCTTCCTTAGCAGCAGCAGCAGTAACGCAGTAGATTCAACTTCAGCGGCGGCAACAGCAGCACCGCCATCATCATCAACATCATCATGGACATGGCCGGTTCGGTCGGGGTCGCCGGTCATTCGCCACTCGTGGTCCATGAAATAAATTTCGTTAAAGGAAAAAAATCGAAAAAAAAAACTATGCCAAGCCACTGATTGCAGATTCGCACTTGTGCAGCTTTTCTTTGTCGAGTGGGCGGGCATGCGGGCAGTATCGGGGGCGTTGGCAGCAGCATCGGTGGTGGTGGTTATTTGTAGTAGTGATCTTGGT
This sequence comes from Leucophenga maculata, assembly GCA_035044805.1. Lineage (NCBI taxonomy): Eukaryota > Metazoa > Arthropoda > Insecta > Diptera > Drosophilidae > Leucophenga > Leucophenga maculata. The sequence continues at coordinate 612,874 of JAWNNP010003928.1, read as the reverse complement.
AGTCAAGTGGTGTTGGTGGTGGTGGCTATTTTTCTGATGGAAGTTTTTGCTGCTGTTGCTGCGGTTTTCTTTATTGTTGTTGTTATTAGTGCACAAATATAGTGTTCAGGGATGCATAGTTTAGAGTTATTCTGATGATGTAACTGGCGAATATTGGATTTTCGTTTAACGAACTCACTAGATGCCACAGGAATAAGCAAACGGATCTCCGATAGACTATGGGAACTATGGGTATCCAGAACTCACAGAATTCAAACATAAAGAAAAAGCTGTTCGGTGCTGTATCGGAGCTATATGGAAGCGAAAGAAAACAAGCAACAAAAGCGGTAATAAGAAAGGTTCATTGAACAGCCGAAAGCATCTACTAGTGGAGTTAGAGCTAACCAGCTGCTAGCAGTTACGCCTTTTGCCTAAGGACGATAAGTGCTGGGCCGAATCCCAAAAAAAGCAAGTTATGCTGACAGTCGTGTTGCATGTAGCATACTTAGTTGAAAGGATGCGGCATCCATCTATAAAAATCTATAATACACATTGCAAAATATTCTTCGCGAAAAAAACGAAGGATCAACAGATACTTGGAGAAGGATATCACAACGTTGGCTTGCGGTAATAACTTGTTAAATCCTTCGAACGAAATTTATGATAAATCTAATTTATATAGTTTCTTCATATGAAGCATCTGCAATTGTAGGTTCTTAAAATTTATTTGGACTTAGCCATTTATCGCCATTTAAATTTGCCATCTATTCATTGTTGTTCACTGCAGCCCTGCATATTTTATTGAAGAGCATTATAAACTTTTGGGGCGCATTTACCAATGAACTTTATGCACATTGATGACGACGATGACTATGACGACGACGAACAAGTACCTAAACGAGCAACGAGCATAAACTGCTTCAACTTTAACCACAGCCAGCAACTGGCAAGCGTCAGGCTCAAGCTATATGGCATCAACTCGAACTCGAACAGCTTCAACTACAACGTCAGCAACAGAGCGGTCCGGTCGGTTCCCATGCAAAAGTTTCTACAAATATTTTTTGTGAATTATTACCTTCGTATTTTTCCAGTTCGCGAGGAGTCAAATTGGTCGGCACACGCTCGAGGGCACACGCCATTTCCCACGGAGGAGCTGAGCTGGACTGAGCATTTATGGCTGCGAATGGCGGCTGCCGGCTGCTGTTGCGTTGCCTCTATCCGCTGCTGTATATGCCCGCCCGCCGCCCGTATGCCGTACGCCTGACCGCCACGGCGCGCAAAATGATCAAATCACCAAGGCGCAAAAAAAAAAAAAAAAAACAGAAAACGCATCGACTTGCAACAGCAGTTTAAAGTTTGTTGTGGGAGGGAAGCGGTATGAAATGAGTTACATGCAAGTTGTTGCTACGTGCTGCAACAAAAGCAGCAGCTGCTGCAGTTATTGTTGTTGTTGTTGCAGTCGATCAATTAAGCACACCGTATTCTATGCAAATAAGTATAGCACCACCAGTCACACACAGTCATATTTTCCAATTTCGCGCACTTGTGTCAAAACGATCGAAAACTAATGAGAAAAAGTAGCGAAGTAGTCTTGAGTGCAACTGTCAAATGTCCGTCTGAGAGAGAGAGAGATCGGCAGAGTGCGATCAGCACGAGCAATCCACGAACTGTCTAATAAATGTTGTCTCACAGTCGTAATGCGGCATAATTGCGCGAAATCGAAGACACCATGGACACAGAGTGCCATTCTGTATGCATACACACCATGCATACTCCACAGTACAGACAAATCAAATATGCGGTTTAATATTCAGCAGCAAAGCGCGGGAATCGAATCAATGGCAAGTCCTGCTGGGAATTTGATGCCACATTATGACGGCGACGACGACAACGACAGGGACAACTGCAACAGCAATAGCGGCCTACACCTTTTGGCTAATAGAGAAACGCTTAAAATAGCCAAACTCTTCGAGTACGAGAGTCTTCAAAAGAGTTCTCTATGGACTGAATCTTCCATGACATAAATAGAATGGAACATTAGAATTTCATGGATATATCACAACATGGATATATCAGTGTGCTAAATAAACATCTTTACCAAAATTTGCAAGCCATGCTAATGGTGAGAAGCTATTTCTACCATAAATTATATGGATGTCCAACTTCTTGATATGAGGTCCTACAATATTTATTTTTCTCAACTGATGTAGTACTTTTTCCAGTTTTAATCGTTACCATTTTGAGATGCTTTCCTGGCTAACTTTTTCTTCTCCGTAGTGTTTCATAATACAATACAATTAATATGAAGGAGCTAACAATCACAACGAAAATAAGTAATAGTAAATATTGGTTGTTTTTGGATCGCGGATACCGAATCTCAAATCTGATTTTTAAAGATCAAAATTACGAACTCTTTATACCAATCACATATAGTGAATGGGGAAAGTTTGTTACTCTTCCAAGGAGACAAAAAAAAGAGGGAATTTAGGCTCTAAAAAGTATAAAAACATTTTGAGTCAATTTAGCCATGTATTTCAGTTCGTATGGTCGTTTTTGCGTATTTTTGATGCATTTATTTTTGAAGATATCCAGATGAAACCTACCAACTTAATTTTTTTTTTCCATGAAATATGTATAACTTCATCATCTGTAAAGCTCACTGTGAAAGGGAAATAAAAGAATATAGACTCGAACTACAACATTAGATGATGGCTAATTAGTTGGCGCACAGCTAGCTCCTTAATGAATGAGCTTACTGGAGCAGGTGTTTTCAGGTCTCGCACTAAGTACTTTGAATCGTTAGGAAGTTTGAAATGTGTCTTTCGAGTAGAAATTTATGCAATAGAAAGATGTGCCCATTCAAACCATGAATCAAAATATGACAATATCTCCAAAAGTCAGGCGGGTATTAGAGCATTAAACTTTGGAGGATTTAACAAGCGAATTCTATTTTGGATACTAGGAAATGCAGATATATCAAGAAATGAATAAGCTAATAATTTGGAAGAAAAGAAAAGAAGCAGCAGCTACTCCATTAAATGATCCAGAGATTTTTTACAGGCACAGAGCAGTTGTACTTAGGATTTTAGTCAAGGGAAAAGAGAACCAAGCCAGGAACTGCTCCTGCTGGCAGGTCATTACAATAAGAAAAGATCAAAAACATCCAATGTACTCAAGAAGACCGCTCAGAAAGTGATATCTTGCTGGACACTTATAAAATTGGTATCGAAAGTGACAGCATCTGTAGATTCTATTTAGAAGATGACAAATTCCTGAAACATCTAAAAAGTAATAATAGAAAATCGAAATAAGTATTAAAAATTTTACTCAAATATTGCTAGATTAGATAAATATTTCCTAAAGACTTTTCAACCAAACCTCCAAGTAAAGTTTGCCTTATTTAGCGTTGGATAACTTCTAGACACCCAAGCTTAAGTTAAAGCTAGTGCGATTTGCGAAGCATCAATGATGTCGCAGTCAATTCGTTGCATACTGCATTTGGTTCCGTTCAAAAACTATGTAACGACATGAGGACGATGAAGATGATGATGATGATGACGACGACGTAGAAGTTTCTATGCTGCCCAAACCCACGCGCATTTGACTCTTTTTATGCTTTTAATTGGCTTGTCGCATTTTCTGTAATACATGGAACACACTGTACAGAGCAGAGCAAACAGCGCGTACAGCGCGAGTTCCTTGCGATACAACAATCTTACTAGCTCGCTCATGGTGTCAAACTGCTCGCGCCTCCGCTCGATCTTGTTTAAGATGTGACCATCTTTCGCGCTTTGGACAACGGACTGGAACGGAACGGAACGGCTCGCATCGCATCTACATGCGTAGCTAATAGAAGTGATGTCGATAGCACTTAAACACGATATCCGTTTCAATTTGTTTGGATTCTTCAATTTAAAAGGTGATAATTTTCTACTTTATGGCCCTCGACATGTGGGCCACCCATAAAACTGATATCGGAGTAGGCATACACATACACACAAATACAGACATACGGAGACAGTCGCTTAACCACATTAGCCATACAAGACGATGACGACGTTGGTGACGGTGATGGTGATGGTGATGATGATGATGATGGCTACGACGAAGACGACAGCGACACAAATATCGTCGTCCGACGGTTCGATACGAAGAGTGAAGAAGCAGGAATTGACTTACCAGAGCCGTATCACTCGCTTAATTTGTTATTCGCTGGTTTTCACACTTGATAATTGACGCTGTGCGCTCAAGTTTTGAGTGCCAGCAAAGAAAACTCGCCTTCCACAAAAACTTCATCCATTCATTCAACGAAACAACCAACGAACCAACCCTCCTTTCACTCGTCCAACTGTCTGCTTGGTCTGTCTGTCTGTATCTCTGTGTGGGCAGTTTCATTTGCTCGAAATGGTCTTTGGGTTCGCGCACTCTGTGTATCGTGTATGTCTCTGACTCTGACTTGTTTATCAGCACGGAAGAATGTCTAAATTTTGATTACTGAATTTCAGCAATTTTATGTAAGCCCATAAAAATATTTGAACCGAATTTGTTACATACTTAGTTTATCTGTCTGTGTGTGTGGATTTTCATCTCTGCGCATAATAAAATGCAATTCGAATTGGGATTTAAACAACCAGCAATGATCTTGTGGGCGCCGCATTTATTTCTGTTTATCAACAAAGATTTTCTTTCATTTGTATCGCGCTACAAGTTTGTAAGTGCCGGCATAAACAATTAATTATGCATTGAGTGGTGGCAGAAATAATGTGAAATGTATCGCTGCTACAAAATGGAAGCTCTTACGAGTTAGTATTCCATTAGTTATATGGCTCGTTGTCATCATCATCATCGTCATCGACGAAGTCTTTGGTGTCGCGCCCACCTGCGTTGGCGGTTTTCAAATGTTCAATTGAAATTTTGCGATGAGAGTTGTGTTTAACGAGGGAGATATCGTGCATGCTTAAGTAAATTGTTTCTCGAGCAATATTATTTGTTTTTGTGTATTAAAATGTGCTATAAAATGTGTTAAGATATGTGCAAGTGAAAGACGGAAGATACTTATGTTTGTACAATATGGAAGATTTGTCAGTAAAATTTTGCATATGCGAGAGTGCTTTGGAATAGGAGTGAAATATCTTTAATATTGAAATATGAGCGTTGTATTTGGCTTACTGTGGAAATAATATAATTTACTGGAGTTTGTTTGAGATCAGATCTTGTTAGTTTCAGAATATATCGTGGCAAGTATGTGTCACGTCATCACTTAGGACATTATTAGATCATTGTGAAACCTTTTATTTTTTCTTATAACAACCCTGACGCGAATTTATTAATAATTTATATCATCTATTTTGTTCCCTTTAAAGAAATTCCCCTTAGGTGTAATGCACTGAGGCACAGCAACGCGTTCTTTATTTCCTCAATCGTGCGAAAAAGCTGTCTTTCCATATATCTTCTCAGTTTTGGGAACACGAAAACGTTGCAGGTGGTCAAGTCCGGTTATTATTGGTGAAAAAAATGTTGAACAAGCCACAATATGTGAGAAGGTGAATCATTGTGATGAAAAGACATGTTTTTTTTACCACATATCCTAGACATATCCTCGTATAACTTCTAGCAAACTGCACGGAACTAAGGAGTTATATTGACCGTATTCAACCTTCTAGCAAAAACTCAATATGCACCACTCCAGTATAATCCAGGAAAACAGTGAGCAAAATTTTCACATTTGACAGGACTTGGTGAGCTTTTTTCAGTATTGGCTTTTCTGGCCGCTTTCATTGGATTGATTAGGCTTTGGTTTCGACCTCATAGCCATATACCCATGTTTCTTCACAAAATGGAACGTGATGAAAATTAAGCAATTTCGGAACCAACTTCGCTTCTACACGTTTCATATAAAAACATTAAAAAAAAAAATTCCTGACATGTGCCAACCGATATGACGAATATTCTCAGAGACTTATCCAATAGTGACTCCACTTTTCTCCTTACAAATTTTCTTTACTGCTTACATCTATTTTTGACGAACTGGGGCGCCTAAAGCGGTCATTGTATTTAATATATTCTCGGGCTTTTACCACTTTTAATTTTTTTTAGGCCCTGTACCGAAGGTACAAGAGCCTATTGGGTTTGTGCAAATGTAGGTAACAGGTAGAAATAATGGTCGGAGACCCCCAAAGTTACACCCATTATGGTCAGGAGTGATAGAGGAGTCGATATAGACATGTCCGTCTGCCCGTCCGTCTGTATGAACGAAAGGATCTCGGAAACGGTAATAGATAAAGACTTCGTGTTTTTTGCATTCGACTAGGACTACTCCGGAATTTTACAAGTTTATTTTAAAATTTTGGCCCTTAAATCATGTTTGTCTTACTCTGATGTTTCCCAACATAGGATGGCCGATTTGTATGGGGGATACCCCTTTTAGTGGTCTAAACTGGACCTAAATAAAATATTTGATAAACATTAATGTAAGGTAATTAAAATTTTATGTTTTTAGCAAAACCAAATCAATAAATCAATAAATTTTATCTCATACAAAAACTCAGATTGAAGAGTAGCCTTGCATGGTAAGTGTCAACCCCAACTTAGAAAGGGGGTTAGCGTATTCATTTAATACAAGTTGTCTGAAGAATGAATAAGAGAATCTAAATATGTATTTGAAAGGATCTATCTTTTAAAATCTTCAAGATCTCGATTTGCATACGGACAGCCAGATAGACGTACAGAGGGACATGTCTATATCGACTCGACTTTTGTTGTTTATCAAAAATATTTATTTATTATGGAGACGTTCTCTCCTCCTTCTGCTTTTTACATACATTTGCACAATTTAAGTATTCTCTTTTCCTCTATGGGATAGGGGCATAAAAAGTGGGCCGATGGTTCGTAATTTGACTGCAATGAAAAAGTCTATTTGCCGAATTTAAGCTGTATATCTTACAGGCAGAAATATCTAGATCGGCTCTCATTGCGTCCCATCGCATTATACCTCCTTTAATGCGTTACAAATTTTTCGAGGATCTGTTACCGTCATACGTTGAATATTTTTTCAGTATAACAAATCGTATTATAGATATATGTAGAACGAATTATGTCTGAACAGAAACTGTGCACATCAATTTGTAAGTTTTTTTTACTCATAAACAGAGTTTCATACACACTTTAGCAATTCTTTTACGCTGCTCAATGAGGTAGACTCGGGTTTAAAAGAATATATAATCTAATCAGTCACCAGCAATATAATGGTGTACATTTTATATTTTATAATACCGATTTCTTGAGATTCAATTTCTAGCTAACGTTTTACTCAAATTTATCACAAGCATGAGTCCTGATTCTTGAACAGTCCTTCTTTAAACATATAACCAAAAACTATTAGATATAATACTAAAATTTTCTGTTGGTCTTTTTTTCCTTTTTGACCGAACAAATGCACAATAAGACAAACGCTTAAGGGGGAAATCACTTGACTTGTGATATGATGTCGAGTGTTATTATTATAATAGCAAATCGAGTGCTTTATCTTGTGTGCGCTGAATTTTCATAACATCAAAAATACTCATAAAAATAATAAAAAATTTTAAGAAATCAGGTTGCGCATTTGTTTCGATTAAAACGAAAAAAAGCTCAAAAGATATGTTTATCTTGAAATTACAACAACGAAACAATATTAAAAATAACAATTGTCTTCAGTGGTCTTTAACACCAGCAACGCAACGCAACGCAACGCAACGCTGATAGACAACAACGACAACAGCTCCAACGACAACACTTGAGTAGTCAGTTTCCAACGCAGATACAAAGCCGACTCAGAGCGCAAGCTGGACAAATGAACGCTTGAACATTTGACTAAAAAGCGTATAAACGATGCTCTAAACGCATTTGAATAACTCCGCCAACAATCACAAAAATAATGACGTAGCGCATTCCATATACAACATAAGAAGATGAACCGAACCGTACCGAAGCGACCAAGTGAAGCAATACACATTTGCTGCAGAAGATCAGTTGCGTTTAGTTGCGGGCGGCGGCAGTGATGACTACTCGAATCTCGATAATCATACAAAGCCATTGACATGAAGAACAGACGGCAGCGGTTTATTGGCGGAGGAGACAGCGGGTCTACCGCGCTCGACAGCCACACAGCAGGCGAGCGGCAATCTGGGCAATGTACAACACTGGGCGCTGGAGAGGCCTCATACATAAATACAATGGAGCTTCATAAATTAGTGATATTGCATTATTGGGCAGTTCGCGCAGTCAAATCCAGTTGAAGATTCGTTGCGGTTGCTTCATTTAGCAGCGTATGAATCTTAGTTCCTTCTACGCTTAACAGTAAATACTCTTTTCCTGACCTACGGGGGTCGTTACGCTGTTGCTGGTGGTGGTGGTGGCGGTGGCGTATACGCAATTTAGCATGCAAATTTATGTTTCTTTGAGTGACTCATGTCTCGAAAGTCATACAAAAAAAAAAAAAAAATAAGAAATCTTTCCATATAGCGCGCGGAACTTTTAAATCATTGCTGCTGCTCCTGCTCCTGCTCTATGGCTATTGTTAATCGATTGTGATTCCGCGGAAAACGCGAATTCACAGTCTGCGTCGAAGCCTTTACATTTGATGCGTTGATTAATGATGCGTCTTGCTTCCTTCGTAGCATGTGAACGAGCCAGCCTATTGACAGCTTATCAGTGTCGGCGACCGCAATGTCAGTCGTCGTCGTCATCATCTGGCGTTCTTCTCAACGCCAGACAAACTCCATACGGCCTCTCGCATGCCAATTGTTAGTTTGCATGTTCGTTTGACTAAAGACGCGCGGCTGCCCACTGCAATCTTTTCATTTAACTGATGATCAACGGCACCACCAACAAAATCAGCGATCAGCATCATCATCGCAGATCTACAAGCGAATTTCGCTGCAAATGCACGCAATGTCCGCGCAGCTTCTGCTGCAGCTACTATCAAAAATAAATATTGTATAATCGTTCCTCTTTCATTTCATGTATTTCTTACCACTTAACTAACTTATCGCTTACTTGGCCATATAGGCCCGTAAAAGATTTTATAGCTTAATAGCCAACACACATTATACACATTTCTCTTTGGGTGTATAATTAGCATTTTATAATCCAGCATTTAAAATGGCGTCGCATTTTATTTTCCCGCAAATTAAAACTGCGAAATATTTGAAACAATTTAATATCAAATCTATTTGCTTGATTTAAGGAATAATACAAAAATATAAAATATACGGAAGAGATTCCGGAGAGTTAGCTGGTAACTTTTTAATTGATCATTAAAATTTTTGATTCGCATACTTTGTTTTGCTGCACATTTATGGTTCTCGAAGACTATCGTTTGATATGATTAGATATCTCCTTATTTATCTTAGATGCACCTAATAAATTGTTTCAGTTTTATGTGCGTAAGCATTCTATTGCAATGATAAGAAGTATATCTAAGTGTTCTGCAGATCCATAAATTTTGTTCTTTGATAGCAGAAGCAGTGCTCTTGCTAGTTTTGTATTGAATGGCAACGCGTCACAGATCTTTTCAACTTAAAAGTAATGGCTAGAAACAACTATTATTCATCGGCTTTAAGGGTATATCAACATGTTACTATCAAATAGTCTGATAATAAGCATCGAAGACACAAGGAAGTATCAGCTCATCAAGACGAATCGATCTAGCCGTGCACGTCTATCTGTCAGCTGTCTGGGAGTCATTGCCCGCTCCGAATTAACAGGATTTCTTCTACCGATCTCATTGACATGTATACCAAATTGTATCCCAGCCCCTCTAATGGTAGCAAACATTTTTAAAACGGTTATATAGGGAAGGGGCCACCCACTCCAATTTTCACAACAGTAGCCTATATCCTTTCCGAACGTTCCATCTATTACCATACCACAGTTCATACAAATTGGTTTGCGGTTTAAGCTTGTCGTGTTGTCAACATGAGAAGGATCTACACAAAAATCAGTGTGTCAAGATCCTTAAGGATACCAAGGCATCGGTGCGAGCATGTAATGTCACAATAACCGGTCCCCGTGGCTCGCTAAGTTGTAGCTTCAAACATTTGACGCTGTATATGAACATGTCCGACAAGCGTACACTGAAGGTGGAGAAATGGTTCGGCAACAAGAAAGAATTGGCTGCTGTACGCACCGTTTGCAGTCACATTGAGAAAAGGTAACAGACAGTCAGACTTACTTGCGAATTTATAATATTAGCTTGGATGGATTATACCGAAATTCAGAGTCGGCAATCGCAAATTTATTTGCGTTTACTCCATTTCTTGTTGGTAATAATCGGCCAACAAACCCGCTTTTCTAGCTTAGTGTATAAATTCGAGTCAACTTATTCACTATTCGATGTTTCTGTGCCAATGAGACAACGGACCTAAGGGGATGTTCAAGTATTTCAGTGTGTTCCAGTATAACGTAACGCAATTTCCGGGGAGGAAATATAAAACGTTACGATGCGTTACAGGAGGAGAAGGGGGTTCGAAGAATGCGTTACATGACATTCTTTTTTTTTTTTTTTTATTTAAATAAGAAACTTGGGAACTAAAATCTCCCAAGTTGGCAACTGTCATATCTTCAAAAAAAGGAAGTTTTGCATCATCAGCTGTTCTTGGCTTATAAAGGCTCTAATGCTGATTTGTCAGCGCTTTTCTGGAGACCATAATTAACATTGCTATTCATGCCAGCGCTGCTGATGAACGGCGCCGAACACAGATGATAACGAGTTTTTGATATGATTCTAAAATTCCTGAAGTAGCATATATCTTCACATACTCCCACGCGTTTCTAACACTCATGTGGAAAGTAGGCAAGTACACATCGTACCCGTGAAGTTACCCACACGACAGACCGAGATGAACAAAAAGCATGAGGGTGTGGAATTCTACACTGCTACAATCAGGTCCTTGCAACCACTCACGTTGCTTCTGAGACCACAGCAAGTATTTGTAATCTCTGAAGTCGATAAGGCGCGTGTGCCAATAGGTTTACCAGCTGTGAAAAGTGAGAATCCTCTTTTAATGCATATGGAGAGTACTCACACCTGACATGCATAACCATAAGGAGTGGCATACGCATCCTCCGAAGAGAACACCCATGCTTATGATTTCGAATAATTTTTATCAGTGTATGCGTTCAAATACTTAATGACGACAGAATCGAACACCGTGAAGCCAGTGATGATCATCTTTGTAGATGGTGGGCCGGACGAAATCCAGCGTTAAAGGAAAGTCAAAAACTTTGCTATTCAACATTTCAAAATATACAACTTCGGCAACCTGTTCATAGCGAGTAATGATACTGGGCGGAGTTCATACAACCGAATTGAGTGAGGCATCCTGCCGCAGAAACATTTAGGTTCTCAACTTGACATCAAACGAATTAATAATGATTATGATTTGGAAAAACGCAATTTTCAGCACGCTGGGGATATACTTGCTAAGCAATATCTTGGTACCTAGACACCACTTCTTGTGTGGTTGCCTGTTGATCTATCGTATCTTCTAGAAGAGTTTAACCAGATAATTTACAATTTTTATGCCCATTAGTACAATCCGACCACAATTCTTTCAAAAATTGCGTTACGTAATACTTGAAAGCCCCCTAAGCCGGTTCACAGCAGTTGGGAATTCCTAAAAGCGATGGAGTTCATTTTTGGCTAATGGTTTTATTAGTAAACAAAATATATTTAGGTGTACAGCAACAGACCGACATGTGCTTCAGACGACATTGCAAAGGAGTTAATTTCGTGCTGAAGGCGTGATTGCACTATATTTGATCATCATCAAAATTGATCGCCATGTAATGCTCAATGATGTTCGCTGTCGTGCCATATTGAATAAGTATTTTTGTCCAGAATTAGATGGGCTTCTCTTCAGTTTTATGTGGATCAAACAAAATTAGAACAAATGCCATACACCTGGTCAAACAATTGTTTTATTTAAGGGGATTTGTATCAGCCGTGTTATCTCGAGAAATAAATCGGTCGTAAGGGGACCTCAGACATGCGATTTAATGTCTTTTGATTTCTGTTGGTAGCACTCATCACATATGAATACCAATTAATCGAACTCAGCCGAGTTACTGGCTATTCCAGTATACTAGGTATTGATATGGCGAACGAGTGCGCTAAGACTTGCTCAGCATTGGTAGCGACTTTTGGTGACGGATATTGATAGACTTTTTCACGACATACACTCAGAATTAACCAGAACCACCAAAGAGTGAGCAAGTAGGCGCCAAACCGTCATGTGTCAAAAGCACAATGGCTGAGATATTAACCAAAGATATTAACAAGAACAGAATCAGGATGTTCAGGGTAGTCCTAACTAGACATTGTTTCATTGTTCGAATGACACAAAAGATGAATGTCCTCTCTCAGAACTTCTGCCCTAGTTATGGTGATAAAGTGGAGCTGGAATTCGATTTATCGGAAAACATATTTTTTAAGAACTGAAGAGTGCAGGGTGCCAAATATAACCAGCTGCCTACCGTCTAATACAATTGCGACATGACTAGTTAAAAGTATAAAAATCTGACAGAAAAATCCAACCTAACCGAAAATCTGAAATCTATTTTATGTTGTTCGACTTACTTCTCAAACATTTTATTCCTACATAAATAGCTGAAACATTGGCGGAATACTTCGTTCAAGTTCGATTACGATTCGGTCAAATATGTATTGCAAAAAAGCATCTACAGATTTTTACAAAAAAAAAAAAAAATTACTGCTTCGTTACATATTTTTTGTATTCTATACAAATCAATCCAAAATCAATATAATGTATTCATTTCCACTTCATAATCGAATTACCACCAATTGCTTTTACTTTTTGAGTTCCAGCAAAATCAATTTTCGACAGCGATTGTC
>JAWNNP010003926.1:0-44448 GCA_035044805.1 Leucophenga maculata | reverse complement strand
ATCCTCCCTCTACTTCGTTCAGTTTCGTATTGCTGAAAATGCAAGATATCAAAACTAGCGAGTACGATGACACTGCAAGACAAACGAAAATAGAGTATAAGAGAAAGATACTCGCAAGTAAAACGAAACTAACGAGTAAAACGAAACTAACGAGTAAAACGGAATAAAAGCGAAACTGGTGAATAAAATGAAACCACAAGATAATCGAATCTAACGAGTAAAAAGGAACTGCAAGGAAACGATATTAGCGAGAAAGACGGAGTATATATGAGAATAGCGTTCACCACAAACGACAAAGAGGAAATTATCAAAATACGAAACTAGGGAAATAGAATAAAAGTGGAACCAACGTGTATGATGAAACTACAAGAAAGCACAACAAGCGAGTGAAAAGAGCTTTAAACATTTGAAATATTTGAGCTTCCGTGTCTATACTAAATCTCGCCGAGCATTGCTTCTTAGAAGCCTGCCAAATTAATTGAATTTTATTTCTCATCATTTGCATCACCCTCATAGCCTACACTCACCCTGTATACCAATGCATTTTGTACCAACTCGCCGAATTTTTTTAGCATTCCATATGGCAACGCATTAAGTTGAGTAGTTTAAGTATTTACTCGTTGCACTTGTAGTGGCTACCAATTGTACATTCGAACAAATTGCTGCTAATCCTTTAGCCAAATGCGATTTTTGTGTTTAAGGTTTATTTTATTTTTTTTATTTTTTCCTGCAACAGGACTACCGGCTTATGCCACATAGCCTATAGCCTGTAGGATTTTAAATGCGTGAGTACTACTGTATAGACATCTCGTGCGTTTTTCAAGTGGCTGCTGCATAAATAAATGCGTGACGCAGCAATTGCAATGTTGCACGGACATAAAGCAAAAGGAGTAGGGCTGCTGCTGCTACTCCTGCTGTCCTTGTTGACCAAGTTGACTTTGAAAATCAATTAACAACATCAAACAAAATGCTGACGGTTAAACGCTGACGTTGAGCGGACATTGCGGCGTTGCCTGTGGGACTAAAGTCTAAAGTCTCCTGTGTGCGTGCGTATGTGTGTGTATAATTGTTCATGAATATAGGCAGGACCTAGGATCTGTTCGTCTGTCCGTCTGTCAGTTTGCTTGCCGTGCGTAAATTGCAATTGTAAATCAAATATGACAAACATCGTCGTCATCATGTCGGATTGTGCATGTGTTGCACATTAATTGTAGCGCCTTGCATTGTCGTTGTCTAATGAAGAGAGGGGCTGGAGTATGTTTTGTGGACATTCTATTAATTGCTGAGCCAGCATAGGTGCATTGCTCATTAAATGGAGAGATAAGTAGACAAATGTTTGATTTAAATTTTGCAATTAGTGTTTAAAAAAAAAAAAAGCTAGCTAAGCTCTATTAAAAAGGGAAAGGAGGAGCAATCAATTGATGAGGTATTATGTGGATTTGGAAGGACTTGGTAGTTGGTAGGCAGAAAATGCTCTACCAACCAATTCTATGGTTTTTAATATATTTAAAATGGTTCACTACAAGCAATGGCTAGAATCCTAGACTCAATAAACTTCAAATAAACTTCAAGCATTTTCCACCCATTCCATTTGTATCAACAATAATTAAGATGCTATACTTCATGTTCCCTTACTCCACACAACTAATTAACTGTACGCAGCACAGCTAATTTTAGCCACAAAACTTAAGAACAAACATAAAGAAATGTCATAAAATCATTTACAAGTCTACAAGTAATATATTCAAGACAGTTCATTGACTCAATCAAAACTCAAATAAGCAGAAGGAAAAAAAATGCAATACTTTATGTGCACGTAGCGTCATAAAATGTGATGTCAACGCACCAAAAAGCGCCCAAATCAAAGTTTCACCCATGCCAACACGAAGTGATAACTCTAACTCGAAGAGGGTGTAACTGGCTGCTAATAAAACTACAAATCAAGATATGCGACAAACTTTGAAAATCAGTTTGAGGTCCTTACATAATTATACGAGAGAGGACTGAGTGGAGTTGAGTCGTTGCAATAAACGATTATGCGCAACATTTTAATGGGCAATTTATGACTTGACGCATTATGCAAAGTGCAAGCAAAATAGGCTTAAGGATAATAAATGCGCAACAAAAAGGATAATAAACTAGCTTTTGAAAATGTTTTGAAGAGTGTGGCGAAGCATACTAATTCTAATGTATATAAAATCGATCGATGTAGTAGGCTTAGCTAGTTAAAGTCAGTAAATTGCTAAATTAAAGCAACAGAATTTGTATTCATAACAAAAAGTATTTCATTCTATTTTCTAATTTTACAAACACAAAATGTCTGCCATACGCAAGGCGAAGATACTACAATCTTATGATGATAGCATTGAACGTTTACGTGTAGAGTCCTTTGCACTGGAGGAACTCGATCAGAGCCGTATTACTATGAATGATGTCATGCAAAAACTTTTGCATGATTTCGCCACCGAAAATGATGTCATGACGGAAAAATTTGATAAGGTCCAAACGGCAATGAAAATTGGTTAGTATTCGATATAAAAAAAATTAACTGATTTATAGTAATTTTTTTTTTTTTTCAGAAACCGACAAATGGGCCAATAAGACAGCAGATGATTGGGTGCCTAGTGAGTATGCTGCAACAGTGCCACCAAGTCAATTATTGTCTGCCGGTCATGCTAAGGATGTGGTAGCAGCTAGAACTAAACAGTTGCAAAGATTAAGCAAGACTTTGTTGCGTCAAAAGGATAACAGAGTAGTGAGCTTCAAAGAAGCTGCGAAGCCAAAAGTGCATCCACGCAACACACAGTTGGCAGTGAGCAAGGCTTCAAGCCTGAAGCCACAATT
Organism: Leucophenga maculata; assembly: GCA_035044805.1. NCBI lineage: Eukaryota > Metazoa > Arthropoda > Insecta > Diptera > Drosophilidae > Leucophenga > Leucophenga maculata. The sequence continues at coordinate 41,604 of JAWNNP010003926.1, read as the reverse complement.
GCGCCAATCAACTACGAAGGCGGTAATATTTAAATAAATACATAATTAAATCTATAAATCCCAGCTTTAAAGCAATAAAACATAAAGAAATAACTTCACACAAGAAAAATAACAAAAAAAAATTATAAAATAAAAAAAAATACAATTCCGCAAAACAAAACTCAGAGAAACGCAACAATTTACCGAATTTCCAAAAAAAATAATTTATTAACCTCCAAACTACAGATGAACTTACAAACCATTAAGAAATTAATCAAAAATAAAAAAAGCGACATCTGAAACCGCAAAGAATTTTTCAATAGACCAAAATATGAGATTTTAAAACTATTTTTAATCAACTTCCAATCTTAAGATGCAAAATGCATTAAGAAAGTAAACAAAAAAAAAAAGTGGAGACATCTGAAACCGAAAAGAAATCTTCAAATTGCATCTTTAAACTAAAATACTCACGAAAAAAACCGAAACGAAATCTTCAAGAAGCCTACATTTCTCAGAACATAAATTTAAGACCTAAAAGTTTAGGTCACACCAATAATACGCAATGAAAAGAATTCCTAAAGTAAACTAACCCATGAAGAAAGCACTCATGAGGAAACTACAAAACGTACTAAAAAATACCGCCCAAAAAAGGAGTATTAAAATAAAAAAAAAAATACAATAAATCTACAAGCTACTGGTGCACTACTAACAAAGAAAATTCCCATTAAATAAACCTCCCAAGAAGGAAATTGCAAGTTTAAGTTCAGTACTCACTTGGCAAGAAGTAGTCAAGTAGAGAAAAAACCTTGTGTAAAAATTTGTTCCAAAAATTTTATTTGAAAGAAGTTTTTTATACAAAGTTTTTTCCCTAACCATAACATTTATTACCATTTGAGTACAGAGTTTAAGAAATAAAATAAACCAGAAGCACTCAAAAAAGTTTAAAAATCAATGTTGAAGCAATAAACTACAAAGAAAGAAGTTCTCAAACCAAATGTTAAAGAAACTTCATTGCCAGAGTTGCACCAATAAAACATAATGAATACCTTCAAGAAACCTATAAACTTCCTACGACAGAAATTCTTAAAATAAATTATTTACGGGTTCATCAAAGGAGTCCAAAGAGAGATGTCTTAACACAAATATTAAAGAAGTTTAACCAAATAAAGAAGATTCCTAAAAAAAAAAAAACAGAAAACAAAAACCGTTAAGTTTAAAATTTACTCATTATTCACAACCACAGAAGTTCTTAAAATTTATTTTCAAGATACTTTGAAGTCTTAGATGCATCTATGAACGGAGAAAAAAATCAATTCTTAATACAATCCTAAAAAATCAAATTCAAAAGACAGCATAAAAATTACAACAAATCCTGTAAGTTAAGAGTGTTCCAACTATTTAGAAGCACAGTTATTATTCTCGAAATAAACATGAAGAAAAGCCAAAGGTGTACCAATACTCGAAAGTACTCAATAAAAACATCGAAGAAAATTACTTAAACGACAAAATCGTTCAATACAAACGCACACAAAAAGATGCACCAAGAAGTTCTTCCAACAAACCACCTATACACTGCAACAAAAGAAGTCCCTAATAAAGGTATCTAAAAAATGAATTCTGCATCGACCAAATCGCTCAAAAGAAAAAAGAAGTTAAATTCTGCAAGTTAAAGATGCATCAAATATATACGATGAAAGAAGTTACATGCATCAAAAGCAGCGTTAAACTTTAGAGACTGAATGTATTACAGAGTTCATACGTGAGAAATAATTATGATTTTACACATTTGAAACATTTACGTACATGGAATTTTATATTATATTTTTATGGAGATAAACATACTAAAATTCCTTGTTTCATAAATTGAAAATCATAATTTACTCTCTCGCATAAACTCCCCTCATATATATGTATTTTGTTTGAACTTGTCCTAAACAATATTTGTATTGCATATATAAAAAAATGTTGCGTAAATTGTTTACAAATTAAAATAAATTATATAAACTGCTGTAGTAAACGAAACCGAATTTAAAGTAATTATAATAGAAATCTAGAAAACACCAATGTTGTCTATACGGAAAACTTCAAATTGCCGATATAAAAAGTTTATTATCTAATCTGAGTAGCATATAATTTCATACTTTTTGTCTGACGTTATAAAAATTGTTTTGACGTGAAACTTCTATAATCGCATTTGGGTGTGAATTGAATACATGAGACTCGGTATGTAACGAAAACCGACACTAATTTGCATGGATATGTGCTGGTTAGTATAAAGTTGCAAAACGGTGTATACATTTACTGTGGAATCTAATTCTTATACGTATGCAGTTTATAAACTTACTCGAAGGCCTTGGCCTAGCACTATTTTTTAAGTGAAACTGATGCCGCTTGTTGAAATAAACATAGAAAAAATTTCTCGTGTGGGAGTATACATGTAGAATCTATCTTTAGGTATAAAAATAATATGTTCCGGGTTTCACTGTTAAAAACCCCATTGCATCCTATGTCACCAAATTATGTATAAATTGGTCTGCAGTATCGTGTCTTTTCAGTTTCTGTCCGGTATCTAGCGCTAAATATTTGCGATAATTTCTTTTGTAATTTTCTTAGCAATTATAGTTCGCAGTTAGTTTTAAAATATTTCTTATGAGTATCATAAAAGTTTCCTGAACTGTAAAATGTTCTTATTTATATAAGACACTAGCGGATCCGGTTTGCGCTGCTAAGACCCGGTATACGTGAGTCATCATTGATACATCATAGCATGCTACGATTCTTAGCTGACCCGACATACTCTGCTATACATCAATCTGTGTTTCTTTTATATGAGAAACATTTATCTAGTGACGTATGTTGTAATACATAATAGCCGCCTATGGGTTGGATTTTGATGAAAGCCAAGAACTATAGCCCAGCATACTTCCCTTAACACGCTCTCACCTCTGTCCCTCAAACAGCTTTATCCGATTAGCACAGTTTCCCTCCCTCGATTTATAATTGCGAATGTTAAGTGCTTATATTTAAAAAAAAAAAATAGGCTCACTATCACTCACACTCATCACACTATCCCTCCCGAGTGCTCATCTTACCGTGACACACCTCTTAGAAAACTACTTATCACAAACACCCACCTTGATACTCATATTAAAACTATTTGAGTATTATGTATTATTATTATATGAGCTATGTCAGTTATAAGTCTCATAAAGTTGTAAAAATGATGGATCGCGTTTATCATATTTAGGATCTCAATAACTTCCCAAAGTTTCATGGTGATCAGATGAATAGTCTATGAAAAAATAGATAGAAGATAGATTTAAAAGTTTGCTTAAAATAGCAAAGTTGCCTCAATTCTGGAAGCCTTAATAAACGACGTCATCAGTCGTTTCATACATCGAACGCCTGAAATATTTGTCAACTATATTATATGCATAAACATTTTTAATAAAAAGTTTGATGAGCTGCATGACTGGATTATATCCGACGACAGCGACGTGGACTTCCAGAATACGGAATGTTAGAGTTGTGATGATCTTGATGAAAAGAACTATGAACCGATTACAGTCTATAAATTGCTCTCATGTTTAAATAATAGTTCAAAAATTCCATGTTAATACAAACATTCTACTCCATATATAAATGCACTGATGTCCCAGCAAAGAATGTTCCTCTTTGTATGATGACGCTATTCGACAGACAAACCGTTGTTAGGGTAGGAAGAAACATCTCCGACGCTTTACTACCAAGAGAACGTTTAGTGATATTCTTCGGTACACAAATTTGGTGAGTTAGCAAGAGGTGCTCAATGCTTAAAAACCAGTTTCGACTCATGGGTTTAGTGTTGAATGAGCACAAACTATTCCTTCAATACGTTCTTCCCGATCATACTCTATGCCGATAACGAGCTATCAGATCAATTACATTCTCTGTCCATCATAATATTTCTGTCAGCATCCTTCTCAGTACTTCTCCTGCACACTATCCACATTTTTCTCTCTCTCTCTCTCTCACTGCATTACATTCACCTTTCCAACGAATTATAAGTGTTTTTATTAAAAAAAGAAAAGAAAAGAGAATCGCCTACTAAAGCTGCCTATAGACGACAAACATCTTCTACTGTTTTGTTCGGCTCGCTGTAAGTTTTCACGTCTGTAGGCTAGTATGCGAACTGTCGTGTGTGGTGTAATGTGTGAACATTAAAAGAAAATAGACGAAATAAAATAGCTTTCTGTATATGTATGACAAGAACAGCAATAATATCGACCGTCCTACTCATTTGAAATACAAGCAAACGATCAACCAACAGCGAACCGCTTGTCGTCGGTAGGCAGCTTTAGACTATCGCCTATCATAATACTCCACCATCACACACCACTACCTAACGCATAACTATTATTCAGAAAGCTGTTATGATACGCAAATGAAATATGTTAAAACTATCTAAGAACCTATAATTGCTATAAAAATCTTCATATTAATAATTTTAGTAGCCAAGCTGTTAGCTGGCTTTGTCACAGTGTTGCCACGCTTAGAGTTGATTTTTGCCAATCACACATTAAGCTCCATGAATAGTAAATATTTTAACAATTATTAATTAACAGACCATTTAGCAAGCCTTTAAGAAACTGTACTTTAAATTTAAAAGAATAAAATTTTTTAACAGCCTTTTTAATACTACTTCAACATTTCTCAATTCTTAGCCAAATCTGTCATAACAGATACAACACAATATTTCATTTTTTTGGCTCGAACAATACTAAAAAACAAATTTAAATTATATTATTTATATAGCTTTTAAATATATAATAATATAGCATGGCCGAAAATAGACCAATATTTCAGAAAGCTTATGCTGAGGCTAAACAGAAACTGAACAAAGAAAGAAATGATATGCTGCAAATGAAGCAACTGCATGCAGATAAGCACAAACAAATGGAGAATATTTTTCAAGAAATTGCCAAGGAAAAAGAAGCAATGGCCGAGCGGTTTCAGGGTGCAGAAAAGCAATTGAAGTGTGGTAAGTTTTGGAAAAATTAATTAAAAAGTTTAAATAATAATTATTTTAGTTGCTAGCCATGACAATAATTAATATAATATAAAATTTTCCATACAGAGACCGACAAATGGCTGAACACTTTAGATAAAATATCTGAAGTAGAGCTGCTACCTCAAAACAATATTTCGCTACAAATGGCTCAGCAACGTATGTACAAAAGATTTACCCTTTATTCTCAGTATAGGCTGCATAATATTTATTTCAATTAAATTTTTTTACACAATTCACAGCTAAGACTTCAATTTTGAAAAACCCCATTAACACAGCAACACAGCCTACTGTGCGCAAAACTGCTGCCAAGACAGAAACTAAAAAGAAAGCCTCCAAACCAGCTGTACGCAAAAATACACAAAATATGGAAATACTCAAGCAGGCGCCAAAGACTAAAGGATCCGATAAAGTACTGCAAGTAGCAACCAAAGAAGGCATCAGCAAGTAAACAACAAAAGTTAAGACTCCCGGAAAATTAGCAGCTTAGTTGCATAGTTTCGAATAAAGCAAATATCACGTTTATAATTAGTTTCTAGTATAATAAATTAATCTAAAGTTATTAATAAATAAAAGTTTCTTATTTAGAAAAGTCAATAACTATAAAGAAAAACACTTGAAGAGGTAGAGGAAGAGGTCAGTAGAAGATGGCATTAATAGAAGACAGCTTTTAAGAATTTTATAAAACTTTCTTTCAGTGAAAGTTATATACAATATTCTACAATGAGTGTCCACTGTATTACAGTAGTATCTTAGCTGAACTATTACAATAAAGGCATAAAATATTATGACCTGCGGTTGCTGCCAACCTGTGCTACAACAGCACATGCAAACAAATATTTTAATAGACGACTTGTGTAGCAGGTAACTAACAAATAAACGCTCGTTTAAATTATGTTAACCTCAAACAAGCAACAACAAAATAAAGCAAAAGGCAACGAGACATCCTACATTGCCGTGTAGCAGCCAACATGCGTTGCATTTGCAATTTACAAAATTATAAATTTTCACAACTGCACAATATGGCAGACTGCAACAATTGCTTTAAGACCCTTTTGCCACTTAGTTACACTGCCACCCGCTACTGAAAAACTTTTACGTGTTAAGTTTGCAGCGCTTCCTGTTAACAATAATAACAACAACAACAACAACAGAAGCAACAAATCCGACAATTGATCGTTGTTTCCGGTTTGCATGCGTGCTTCATTTTGTTTTTGTGCGAAAATTAAGTCGACTTGTTAGCTATCTCTCCCACTCGCTTTAAGTTTCGCTACTTCATTTTGCATTGAAGTTTTAAATACTTTTCGTGTATTACATGTTGTAGGGAAGTTGTACTCCATAAAAGTTTGCACGTAAGTTCTTTACTGAAATATGACTTCTTGCATGTTTCCTCCATGTATTTTGCATTATTTCAACAATTTGTTCTACACTATAATAAATTCTAAAGTTTCCTTAAAATATTTAGCAAAGCAACAAAATGTATGTTCCTAAGAAGTTTTATGCTGTTTAGACTATTTGTTGAGATTTATTGGGTTGACTTTTGCGCTCTCTTTTACCTTTTTTGACTTTGAAATATATTCAAGCGCTTTTCTATTATTTATATGAACTATGAATTGGCATTAACCCATAAAAGTCTTTTGGTTTATTGACTGCAAAAGCAAAAAAAACCTAGATATCCCTACTGTAGACATCTGAGAAAATTATTCTAAAATTTGCACCAACAGCTATTTTAATGAACACTAGAACTAGGCTGAATGGCGGTATGAGTAGCATTGCTTTTCGTCTTACCAAACTTAAGAAACAACAAAGACAGAGAAAGAAATATAATTCAGCTATTATGCAGTTGTTATCAAATACTCAGTGACTTTTTCGTTGGCCAAGAATATATTAACATGGAGTAAACCGCTATACAAAAACAACAAAAACAGAGAAAGAAATTTAAAATATAAAATTTCATTCTTAAAAGTCACTCAAGTCGTAATTTTCATCAAACTCAAATTTTTATTGAAAATGTTTAAAACTTAAAATGTTGATAAAGTAAAAAGTTAAGGGAATAACATATTGGGTTTATGGAACTCCTCGGTTTTTGGGTTAAGTGATATTTCCTCCTTAAGATGAGAGGTTATGCGGCTTTCTTTTGCTTATCTTCAATACACGTTTTTTCTACATAATATCGAGTCTGCAGCAGATATTCTTATTTTTTCTCCAATTATGGTATTCCCACGCACATTACTAGTTAAATTTTTTTTTTGTTCACATAAGTAAATTGATATTTTTTTATCTTCATTCATTCATTCGTTCTTATCGTAATTAGGCCAACAATCGCACTATAAATTGTTATCAAATTTAACGATTTATGCATTTCCCATGGCCAATAATTCAAAGTTGTTTTACATAGAGCTAAACAAGCTTATCAATCCAAAAGGTAAACACACCCTTTGACTTGCAAGACCTTTTGACACACGCGCACGCACGCATTGTATAACATGTAACGCATAGCTAATCCAGTTGCAGAGTTGCTCGATTTCGTAAATCTTGACAATCTGCTTATCACAGATGATGCTGCTGCTGATGATGATGAAATGTGAGCAGGGCAGGCGCTTCACGTTTATGATTAAAATCGCACAAAAACGTACGCAAACTTCCGGCCTACGGCGCTAGCCGTGTTTCAGTTTGCTGTCAAAGTGACAGCTTAGAGCTGTCAATTTGGTGGCGTGTGGCGCGTGTGAAGAAAATATCCTACATACGCACATTTTTGTGCCGATAAGGCATCAATTGAAACAAAAAAGGAATTTTCAAGTAGTTTGCTCTTATAGAAAAAAATATGAGGGGGGCTGCAGAGAACTGATCTGTCTGTCTGTTTGTCTGCCTGCCAACTGGAAGATTGCTTTATTTGATTTCATTTTGCTGCTGCTGCCATCGTCTGATTGGCATCGGAAATTGAAGTGTTTTTATTAATTCTTTTGCATTTGCGCCAATTTTTTTTTTTGTTTCGCTGAAATTTCATTATGGCTTCATTTCTGGTCAAGTTGGCAGGCCGCAATGTTAGAGGGTCGCTTTTCGCTTTGAATTCAATTGCTTTAGCTGCAGATTTCCTTTTGCGATTTTTATTGTTTTTACGCATTCATTGATTTAGTTGATTGACAGACGTTCGTCGACAAGCCGATTTGGCAGCTTTGACGCTTATTGAATTGACTTATTTCATTTGGTAGCTACTGATTTTCGACTTGACGCATGCAACTGTTGCATGCAGCCATGCGCGATGTGCGCGGATGTAAGCATCACCAGTAGTCATCAACTTGAAGCATTGCTGTCAAGCAACCAAAGAAATTCTAATAAATATTTCCACTTAATAACAAGGCACTTGCTAGCAGCTGTTGGCATTATTTGCATAAATAACGCATTGGTCGAAGTGATTTCGCATAAAAATATTATATTTATGCATACAAAACAGCCAATAAGAATCGGTGCTATATATATATACTTGTATATATGCAATTACATAAGTCAATTGAGGCATATTTAGCGAAAATACAAACATGTAAATAATATGAAGTCGAAGCAAATCGAAGACAAACAAGAAAATAAAAATACTCGAGTAAAGTACCCCATTGGAAATTTGACACAGAAATCAGGAATGTTATTTTTATATATGAACTCAGTTTTTCATTGAATTAACAACTAACATGAAAACTGAGCTTATTATTTAGTTTAACACTAACTTTGCGAGAGGTCTGCTGTTAAAAAATAGCCAAAATCCATCATAGAGAATAAAAATATTTATTTGACAACGATTTCACGTTCTTAGAACCTTTACGGCGAAAATATTCAAACGATTTTGATATTAATATTTGTTTCTTGTTCAAAATTGGCCTCATCAGCCATTGCTACCTTTTACGGCCAAAATATGCCACCGATTTAGCTAAGAATATTTTTTAAATGTATATTTTTGTTAAAAATTTGTTAAAGGTTTGGTGTTAAACCCTTTTACGCCCAAAATATGCAACCGATTTTTATTAAAAAATAGCTTAAACAGGCATTGTTATTTTTTAGGGTCAAAATATTTAACCGAATTCGATACTAATTTATTTCATTTGATTATTTTGATTAAAAATTGCTTGAAGCCTATGGTGAAACCTTTTAAGGCCAACATATGAAACCGATTTTGAATTAATATTTTTAAAACAAATTTATTTGATCATAATTAATACCAGTGGTCGTTGTTAAAGCCTTTTACGGCCAAAATATGCAAACAATTTTGATACTAATTTAATTTAAATGTGTGCCCTCTTTCAAAGAAGTCGCACAAACTCCAAAAATATCTTCAAGGTCAACTCCACTCACATTGATATGGATTTACTATTCTACCGAAATTTCCAGAATGCTACGGCGATGGAGTATTCAACCATTTTTACTTCCTATTGCACTCATGGTGCCGACTGCACTCGAACGTGAAACTAAGGAGAAAGAGACTATTGCTAAAGATATATTTGCTTAAAGAAGTGCGCGAGAGCAAATATGGTTTTCGATCACATGCTGAAAAATATGTATTACAGCAGAGATGCCTCCTACTCCTTATGGAAGGCTAGAAAAACAATTTACAGACCATCGATTGAGCAAGTTACCCCAATCAGCAGGTGGTCCCGCTTCAACGAGAATCAGGCCAAGCATGTAGTGGAATGTTTCAAACCTCTCTCATGGGCAACTACAAAAGAAGATTATAAAATCAAAAGCTTCTTAGCAACACCTCTGAATCTGCGCATAAAATCATTCACGTTATTTGAAGTCATCAGTATTTTCCAAAGCCTAAACAGAAATTTTACTCTGCAACAAAACGCTGAAGTCGCTACCAAAGCCAGCAATGATTTTTGTGGTGTTTCCTTTTAAGGCCAAAACTTTCCCTTGCAAGTGGAGGTTCGCTATCACAAGCCTGGCAAGCTGAACAATATCAGTCATCTGCCTTTTGTATCGAAGGTTTTGTAAAAAAACTGTTTGTGTCCCGGCTTGCTGGTTCTATGGAACTCCAAGATATTATCCCGATTCACCAGTTCCATGCAGCACTCGTCACTCCACCGAGTAGCTAACAGCATCCGCAGGTCTTTCAATGCTCCGCACGCTTTTAACCTTATGTGGAGCCTATTCGCGAAAATCTAAAACAGGTTTCCTGCTATTTTTTAGTTCTTACGTAGAGGAGCAAAAATTATTCTGTCCCAGACGCAGAATCCATGGGCATAACATCATCCAAAATGTTTATTGCATAATTTTGCGATGGAACAAGTGTTATAATATGATGCAACAGAAGGACTCCATGTTTTTGAATTGTTGCTTAAAAAATGAAACATAAAACTAAACAGTAAGAAGTGTACAAAAATATATGTTTTTCACTTTCAATAGACAAATTACTCCGGCAATACACCTTAATTGCCTTGTGATGTGCCAGTATTCCAAAACGAACAACTTGGGACTCCTATGAACATATGCTTGAGGGATCACTTTACAACGATTGTGGGTACCAAAGCAAATTTTCTTTGAAGCAATACTCATTGAAGTCTGTGCAAAAAGATGAAACATAAAACAAAACTTCCTACGGTTAAATTATATGTTCCACTGTACAAATGTATTGTATGTTCCACTTTGAAGAGAGAAATACTTAAAAGAAGAAGTACTTGGAGACAAAGTTGAGCTCCATGGATCACTTTACTGCTGTTGTGGGTACCAAAGACCTAACCCAAACTAGGGTTATTAAATTCGTTTATTGTTGTGAAGCAAATTTCCTTATCTCGAGCAGATACTAGCAGAAGGTCTCATGATCATTGCAGCAATAACTATTGCATATCTCAAAATAATTCTTAATACATTCTGTATAGAAGAAGTAGTTAATCTTCAGATAAACATGCTATATTCTGCTAAAAGCAATTCTACAAACTCAAAACAAATAAATTCTTGCACCACCAAATCATTATCAAAATCATGCCAAAAACTTTCAACCGGGTATGTAAGTAATATAAAGGTAAGGGATACAGCATATTGAATTTCAAAAACACTTTTTTTCTTGTTGTTTATACGAAAAATAATCAACAAAGGCACTAAAAGCAGGCAGCAGCCAGTCAGCCAGTTAGCGGCAGGAAATTTTATGGAAAAACGCAAATCAGGCAACATAAAATACTATTTATGAAGCCGGCAACATCTTGAATTGACAGTGATGCACTGCAAATATACAAACAGCAATAAGAACTATATATACATACATATATATAGAGAGAGAAGCGCAAACAAGATGTCGTGATAAAAATATGAACTAAATTTTACAAGCAATTGACACCCTTTTTCAAATTGACACTCGACCGACCCAAGTTGCGTTGTCGTAGCATACACAGTCAGTCAAGTCAAGTCAAGTTGAAATTTCCAGCTCAATATTACCAATGATTTTTTTACCTATAGAATATTGTATGTATGTAATTTGAACTCCTCCTGGCTGTTTAGCATATAAGAGTTTATAAGGGTAATTTCAATAAATTGTGCGCACACCCTTCAGCATACATATTTGACTTTTTATATACATCTTCCGCTTGCTTCGCTTTTCATATTTATTTTTTTTTTGCATAACAAATAAATAAATATATGAGAAATACGTGGAAATCAGGGTTGCTGGCAATTTTGTTTTCTTGAATAATCATAAATTTGATGTGTTTGTCCCACTTTTAGATATATATGTATTGTATATATTCTTACTTCAACTTGATTGAAGATTGAAAGATTAGCAATGGGATTTGTGTTTAGGCAATTGTTGAGTGGTAGGAGGGAATAGTGAGTTTGACTTTATGTCTTAAGAAAGGCAAATATGAATTTGATTTTCTGTAGGTAGTCCATTTTCCAACACTAGTTTTGTTTTTACAGTCGGACTGAGTTTCTTACTGTCTTATAAACATTTTTTTTTAAATTCGAATTAAAATTAAGTGTTGCCAAGTGTGTGAATGACAAAACATAATCGCGACGACATAAAAAACACAAGTTAAGTGTATGAACTACTTTTAAATTAAAAGCCTTTTCAATTAATGCTGCAATATTTTATGACGCATCATTTTTAAACTAGTTGTGAATTATAAGCGGTTTTCAATTTCATGAAGATAGCCTAAGGCCTACAATTTTTTCTTATAGCTATAAAATTTAATGAAGAGTAATGTTGCAAATGATTTTTTTCACTCTCTCTTGCGCTCTAAGCATTGTGCGATTCTTGCTCTTGTCAAAACTTTTAGTTTTTTTCTATCTTTTAAATATTTACCTAGTAGGTGGGGTAAGAAGAAACCTTCTTGATAATGAAGGTTTTCTAATTTTTTTTTTTATTTCATTCATTTTATATCGATTCTCTTATTACAGTTATTTTCCAACTTTTTGATCCCGTTCAAAAAGTAATTTTCCGGAAGGTCTGCAAAATAATCGTACGCGGCGTCGATGATCTCCTCGCGCGTTCTGAAATATTTATTGATGAGCCATCTATTGAGCTTTGGGAAGAAATAATAGTCCGAAGGAGCCAAATAGGGAGAGATATAAGATGAATGAGGAAGCATTTGGAGTTTTTTCTTGCAAAAACAAAATTTTTTTCGCTTCATGTGAGGCTTCAATCGCTCCAATAATGCGCAGTAATTTTCGCTATTGATGGTTTTTCCTCTTTTGAGGTACTCCACTAAGAGTATGCCATGACAATTCTTGAAAACGGACGCCATGACCTTTCCGACCCATTGAGCCTCCCTCGGCCGCTTCAGAGCACTCATTCTGTTCTCAGGCGTTTAATAGTGGATCCAGGTTTCATAAACAATTACTAATCGATGCCAAAAGTCCACCCCATTACGCATCAGCATGCTCAAATACCCTTCGAAGTGCGATAGTGTTCGTATTTTTTGTCCGGAGTCAGCATGCGCGGCACCCAGCGGCAGGATAATTTTTTCACTAGCTTACGCACCTTCACTTTACTGTCGGCCAACACCATTTCATATATTTTTTTGGCATTATCCTGTGTAACCGCATCGGAGGGCCTGCCGCAGCGGACTTTGTTGACAGTGGAGTTTCGGCCACCATGAAACTCTCGAATATTTCACGGTGTTATCTGAAGGAACTTTAGCCCTAAAATATATATCAAATTTTTCTATTGTTTGCTTCGCCATTTGGCCTCTCATAAAATAATGTTTGATGAGAGCACACTCTGTGGGTCAAGAAGTTTAGTTTTTACCCCACCTAGTAGTTAATACTTATCTATTTTTATGCTTTTCTTACTTTTAATAAATTAATAATAAGATTTAAATTCTTCTTTTTGAATTTAACTAATTTAATAATTATTTGTTTTCTTCCTTTTACTCAGCTATTTTTACCTCCTTTTTACTTTTACTTAATATCTAGCTTTTTCTTTTTGGATTTTCAGTTTTACTTATATAATGCTTAGCTGTTTACTTTTACTTAATATTTGTTACCTTTATTTCTCACTCTATCTGCCTTTAATAAGCTTTTTCTGGCTTTTTTCACGTTACTTTGTTAATGTTTAGCTATTGTTCTCCCACTTTTACTTATTTAATGCATAGCTTTTTTTCTCCCTTTTTCACTTTTACTTAGTTAATGCTTAGTTTTTGTTCTGCCTTTTTCACTTTTACTTAAATTATACTTGTTAGCCTTTTTCTCCCTTTATCTGCCTTTAGTTAGCTTTTTTAGCTTTTTTTAGCTTTTTCTTCACAGTTACCTTGGTAATGCTTAGATTTTTTTCTTAGCACTTTTACTTAGCGAATTCTTAGTTTTTTTTCTCCCCTTTTCACTTTCACTTAGTTATTACTTAGCTTTTTGTTCACTTCCTCTAACACTTTTCCTTTCATTAATTTTCTGCTTATTTACAAAAACCAAATACGTGATCGGATTTCTTTTTTAACTTTGAACATTATAAAAAATGTATCTACACATCTTCACTCATAATTCTAGAACAAAATCTGCATTGTTTATAGCTTAGATACTCTTTTTTTCTTTTTGTTAAAAAATAAAATGAACTCAAATCAAAAGCGCAACTTGAAGCAAACTTTAAACAACGCCAGCCTGCACGCAATTCAACATCAAAGTAAGTTCATATAATTATGCCATTTGCGATGCACGTTTTTCCAATTCAAAATTACTTGGCCTGTACGCTGTACGCTATGGCGCTTATCTACGCCAAAACAGTCGCTGTGTGACACATTACTAAAGGGAATAAAACCGAAGCGAATAGAATATTCAAGATATCAATGCAGTCGCTGTCTGTCTGCCTGTCTATGCTGTCGAATACACCCACTGCTGAGCTCATTTAAAAGTCGAAAAGAAAAAAAAAAATATATGAAAATATGAGAATTTTGAAAAGAAATTTGTTGCCCAAAGCTGTTTTTATGCCCGTTGGGCATCAATTTTGTGGAAAAATCACGCGCGCTTATCTCAAACCCAAGTCGAAGGAGCGCATGCAATTAACGCCCATTTCGCTGGCTGGCTGGCTGTCTCGCTGGCAGCTCGTGTCGCATCTTGGTATCTGGTACATCAGACCATAACCAATTGCAACCCCAGGCTTCAATATTAAATGCTAAGAAGCAGCTTCGGCTCCTTCTTACTTTATCTTACTTCAAGTACTTAAGTGCTACAAACAATTGCGAAAATGATTTGCAAACGAGCAAACGCGCAACATTCAAATCGAATTCGAATTCATATAGCAAAGATATTTACTGCCTTGACTCGTTGTCGATTCGTACAAAATTTTAATTGCTGTAGTGAGAAAATAAGTCGAATTGATAAGAGAGTCACGTCTCGGCAACAGATAGCGGCAGGCATTCAGTAGACATACAACGGAAATGGTTCAAGTCGAGTGGTTGGGGTCTTACTGTATACCCTAGCCTAGCTCCTTTTTTTCTCCCTCCCGCTCTATTTATAGCAGACAATGCGCTGTTTTTGTGTCTTCATTATCACTGACAGCGAAGGAAACAATGGTTACTCGTTTTATTGCTTTTGCTATGCGTTTATTTGTTTTTTTTTTTTTTTTTTGGAGGCGTTTTTATTTACCAGAAAGGATGCTCACAAAAGAAATTATGCTGCCTTCAAGTTGAATTGATAAAATGCTTAAATGACTTTCGAAAACAATAAATGAAGGCTTGCAATGTTTGTTTAAATGGTTCAATAAATGTTTCAAATGAATTTTCTAGTATTTATTTGTTATATAAAAAAAAAAAAAACAAACAGTTGTGAATTTGAATTGATTTGAAATGAGTTTTATTTTTGAAGTAGCTTTATTTTTGAAGATAATATAAAAGCCTCAAGTCAAGCAGAAGAAGTTGAGAGATGCTTTGATACTAAGCTGGAGTTGTATAATTTTTTTACACTTGGTATGCACACAGTATACAAGCTATTTAGACAAAATTAATCAAAGAGGAAACTCGACTTCGAGATAACCCTGTATGCTAATAGAAGCTGCAATATCTATGGCGCATATATTCCTATATTCGTCCGTATGCGATGTTTTATTGAAATTTGTATAAATTCACCAAACTTTTCCATTTTAAATTAAACTAAACCACAGTAAATTATTTCTCTTGCAAAACCCGTAAAAAGAGGACAGATATGTACCGGGGCGACCACGTCTAGTGATCCAATATAGAATTTTATTTAGTATTTCATTAGAATTTTAGCAATATACACCAAATGTTGTATTCTGCTGGAATAAAAGGACAAAAAAACAAAAATTATTTCATGCAAAAAATCCTAAAGGGTATGCAGATTTGTATGGGTAGTACCCTATAGAAGGAGATTTTCACGTTCATTAGGCATTACTTAACTGAAATGAAAACAGAAAACATTAAATATCCAAACTTGAAGGCGCTATCTATGATAGACTCAAAGTTCTTATTCAGACAGAATCGACTTGTCTTATTGTTAGGGGACCACCTCTTTTAAATAGTAGTCCGATTTGGATCAAAAATATAATGTTTTATTAGAATTGATACAAAATAATCCAAATTAACAAAAAGAACATAGTTTTTTTTCATACAAAAACCCTTAAATGTGGAACAGATTTGCTTGGAAGCCACTCCATCTACGGCAACAATCTGTAGTAAAATAAAATAGTTTGTTAAGATTTATGTAAAGTATTCAAAATTTGGCGTTTCTAATCAAATAAACGAATATCTACAAAGTTTTCTCATACAAAAATTCAGAATGAAGGGTAATTCAGAATAAAGGTTAAGAAGGTGGCCCAAGCACATTTTCTGAATACAAGTAATCTGAAAAGCAATTAGGAGAATATAAATTTGAAATATTATCTCTTATAATCTGCAAGATCTCTATTTCCACATGGACTGTCAGACGCACAGACAGACGGACATGTCTATATCAACAAAACTTTCGTTGCTGTTGAAGAATATATATACTTTATGGGGCATATACCAGAATTAATGGTGCACTCCTAAAACAATTAAATGTATGCATCTCACAATGGACAGGCCTCTGTTATCATACGGAACTAAACAGCTTGTTTACAGATGGGTCCCTAACATATGAAGCCACTGGCGCAGAGGTTTCCGGACCTCACACATTCATCAGTACCTTACAGGCATAAATATATGCAATAGAAAGATGTACTCAATTCATCTGTGATCAAGTCTGAACTGATTCTGAAATGCAGAGGTAAACTAAAGATCCTAGGAAGATTTAACAAAATTATTCTATACTGAGTACCCATTCACGCGAGCATCCCAGGAAACGTCCAAGCAGACGACTTGGCAAGCAAAAGAGCAGCTCCATTAATAGGTCCAGACCCATTCTGCGTACTCGGACCTGGTACAAAGAGTATCCTAGAAAAACAGAAAGAGAATAAAACCAGGGACATTTTCTGGAAGAAATATGAAGGCTTGGGAGAAAGTAAAAAAGTTTGCTGGGCTATTACAATAACAAAAGATTCGAATTCTGCAACGTCCTCAAGAAGAATGATCTAAGAATGGTTTCAGCTTTCCTTAGAAGTCACATGCAGACAGTTTTCGTCCTGCAATGTGGCAAATTATGCATTTGAGAGTTGAGGACACACTCAGCTACAAAGTTTAAAGTATTAAATAAAATACATATATAAAAAATTTAGGGAAATCGTTCACATCCATGTCGGCCAAAGCGTTGACCAAATCGTTGCTAATTATTGGGAAATTATTTCCTATGAACACGGTATCGATGTCACTGGAGCTTGTCGATCTTCAACTGAAGTATATCAAAGTATACTACAATGAGGCGTCCGGTGGAAAATATGTGCCACGTGCCATGCTTGTCGCCTCAGTACGCTCGGGTTCATAACTTTGTATATGTTCAATCGGAAGCCGGCAACAATTGAGCTAAGAGTAATTACACAGAAGATACTGAGCTGGTTAACTCAGTCTTGAACGTTGCGCACAAGAAGTCTTCATCATGCGATGCATATGATAAATATGAATACAGATGAAATTTTTTGCGATGGCAACAAAGCTCTTTATGACATAATAACTTGAAGGTACGGAAGTTGGTTAACTTTCAATGATTGTCAAACAAATGCCAAATGGTGCAGCTTATCCAAACTTTTACAGTTATCTTATCATAGCTGGTAGTTCCCGAAAACAGAAAACTCAAAAAGTCTCTCATATTTTAGGCACAACAACGACGACATCAAACCATTACGAGTGATGCACGCAGAATTCTATTTATCGCGCACTCTTTTTCTCAAAATATTGCATAAAAATAAACCCTTAAAATTTTTATTTAAAATGCTACAAATAACAGCTTGCGCTATTTACTATTGCAGTTAAATATAACAAGCTGTTACCCTATAATATTTCAAACAGATCCACACACAGATACAATGCAGCACGAGACACGCGCAATGTGTCAAGCATTTTGCAAGTTAATTGATATAATTTTTTAGCAAAATACAAAACAAAATATGAATGTTCGTTCCCCCCCAACGCTTAAAAATATATTTTACAATACAAAATAGTGATATTTTTTTTCATTGTAAAACGAGATATATGCGACTGCAATATGATGCACTACACTGCATGCACGTAGCCGCCAAATTAGTGATTGATATACGAGCTGCCTGATTGATGCCAGACGACTTCTGGGAATTGAAACGAGGGTTGCAACTTGCAACTAGAGAGGTGTTGCTTTTTATTTTTGTTAGTTGTGATGGTTTGGTGGTGGTTGTAGTGGCATGTGCGGTTGATGTGATTGAACTAATTGACACATTCAGTTGCTATTTGATGTATTGAAAAATTAAATAAGAAATAACAGCAACCAATGCACTTTAAAGATCTTAAACTAAACTTGCCAAAGCAGATTGTAATGCGATATGTCAACAGTGTCTGCAGCGCAAAGTTTATAAATTGAAAAAGAAAAAAAAAGTTCATGTGTAGCAAAAAGTAAAAGTAGCTAAGGTCAACAAGTCTTGCTGCTTTTACTTTTGTCTCAGACAATTGTTGCAGTAGATTGCCACACTAGTCTGTACGTATGTCCGTCCTGCTGTTCATCTGTTTTGACTTCTTTGCCACGCACATCAAATGATAATGTTCAAGTTTTACAACTTAAGTCGTCAAAGTCAAACACACTCTTGGGAAATTACAAACGCATTCGAGACAGTGGCAAGTATCTACATACATACTCGTACTCATAAAATGTAGTTGGGGTCATTTCTGTTAAACAAATGCAACGCTTTTACCTTGTTGACCAGGGTTGACTTTTCACTTTTGATGAAATATGCTTGCAGCATAGAAAATCAAGCAGCTACTTTTGGTTTTATACGTTTACAACGCTTCGGGGTGGTATTAGTCTAAAGCTAGCAAGTCGACAAGATACTTTTGTATCTTTTGCTAATGCGCGCGCAGCATTTGCTTGCTTGCTGCTTGCTTCTTATTGTACGATAGTTAAGTTGCTGCACATTAGCATAAATAAACGCTATAAGTGTCAGCTATAAAGGTGCAAAATATAAGCGCGCTGCTAATAATACAATAAATGTGCCATTGACTTAACTTCGAGGCAGCCTGCAATCAAGACAGACAGTCAACCGCATTGTTTGCGCTTGGAGAATTTCCGCGTGAAGTGTATCTCAACAGTAGTAGTGTCCTTGTCGCCATTGTTGTCATTGTTATGCTGTTGTCCTGTATAAATACCTTTGCACTAAAATTTTATCATGCTGCATAAAATTTGTTAAAGTACGAGTATAAAATTTTGTTGCTGCTGCTGCATGAGTTGTTACTGCAGAATTGCTTTGACTTTTCTTCTGGCGAAAGTATGCGTCTTAAGTGCTGAAGTTTTCAATAAAATTTTATTAAATTTTCTTCAGTGTCGCGAAGTTGCATAACAAATTTTATTGAAGTTGTTTACAAAAAAGAGGTCAATGTGGAGCAGCAGTTATGATGATTAGCGATTTTTTTTGGAAATAAAAAAGTTTCTAAATGCATAAAAGGTTGACGAAAGTTCTATATTAAGTTAAAAGGGTAAGTCTGTCCCTATAGACTAGTAGATACACCGTCTAACAGTAGTTTGGCACATTCAAACTTTTTATTTTTTAACAGCTGAGCAAAATGTACAAACAAAATCATTTTCACTGCTTCATTAGCCTCAGCAACTAGCTAAAACTTATTAAACACACTCAACCGTGTGACCACTTCAAAGGCGAGTCTGTCCATGTTCAACTGTAATCCGCACGAACAGACGAAACATGGAACTATCACACCACACTAGAGACCAAGGAACTATCAAGACTGTGGGTTTCTCCGGTTGAAGTTGTAGAAAAGAAGATCGAGATGGTCTGTGGGCCAAGAAGCTAATACTATTCAGAGTTTTTGGACAAATTTTATATTAATTTGAAGAGCAAACAATTGCATTTGACGTAGAAAAATATGTTGTTGCACCGAGACAATGCACGGATGCACATGAATGTAGTCGCCATGGATAAAATCCATAGAAAGAATTACGAACTGCTCACCCATCCCACATGTGGCCATTGCCCCGACAATTTTTCACGAAAGTTCGTCTTTACATGTATAAATTTTGTTGCACTGAATAAGTGGGTATTGTTAGTAGGTGGGCCCTAAATGTCCTAATCACTCTGGACTATTTAAAAAAAAAAAGCCATCCACCCTTTGAGGAACGGTCGCCCCCTTTTTTTGTCAACAAAATTTAGTTGTTGACTTTATTTGTTACGTTATAAGAAAAGCATAAACACTTTGAAACTAAGTTCTGGATCGCTATGTTCCGAATAACCAAATGAATTAATTGGGTATTGTTCAGCGTCCTTGTCGGCAGCGGCTTCTTGATACTGCTAGAACTCTGAAACCCATTGCTCTATGTCTAGGTAAATTATATTTCGTTCATACCCTTGGCAGAGTATCAATGCTAGAAAGCCTTGGAACAGAGGATAGCTGAAAACTATTCAGAAATGCATTTAAAGAGCTCTTGGTTGGTTGTCGAGTTATCATTAAATGTGGCTGATATCTTAAGGCCTCTGGGTGGAATATTGAGACGGTGGTCAGACCACTATCTTGTGGCAGCCAAGGTACACACGCCGCATGTTCCAACTTATATCGAAAGCTGTACGTTGGCAAGCTGCAATCAGAACAGACCGCCGAAATCTAATCAAATATGCTTTCCCGACTGGTCCGGGAAACTTCTGCGTTTTCTCAAGATATATGTAAACAGTGCAGACATTTCACCCGCTCCATGCAAAGCCATGACAAGGAGGTCATTGGCTTGTGTCTAATTCTTGCACTCACTGTTGAAGGCCATATATCTAAGTATTTGAACGTCTAAGAGCAAATCGTGAAACCGTGATTGGTCTTACTCAACCATGTCACCACTTCAAACAAGTGTTTGGTGATGTTCAGAAGCAATCCGAACGAGCTTTATCGTTACCGTAGATTTAACATGGATTCAACACAAAACACAGTGAGTTTTTTCGGTGGAACGTGCATTAACAGAGGCCAAAGGATGGTTAAACAATCTCCGGTGAATATTAAGACATCGAAATTGATCAAAGCCGGAAAGGGATCCTGCGTCATACCGGCCGATCGGTCTCCTCCCTTCGATCTCGAAGGGAGAAGACACCAGGATTGTTAGGATCATGAATTCTCGGAGAATTATTCCTGAGAAACAGTTCGGGTTCCGAGTTGGCAAAGACCTCTTTTTGGATATTAGTGAGGCATTCCACCGTTTTTGGCATACTGGCCTACTACTCAAAATTAAGGATACGTTGCCCGCATTATATTTTGGGCTACTGAGTTCGTACCTGTAGCGAAGGCAGTTTGTGGTCCGCCTTTACACGGCAATATCAACACAATATGAAGTGGCAGCTGGTGTACCAAAGGGAAGTGTCCAGGGCCCTGTTTTGAACTGTCTGTTCACGACATGCTGCAGCCAGACGCTAATCCGACTGTTGGCCATATTCGCAAATGATGTCTTCGTCACGTACAGGTCATCCTGTGAATACGATCTAGTTGACGAGGTTCAAGAATATGCCTCAACATTCGCACAATGAGCGAAATGCTGGAACATCTGCATAAACGGCGGCAATTCAGCCAATGTTTTCTTCACCCTGCAACGCAGAACACTGCCTCCTGTACATATAGGCCAACTCGGAATAATACCTAGGGGTCGTACTGGATCGCAGGCTAAACTTCGCTACGTAAGTTACCGCGATAAGGACTGGGCTGGGCACCTCATTCGAATGGATGAAAGAATAGATCAGCAACCACTGCCCAACTCGTGTAGTAGTACACACCAAATTTCATAGTCTTTATTGTCCGATTTAATCCGATCATCTCTCTTTCGTGGTCCAGCTAGCAAGCTCGCCGCAGTACTTGTTACCAAAAAGAATCCGCAAGAATTTGGAAATGATGCTGAACTTGAACCTCAAGATTATACGGTCAGAAGACTTAGAAGACACGTATACACTTTTCCTCAACAAATAATACTCGACTGTACTCAATGCATTCCTAGGACCTAACACCTAACACCAGTGCTCCAGACCACAAGCGAAGATTCAGCCAGCTACTAAAGAGGAGATTCGGAAGACGGTACATTCGCACTCGCAACCTGGTTGTGGACATAGTGTACCGAAGAGTATCCAATAGTGCTTGATCTGGAGAAGCTCATTCCGCATGCGAGTGGTCTCTTAAGAAGCTGTATAAGAGGCAAACACTACCAAAAATACATATTTGGAAAAGAGATGAGAGTTACTTAAGCCAGTTGAAGAGTTTGGTGGAGATTTAGAGACTAGGCTCCAACTTTTTGACGTCACCTCCGGTATTTGCAGTAAACGAGTACAAAGGTTACTGTACAGCTCTGACCAGCTGGCTCTCCTAACCAATCCCATCGCTCTCGAGAAGATCTTGTCAAAATGCTAATTCTCGATAATAGGATACTAAAAGCGCCATTGCACAAAGCAGTATTCTTTCTGGTATTTCTGCTACTTTGGTGAAGGGTCAAAATTGTACCACCCCTTCCATCTGCTGTTGGTCATTAAGAAACTATTTAAAAGATGCCTATTGTCGAGCATATTGGTGATCGATGAGGGTAACCAAATGCACACCACACTTTCAGTTTAGCTTAAGGAAAACACATGGAAACCTAAAGCAGTTGCATATGGTGAACACCTTATTCCAGATGGGTTTCAGGCGAAGGAATATAAAATGGCGGTTTATATGAACAAACGTTATAGTTTTGAAATTAAAATGCATTCTCCCAACTCAGCTGTTTTTGCTATTGTGCAGTTTTTTGATCGACAGGACATTTTCTGTGATTCTGGATGGTTTGGAGTACAGTATAAAAAGAATTCGCGCAGATGTATAGAGCCAAAAGGAGACAATGTTGAAAAAAAAAAAAAATTTTATTCAAAGAGTCACAGATTTATGCAACAGCATTCGTATAGAGTACAATTTTCTACAAGGCATGTTTATACCAAAGGAGGAACAATATGCTGTGGTGAAAAAAAGTGGGACTAATAGTGTTTTCTTATCATTGATATAAAATGTAGAGTTGCCTACTTCTTCGAATATCAGCAGTTTTTTAAATAAACCTGAACTAAATTCAACTTCAATTAAATTGCTGACTATTCAAAACGAAAGCAAAAGCACTCATAGCCAAATATTAAGTAAAAAAATAAAAGCACAAAGCAGAAAAATGAAGTCTTCATCAAAACATTAAGCCACACAAAGAAATATCTCCGCGCTGATACACTCCAACATACATCTACAACTTTCAAGATAAATTGCGATACAGTAAGTCGATTGTATGGATTAAATTGCCATATTGGCAAAATTGCTTGCGACGCGAAACTCCGCAACTTCCACAGCTTGAGTAGCAGCGTTCAGCAAACTCCAAACTTGACTTCACCAACGAGTGCTATGAGTATCAAAACTTATTTTTGATAAGCGCAATTATAATTGGATTTACCGAAGTTTTGCACGAACATTAATGGAGGGCGAACAGGTATTGAAAGTAAATGGAAATTGGAAAAAGCAGGCAAACGAAAAGGAGACCATCCGTCCATCCGTCTCTGCTATCAATGTTTGTTTAATGAAACGCATAACCACAATTGGGAAATGCTGCAAGCTAAAAGGAAAAAACAGAAAAAACCAAAATAAATCGAAAGGGCAACGTAAAAGCGATTTGGGCGTAAAGTCAATGATTAATCTTACGCCGGAGTATTTAAAAGAAATTGGAAAGCAAAAGTGAGCACTGTTACTTGTACAATTCCAAGATAAGCGCGCTGTGTATGTAGCGTATTGAAGGTATTGTAAATGTTTCTTGTTAAGATAAACATTTGGGGTTGTTAAGGCTTAAATCAAGACAAATGTAGTTGTCGAGCAGCGTTGTTGTATGAGTTCATGAAGACGTGATATATACACAAAAAGCTTAAGTAATGCGCTTGGACAGTTGCCTGTTAATTGTATGTAATTATTTGGGCGGTAATGACTTCGATTAACTACTGATTACGGTGTGATAAATGTGTGATGTGTTGAATTGATTACAGCAGTGTCAAATGGGTAAAGTTTTTTTTTGACAGAAATTGAGTTAAAAGCTTAAATTTAGATTTCATGCGAGGGTCAACAAAATGCATTGGACTTGAAATATTTTATGAAAGTTTTAGGCAGCTAATCACTCATTTCAAGATTAGAAATTTATGAGCACATGGCAGATTATTGCTTAGAAATAGCTCCTAACTGCTCTTATTGGTACACCTATACAACATTCCACAGTTTAAGACTTCAAAGAGACGACTGCTACCGTCTCGAGCAAGTATATCAGTACTTCGAAGAGTATTGGAAGACTTGCTAGATTCGAATATTGAGATTCTGCAGGCTGAAGATATTGAAGTTGCCCATACACTCTATTCAAACAAAGTAGACTCCGCAGCCCGCAGTGCTGCTCCCTCATACCCTAATAGGCTTCCTATTGATACTTTAGATACGCTATTGCTGATTAAGAGGAGTTTGAGGCACCAATTATGCAAATCTAGGCATTAAGAAACATCACAGGCTGCAATTAATATGTTCGAAGAACTTCCCTTCGATTGCTCATGTGAACGAACAAATTGGCTTCTCTCTTGCAGATATGATGACAGCCTACTTCACTAACATCGCCTGGCGAGAGCTTTGGCTGAAGCAAGTTTCATAAATCAACTCAAACGCCGTCATTTTTGTCACATTTATAGATGACTATAGATTATATATTTTGTTTCTTCATAAAAAAAATGTTTGATATAAAAACAGACGACTTGCATTTGTCGACCTGTCATGACATAGTTGTCAACCACAATTATAGGCGATCGTAAATTTAACGATCTTTGCGATCAGAGACAAACCAACCGCACCTGCACCTGACTCGTAGTATACTCACAGTAACGATATATTTAAATACGTTTAAACAAACAATGTCACCAGTACTTAGCCTAAAATGTTTCTCGATCAACATTTCGTATGTTTAATGTACGATACAAGGAAAGCGGCGTGGCTTAGTTTCCGAGATGTTGCTGCAAAGTTTTGGTATAAAAATGTTTGGTTGACGTTGCAGATCTTTCATTAATATTTAAAAAAATATTTATTATACAAATGAGCTGCAATATTATGAGTAAACATAAGAAATTGTTGCCACAGATAAAAAGTCAGGGTCGAAAGGTTTAATAATAAAAAGAGATTTGTCTGAGCGAAAACGTACAAAAATTTAAACATTTCGAAAATTGAAATTATTCGAAAAATAAACTGGTTCCAATTTGTGAGCGTCTACTGTTTAACAACAACATTGCAAAGATGGCCTTCCAGTGGAACCAACAAGGCAGCCGTCAGTGAGGTCGTCCAAGGCAAACATGGATTCACACTGTCCATTCTGAAATCGTGGAGTAAACTAAGAGCCCTAGCAGCTAATAGAAGTCGTTGGAGGGCATTTGTTTTCATCCTATGCTGCAATTAAGTTGCTTTGAAATGTTTGCTTTGACACAAATTTTATACAGAATGAGCTAATAAAATACAATTTAACAACACTAAAATTTGCGCTTTGCAACACTTAAATCGAACTTATGTTTATTCAATTTTTACAACACTACGTTTTAAGTTTACATTTTTAATCGTTTATCTTTGCTCTTTGCTTTTGAAGTCTTGACGCAAGTCAGTGAATATTGAAAGTTTTTTGATTCCTTTAAACTCGTAATTCGTATTTTTTTTGCCTTAATTTTTTTGATCTGCAAAACGGAAATATTTGGTAATAAAAAATTTGTCAAAAAAAAATTTTAATTAATAAAAAAAAATTTGATTCGGTTAGGTCGCGTTGTTCGTTAAGGGCAAAGGTAGCCGGAGAGATTTTCCACAAACTGGTCAGCTCCGTTCAACGGGTAAGTTCTTTCTATATACAAGATATATAAACCTTTAGTTAAGATCAGTTCGGCACACCGACTGGCATATGTATAAGCGGTTAGTCCGGTGGGTCGAGTAGGTATGCAGCGAACGTTGCCCAACGCTGCGCAATAGCTAGGCATAGTGTCAGGCGTGTAGCACCTACCATGCAGTGACGATAGTTGCCCATATGTTCAACCACTTATTTGCGCATGCAGCAGTCCGCCTGTCTTTGCCAGTCTTCTAATAAGTGTTTGCGCATGTTCCCCCATCGGACTGCGCGTTTACCACTCAGCCATGCACTGAGCGGCATCGAACTGAATTGGTCTAAAATCTTATTGCGTCGCTGAGTGACGTAGCGCATATAATGCAAAAATTGCGTCGCTCAGTCGCTTATCCCTTAGTACATGGCCGAGGCGACATCGCTCAGTCGCTTATCGCTCAGTACAACCGCTATGTCTTTCTATATTCGCTTATGTGGCTCTGTAGTTCATGTGGTCGCCTATTTTTCCACCAATCTTTTCAACCAACCGTCTGCGCATCTCTCTGCCCGTTAATCCTTCCGCTAACTTCATATGTACGCATTTGCTTCGCCACCATTCTGCTCATATAACTGTCTTCGCACAGTCTAGCAATTGTGCTGCGAAAAAAAGTATAGAAATCTATAACTTTTTTTCACAGCCCAATGCTGTAGCTAGGCATAACGTCAAGCGTGGAGCGATATGTCCAACCAACTATTTGGGCATTCAGCAATCCGCCTATTCACCTGCCAGTCTGCTCATACGTGTTGGCCGCATGGTCGTCCATGCACTCCATGCACCTGTTGTTGTATTAAAGGCTATGCATAGAATTATATGCATGCTGCCTGGAAAGTACTTTTTAAATGAGGCTTTGAAATTATTTATTAAGTCGTTGAAACATAATGAATCGAACCTAACAGACAATAGTTGCTACAGCGCATGTTAAACCAATTAACAGCGTAGAGCTCTGTTGTTAACAGAAAGTTGGATTTGTCAAAAAATTGAAATTGCATCTAAAAAAAGTTGTATATTTCCTCTCAGATGTGCTTAAATTTGGACAACAGATTGTTTCTTAGGCAACTGCAAGGCAATCTGTAAATTAGGCTGTCCCACATGGATAATTTTAAACACGAAACTTCACAATATGTCACGTTCTCGAAAAAATTAACTTTTTTTTTGGCATTTTAAAACAAATGTTAAGCTAAACCCTGACATGCGACGATTAGATTTAGAGGTTGAACCATGCCTTTTAAAATGACCCTTAGAACAGGGGCGTTTTTATATCTAGAGGTGCAAGACAAACACATGTAAACAGAACATAAAAATTTTAAATTTATTATATTTCAACTAAACATAGTACTTGTGGGTTCTCGGTGTCGTTGATTACGTATCTGAAGTCAGATTTTAGAAACTTAAAATAACGAATCCTATATGGCGGACATAAATATTGAAAGTTCTCCTTAAAATTTGAGTAACTAACAACTTTTTTTCATTAAATTTTTCAGATCTATTTTTTCAAGGCGAAAGCCTGTGTAGCATCTTCATAAAATTTAACAAGCTGCGCTAATATTTGTCAAAGAAACTATTTGATACCAAATATAGATCTTGACAACTGTACAGTAATTTGCAAGCAGTAAACAATCTACATACAACAAAGATAAAACTGAACAACAATAAGGATCGTCTTTACTATTGAAATCAGTTTTAATAATGCCTAAACAAAAAAAGGCCAATGGCTTTACTTGTTTTGCCAATGAGTGGAGAGCTGGCAAAACATTGAACTACGTTACGGCTTTGAGAGAAGCTGGAGCAATCTGGGAAGTAAGTAAATAATATAAATAAATTATTCAAAAGTAACTAAAATCACGCATATGTGAGAAAGAAACAACAACAACTGTTGAAAAATTCCAATTATTACATTTTTTATTTCCTTATTAACTAAATTGCTTGCAACAATTGCAGCAAATGGATGCACAGCAAAGAAAGCCATATATAGATCAGGCGAAGGATCTGGGTGTGGAAAAAAGAACTTCGCTGGGTCAAAAAGTCAGTGAAGTCAACCAGGAGGAGTTGAATAAGAAGCAGGCAATAGAAAAAATGAAGCAAAACATTGACAGTGTTATTGAAAATGGAATTAGGTGCAATGGTAAGAATTTTTTATAATACGGAACACCAAAAGGAAATATAAAAGTCTAACTAGCCAGACAGACGGACATATTTATATCGACTCGACTTTTTTTAGGAGCCTACTATTTCACTAGGATTTGTCGTTTGTAGCTAAAATAAACAGTAAAATAAAAAAATTTCAAACAAGAACTCAGGGGCTGATTTCTATGTGTTCTACACTAAAGCGGGGGATTGAAGGATAGACTAAATATTCAAACTTAAAACGTTTACTTCTTCCGATCCCACTAACATATATACCAAATTTCGTCCCTGTACATCAAATGGATGCAAAGGTTTTACCATTTTTTTCTTAACTTTCAATGTTTATATGAACAGCCAGACAGACGGACAGTTATACATCGATTCGACTTTATGTAGTTGCTTACACCTTTTGATGAACCTTTACGAAATATTCACTTAAATTATATTAAATGTGTGTTGACAACAACAACAAAATTTTGTTCACAAAAAACCCAGCAATTTGAAAGAGGTTTAAATGTGCACAGTACAAATTATGACTCAGTCGCTATGAAGCGCAATGCGTCTTTGCTAATTAAAAGCATTCAAGCGCTTTTGAGCGTAAATTCTATACAAAAGCTCACTTTACATTTTTTTGTTAAGGCATGAAAATTTTATTTATTATAATAAAAATTTAAAAATTATATTTTATACTCTGTCAAAAAAGTAAATGTTCAAACTATTATAAGCTTAATCATCCCATTTGATCTATTTGGCCTTATCATTGAAACATTTTATATTATTATAATGTTATAATTTATTAATTTTCAGATCTAACAAATAAAAAATTTAACTTTGTGACATTTTGTCACTTTGGCAAAACCGCAGATAATGGCATGTATATACCAGCTGAAATTGGTCTGCTCCGATTTTCGTTGAAAAATGGTGTAGAAAAAATATTTAGCTCGTTAATAAATCCAAGTGAGTATAGTTTTGTTAGTGGGTCCAACTAATGCTGTAACATTTTTATTTATATGCTAAAGCCATGGCAACATTTCAAACTCCATACGAAGCTGAGACAGCTTCAAAAGAGACTCATATGCTACCTATACCACCGCATGCTTTGGGCGAAAAGAATCTATCAAACATTTATAATAAAATTTTAAATTTTATTGCGCAGGACAAAGTGGTGGTATATACACAGAAAGAGTATATACCTATTATACAAGGATGCTTACAATATTTAAAATTGCATGCAGCAGTAATATCAACGCACTCGATAGAGGTTTATCCTATCGAGTATTTATTCCATGGGCTACAAAAAGCTAGTCTGGAAAAGGCTGCTAAACAAGCCGAAAACAGGACAAATAATATCTTACAAAGAACTGACTGTGCTTATAAGAAATGTTTAGCATGTGATGTAAGTTTAATTTAATTGGTTTCAATATATTCAACAAATATTTATTTTATTTTAATTATAAACACGTATAGTTCCACGCATCAATAGACAGAATGGACTATTGCGCACAAACGCGTGTATTTCAATGGGCCTACGCCTTGAGCGATATATTATGCTTAAGTTATCGAATTGTTCCAATTAAAGGCAGACATGTTCCACCGGATGCTAATATGCAGAAAATATTGAAAATGTTTGAGCACTTGAACATCAATATTGAGGTTGAGGCAATGGCGGGTAAGGAAATGTCTAGAAAATATGTACTGCAAACTTCATAATTAATATCAAGTTTATTAATGATCTAAATATTAGTTGCAGACTCTTCAACATCATTCTATAATCAAATAAACATGCCAATTAGTGGCCGAAGATTTAGCCAAACTGAAGTTCTTGAAAGCACTAATTCAAAAGGACATGCTGGTACGGCAATTTCTGTTGGCGACGGTAATAATAAAAGAAAAAAATCTCGACTGTTGGAACATATCACAAATTTTACTAAAAATTTCAGGTAAATCAGAAATTTTAACAAATAATCCAAACATTTTGCCTGGCAGGGGAAGGGGACGCGGGCGCATTTTTAGAAACACAGCACCTTCTATTAATATAGGACCTGATCACACATTCAGCTGTAATAATAGAAATAATTCTCGACTGTTGGAACATATCAAATCATCCCCAACTGAAATTTAAAAAAAATAAAACAAATATTTTGCCTGGCAGGGGACGGGAACGCGGGTGCCAGTGAATTCAAGATGATAATTATTTTTAATAGCAAAATTCTCTTCTCAAACCGATATTTAAAATTAAATGACAGACATTTATTTTCAAAAAATAATTCAAAGCCAGATAATGCCTAGAAAAAATGCGTAGAAATTTCGAAGGATACAGATGCAAGCCAAACAATTAACAAAAACTGCCGACGGAAGAAAGTCATCTAAAATGCTTCAAATTTTAAAAGCGCTGCAAGGCATTAGCATGAGCCTGTCTGAACATATAACAAATTCTCATCATATATGCGTAAATATTTATTCACAAAATTGAAAAATAACATAAATAAAATGTATTATTTTTAAACTAAATAAAAAATAAACTCGACATCTATTTCCAAATTGCGGAAAAGGCGTTTTTCCTTTCTTATTTATATGCTGGCGCGCCTAATTAAGCACTTGTAATGAGGTCGCGTGATTTTGGCTGCAATACTACTCGACGACTGTGGTTTCATTTAATAAATGACTGGCTTCAGTGAGTGGGTGACTGAGTGACTGTCTGGTCTGGTCTCGCCATAGCTGTCGTATCCTTGTCAGAAGTGTGTTTTCATTTTGGCGTGATTTAATTGCTCAGTGGGACAGTTTTGAAGTTTTATTTTTGTTGTTGTGGTTGCTATTTGATTGAAGTGGAGTAAGTGACTGAGTGAGTAACATGCAAATTAATGTTTATTCTGACTTTGGCGTTGATTGAGACTCATTAATTTTGTTAATAAAATGTTTGTCGTTAGTTTTGGAAATGTTTCAATTTTTTTCTTTTACATAAATAATAGCGCAGAAGGCGTGATAAATTTTAGTATTTTAAGTGGTAGTTCATCTTCGTTGTTACTTCGATAATAAATTTGAATTCTACAAGCAAGGCAACGGGAGGGTACGAAAACTAAACATTTTAAAGGAATAAGTTGGCAGTTTATATAAAATAAGTTGACTGAATGGAACATCATGTGTCACGATAGCTTTCGACTAAACTTTCTTGACGCTTTTAATCATGTTTCTAATTTAATTGTTTTTTTATTTTTTAATTTTTACGTTTGTATTTTAATGGTAGACCCTTTACAATCGTCATGTATGACATAACAAAACGTTTCTCCTTGGCGCATTCCAATACCAAAATGCAGACCAATTTTTTTTCGAAAGTTATCAAATCTTATAGCTATCGAATATCGAATTTATAAAAGGTTCTCAAAATAAATAAATAAATGAATTAAACAACACTTTGGCAACGGGCGGGACTACGAGATATCCTTATGGTAGCAGAGGCACTCCAAGTTGTATTGACTTAGCTTTGACGAAAGGTATTCTAGGCAACCATGCTGACATACAATCTGTCGTTGAGCTTTGCTCAGACCGCAGCGATGACATATCGTACAGCTGAAAGACTGATAACTAAGCACACGAACTTGAAAGTCTTTCAAGAGTTGCTGTAGTGATCACTGAACCTCAGGCGAAGACATTAAGGATACCTTTACCAGTTAGTTAGCAAAGTGCAATCGCTAGCCTCGATTGCTACGCACAAACCACCTTCGAGGCCTAGAGCAGCAGGAATAGCGCTTACGCATGAGATTCGTCAACTCATAGCTGATAAGCGACGTCTTCGAGCAAGGTGGATAAGGTTCCACCACCCGCTGGAAAAAACAGCATGAAATAGAGCACAGAGGGTGCTTCGGTGTGCATTGGCCGATCACAAGGCGGCGTGGTTCGACGCCAGGCTTGCAACACTGGCACAGGAAACGATGCACTCACTCTGGAGGGCAACACGTGGCAGTAAAGCGACACAGAAACAGGCGGAAGTGCTTGCGCTCCAAATGGATCTGCCCATCAAGCACTTCGCCTCAGGCGAAATAGCTAAGGGCTTCAACAGAGCGCCAGGCCACGATGCTATATGCAATGCACTCATTGCACTACTTGGTATGCAATCCTCTACATAACAATGCTCTTCAACGCTATTGTGAGGTTGCAATATTTCCCTGCATTGTGGAAGTTCGGATAAGTTTCCATGATTCATAAAACTGGCAAAGCTGGCTATCCTAACGGTCTATTAGTCTTCTCCCGTCGATCTCTAAAGCGCTTAATAGACTTATTGCTCCCTGGATTGTCAGGATCAAGGAATCTCAAGAAGTTCGTCCTGAACTCCAGTTTTGGTTTCGAGCTGACCACAGCACTGTAGAACAACTGCATCGCTTCGTCGACATAATACTGCAGGCGTTTAAATTATTTAATAGTAAAGAAGCGTTTGATCGGGTATGGCACTTAGGCCGACTGACAGAAATACAGAAGAAACTGCCTGCGTCATGCTTTAGTCTACTGCGTTCGTAACTAGAAGAAATAAAGTTTGCCGTCCGCTTCCACTAGGTACTTTCTGCAAAGTACAACATGGAAGCAGATGTACCACAAGGAAGTGTGCTGGGCCCGCTACTGTACTGTCTGTACAAGGCTAAATTGCGCAGCGAGACGAAAGCCTGGGTATCAATCTAGAAAGGATGAGTTGGCTACGTTCGCCGAAGACATCTGTATGACGTACAGATCATCGAATAGTACACCGCAATGTTCGATCTATTGGCGAGGCGTGGCAGGTACAAGACGGCCAAAGTTTGCTATATGCTAAGACGCAACACACCGCCGGCAGTTTTCGTCGAAGAGGTATCCGTCCAGCACACTAATACTAATACTTATTTGATAAAATATAATCAAATAATTCCCATAACTTAATTTTGTTACTGAATGTACCATGTGCCTTTTGATGTTCTAATGCATGAAGCTGCTTTACTGTACTGTATCTGATGGTGTCTCTTTTCTATACAAATACTTGCTTTATTTAATTAATTCACCTTTATGAGTCATTGAAGAAAGACATGAAACGAACACCGATATATATATATGTATATATATATATATATATATATATCTGTAACACGCACAACTCGACTTTTAGTGCATGCTGCCTTACAACTTTGCATACCCAAACAATATATATTGAAAAAAGTTATTGCATACTTCATGGCGCACATTTTTCAATTGTTTTGCCAAACGAATACAGTCAAGCAAATCTGTCAAATTACATTTAATTACAAATAAAATTTATATACAAAACACACACACACATACATATACATAGGCACAGCTGAAAGTGTTTTCCTAAATGAAACTACCCTCGAAGAAAGTTTGAAGAAAAATGTAAAATAAATTTATGTATAAAAAAACAATAGAAAAAAAACACCACATCGAAGACTTTTCATTTCGTTTTAGGCAAATAATAAATTTGCTGCTTTAAAATTCATTTCATTAAACATTTTCTATATGAGTTGGGTGCTACAACAGCAAGGACAACTAGCAGCAGCAGCAGCAGTAGGACATAGCAGGAAGTACACAAGGACAACGACGGAAATCTTTTGTTTATACTTAGAACGTAGAGCAAAAAAAAGGAAACGAGGGCGGTAGCCGAGCCAGGCGAGCAAGCAAATTAAGAAAGCTGACAATTTTCGCTCTAAACTGTATAACAACTTAATGAGCCTGCATAACTTTGTGTGACTGTCTAAAAACAACAAACAGGAACAGTGTTGCCTTGCCTGTCTTTCCTGTAGTAGCAGCAGCAGCCTGTGTAGGTGGCGGATTTGCTGTCAACAGATAAAAAGAAAAAAAGAAGTAAAGCACCAAGCCCGGCGGCTAAAAATGCTGTGCAGGCAACTGAAGTAAAAGTCATTATTCACTCTAACCGCTAACAACGAAGTAGCAAAGTGCGACGAGTTTGTTGTATGGAAATTCAACAACATTTGCCTTGACTGCTAAAAAAAAAAAAAACGAAAAAAAAATAATCAACTTTTACTTGTCACACGCGTTCTGCTGGAAAATATGTTGAGCCTGAGACAAACTTTAGCCACAGTAGCTGCTACTATATACTGAAGTGCGCCATAGCTGAATTGTCTAAAGTTCAGCGTAGACAGTTTCCGTTTTGGGCACTGTCAACTGCTGCTGAAGCCAGTTCCAATCCAGTGCAGAGTATTCTCTGCCTTCAAGCTATAAAGCTTGAGTGTGTCGCATGTGATGCGAAATACACAGCCAAATATTGCTATTCAAGTATATATTTAAACTTTATTGGTTCTGCTTTAGTCTTGCTGCCAACTGTTTCACACTGGACTCAACTAAATAATATGTATATGTATGTGTTCCACCATGCCAACACTCGCACAAATGGCGTATTAATGAAGTGATTTGCGTATTTATGTCTACATATAAAGTAAATTCTTTCTTTTTCATTACTTCGAATTGGGGTGCGTCAAGCACTTGTCTCACACCACATTCATTAACTTTTCTCAGCTGTAGTACTTATGTTTGTTGCTGTGCTGTTGCTGTCAAATGAAAATGCGCGTAATTTTCCAAAAAGAACACCAAATTTTCTCTAACCCTCAAAGCAGCTTTGTTGGTTTGTTATGCAAATATGTCGTCTTGTCTGTTAAAAATAAATAAAGTTTGTAGCATTTGGCGCCCGAATTCATTCGTAGAAACTTCTAATTTTAAATGATGTTCAGCGTGAAGTTAAAAGTTGTTGGCGCAATGGTTAGAAATTTTTAATTATGGGTTCTGCTTAATCGTAACAGTTGTTCTGTTGATTTTTGGTTTGTAAGGAACTTCGGCTTGGAGTGGAAAATGCTGGAAAACTCATTAAAGATGACAGCAATTTATGTTGCTGCATAGAAAATTATTTTTTGTCAATCAATTGGATGAATGGTGATGAATGCTTGACTTAACTGATGTACTCTTTGATTTACAAACAAAACTGCAAACGCTAGAAAGCAGATATCCGGACAGTAGAGCTCTGATATATTTTACTAAAATCACCCAAACTCTCTTAAGTGGAAAAAATGAGGCTTGTATTGGTATAATTTGTCTTTGAAATCCTTTTTAGCTTCCTGGAAAATATTATTTCATATGAAAGCATAGAACAATCATTATAGACTCTTTCTTAGAAATACTCCGAAGTTTTAAATCTTGGGCTAAGTCTCCTAAGGAGTGTTCTGCACCATTCGTTGCGAATTGATAGTCCCGCTTCCAGCCATTTGACTACAGTTCAGAGCGCAGAAAACGCATTGTCCACTAAATAAAGGCGCATATAATAGATCTGAAGACCAAGAAGGCTTCAGGCGAGGATGGGCTTAATAATATCATGCTGAATCGGTGTTCTTCCTCGTCTTCAACGCGTTGTTGGAACTAGAACGCTAGCCATTACTTTGGAAAAAAGGCTTCATATGTATAATACTCAAAGCTAGAAACAGCGCATCGTCTTTGGAATCATATAGAGCAGACGAACCCACCGGTCGATCGCGACTATTACTCCAGTAAATCGTGGCAAGGCCAAAAAAATATAAATACGTAAAACAGTCTATGAAACGTAATCTCTATCGCGATCGAACGGTTTGCAAGCCCTGATACAGAGCAATAAATAAGCTGCTTACCATAGCCAAGAGCTTCGCGAGTTGTCACCTCACAGGGATACCCGAAATCAAAAAGGTAAACAGAAAGATATTACCCTTTCAGTTTGATCCCATGAAACTCCGAAGCTACAGCAAACCAAAGAGTACTTTGTAGCCTTTTATTATGATGTAAGATAGGACTTCCAGTTTAAACTCAAGAATCTACTGCCGCCTTTGCGGCGCTGGTTAGTACAAAAAGTTATTCCGTTTGGCATGACTCTTCCACAGCAAAAGCAAGCTCATAGCATTGCTGCTAGGTCGCATCTTGCCAAGATCAGAGTCCTCCTGCGGAACTCTTCGGACGCTCTTCGGTATATGCGAACAGCGATTTTTTAAGTAGCTTTAATTGTACTCAAAATTAGGAATGTACTCCTAATAAACACCTAATAAAAAATTCCATTTAAGTCCAAATCGAACCACAAAAAGAGGTTTTGGATATTAATTTATCCTAAGATATATATAGATCGGCCACACTCGACTGTAGCGCGCTTTTCTTTTTATTTTTAATTTGATTGTCTATAAAGTTGCTTTTTAGTATGCACAAGATATAAACCCTTTGTTTCACCCAAGGGAATGACAACCTTTCCGAAGTGCCAAAGTCGGTCGAATATTCAAACGACAAAATATTGGAGTAAACAAAGAGTCAAAGACATACTCCTAAGAAAATCATCCATTTCATTATTTCAAGAAACCAAGAGAAGAAAGCAGTGAGGCTTTTAAATCTTCTAGAGGCCCAGAATAAAAAGCTATACACATAGTTGTGGAAGTTCATCTCACTGCGTTACGAAGCAAATGGGCGGCTTTTAGTGTACATTTTGGCCAGCGATGCTGCGATGCTCCTGGTTGACTGTGCCAACGACCAAACCTTGTAGTGAATGCAGCTAATTTCTGATTTGCTTCGAAGGGAACCACTTATGGTAGTCAATGTCAAAGACATCCTTACAAGATCATATATTTCTTTCTTTAATGTACCCAAGAGAGAAAAACCAAGTAGGTCTTCTAGAATACAGTTGTAGAAATTCATCTCATTGCGTCATGAATCATAGATGGTAGTGAATATCGACGATAAGTCGAAGACAGTTATCATCAATAGTGATTGAAAAGTGCTGTTCTGGGTGATACCTGTGCATGAGCGAAATTGGAGAAGACAGTGGAAGCAATTGTTGCATATAAAAAAACCGACGCAGTTGATAGCCCCAAGACAACAATGTTTGATAGTTCAAATATGACCAACGAGCAACGGTTCTGCTCTATATAGCTGTGGAAGGCAGATCAGCCTATTGTACACATTTTCTAAAAGGAGCTAGCATCGGAGGATGAACCTCGAAATGAATGGTTTTAATGATCCAATTACCATCATCGCAGCACAGTTAAAGGTCCAGCACGCCAGTGCATCAACGGATGTAATGTTGGGCTTGTGCTGATACAGGAGCTCTAGTGTCACGAAAGCTTGAGTAACGATTTTGTATTGAATTTCATCTATATATGGAATATTAAATTAATCTAATTATATAATACCTCCACAGCGTGCAATTTACCAAAAATAATATCAAATATTTCAACATTTTTAGAGCGGGACTGCGTACCGCTGATCAAACAAATGAACGTGATTACAATTTCATCAGCGTTCTTAGCAAGTGTACGAAATCGTAGTGAAAGATGGTGCAAATCGAAAAGTGGTCCTGAAACATACCGACCGATCAGTCTGATCAGTCCATCGCTCTCAAAAGTTTAGGGGAGATTCTTCGCCACCAGATTATGTGACAAAGTAGCTTCCAGAACGTCATTTCCAGATCACCAGTTTGGATTTCGATCAGGACATTGTACAACCGAAGCTCTTCAAATATATTAACAAAGACTTATCCTGTCTTCGTCGATTTAGCAAGCTTTCGACGGTCTGCTCTTATAAATAAAGGACAACCTTCCTACTCCATTTCTCTTAATGCTGCGTTTCTACCTGAAGGAGCGCCAGTTTATCGTACATAATACGCGCAAGAGTCTTCCTAAATTATCCCATATACGCTTGGCTCCCTTAATGCAGCGCCCTCAGACCGTTTCTCTACAAGTTTTTTGCTTTTGGCCGCCCCAACTCTGACGGAGATATATATATATGATATATAGATGATATTTAGATGATATTTAGATGATATATAGATGATATATAGATGATATATATATGATATAAAGATGATATATATATGATATGTAGATGATATGTAGATGATATGTAGATGATATATAGATGATATATAGATGATATATAGATGATCTACAGATGATATGTAGATGATATGTAGATGATATGTAGATGATATGTAGATGATATGTAGATGATATGTAGATGATATATAGATGATATATAGATGATATATAGATGATCTACAGATGATATGTAGATGATATGTAGATGATATGTAGATGATATTTAGATGATATGTAGATGATATATAGATGATATATAGATGATATATAGATGATCTACAGATGATATGTAGATGATATGTAGATGATATTTAGATGATATATAGATGATATATAGATGATATATATATGATATATAGATGATATATATATGATATATAGATGATATATAGATGATATATAGATGATCTACAGATGATATGTAGATGATATGTAGATGATATGTAGATGATATGTAGATGATATGTAGATGATATGTAGATGATATGTAGATGATATATAGATGATATATAGATGATATATAGATGATCTACAGATGATATGTAGATGATATGTAGATGATATGTAGATGATATGTAGACGATATGTAGATGATATATAGATGATATATAGATGATATATAGATGATATATAGATGATATATAGATGATCTACAGATGTTATATAGATGATATGTAAATATGTAGATGATATATAGATGATAATAGATGATGTGTGCATTCTTAGCAGGTCTAGTTACAAATTAACTTCTGCCAAAAGCCTTCAGCGTTATATATTCTTACTTGAAGGCTGAGCAAGAACATGGAACTTCTTATTGTAGATAAATATCTTTCATTTAAAGAGCAGAACAAGAATGAAAAAACTCTAATGGCTTTTTTCCAACAGAAGCAGGTTGTCCCTGAGTAATAAACGCATCATTTATATCCAGATATGCGCTAATGCAGCCAACTTAAACCGAAATAATATTCAGATGATGCAAAACAAGGCGCTATGCAAGATGAATGGTTGTCTTTAGTATGAAAAAAATTCAATATTGCACAGATATATCAATGTTGCCTATGAAAAGGATCAGGCTTGCTTCTTCTATAATAAATCTAATAAACGCCTGCTGAGCCATCGATATCGCTTTTGGCAGATTCCTATTAATTGACTTAAATTCGGTGATGTGCATATAGATATGAGATAAATTATGGGAAGGATCTGAGTAGCTGATTGTCACCTAATAAATTTATTCAAAAAAAAATTTAATCAAACAGCTCAAAACTTTTAACTACTGCCTTAGGCCTTTGTAAAATTTAATAGATTTTATTTTGTTAAATTAATGCAAAACGTTTACTAAAAATATTGTCTTTCTATTTATTTTCTATAATATTAAATGCTAAACACGCACACAATTTGAGTAACTTCAATTTGATTTAGTTGAATCAGACTCGTTTGCTACAATTCATGTGGGTTTTTTTTTTTTTTTTTTTTTTTGGCCAAAAAATGCAGCGTCTGTGGTTTGCTACTCACGTACCACAAAAAAAAAAAGGAAACCTTACAAACAAAATCTTTTCAATTGTATGCATGCAAGCCTATGACATTGAAATCGAACTAAATTCTTACAGCATTTTAATATGCAAAATGCGTATTTTTGTTGCAAAAAAATATAAAATTTCATATTTTAATTTAAATGCAAAATTAAATACGAACAAGAAAAGTTTTTAAATACTTTTTTGCTATTTTATTGCAAAGCATTTGTCTCCTTTTTCTGCTGTGAAAATCACTCAAAATTGTGTTTAACTAAGCGTAAAAATTATAAGCAAATTAATTTGCAACAACCAACAACAACAACAACGAAAAATACTAAAAACAACAACAAAAACTTTTACTGCAGCAAAGAGTTTTATGGCACAATCAAGCCGAGCTGCATGAGTCCTGTTCACGCTGCCAGACAAATCAAAAAGCATGAACAACCAAAACCAAGCAGCGGTGCGGCAAGTTGTGGCATACAACCGACAATTTATCTGCATAAAAAGCGCAGTTTGCAATTTTCATGACGAGGTTTGAGTGGGTAGAAATAGTTGGTATTTAAATTTGGGAAAAGATTTTTGTATACAGCTAAAGGCAATGGAATCGATACAGTTTAAGATGCTTAAATGCCTGCAGCAGTAAAATATTTGAAGAAGTTTTTCATATGAAATAAGAAAAAAAAACAAAAGCAAATCTTACTAAATTCAATATAGGCTAATTTATTTAGCTGCTTATCATATTTAATACAAATGCTTAGCAGTAAACCTTTTTTATTTATTTTTTTTTTTTTTTGAGTAAATGTAGGCATTCACAATTTTTATTTACGCTTATTTTTGTACAACTTTTCTATTCCCTAGGCTAGTCGCTCGGACAGACAGACAACTTAATAAATAATCGAATGTACGCTGCCTGCCGCCTCACATACAAATAGCACTTCAAGTCTAGTGCAGAGCGTATTAGTATTAGTAGTAGGGGTTGCTATACACAAAACTTTTCCAATTTTCCCCTTTTTATCGTAAATTACGCCCAATTCAATATTTGCCCTTTTGCGCATTCAAGTTTTGGTGCGTGTTGCCTTTTTCTGCTTGATTTGGTTTTGTCTTTTCTTTGGCAAATCTTTTTATTTGCAATCATTTTTTTTGTTCCCATCCATACATAAAGAACTTTTCTTTTGCTCTGCTATACAATGTGTCTATTTATCGTAAATAAGAAATCTCATACGTGCGTATGACTGTTTTGTACAAGTTTTGCAAGTAGTATTACGGAGCGTTTATGAATGTGCCGCATAAATTCGTTTAAGCATAAATTGTTTGAGTTGTTTTTGTTGTTGTCAATGTTGCGAATTGTTATCCGATTCAAAGTTGGGAAAAAGTGTAATTATTGTTTTTTTTTTAGATTAAATACTTCAAATAATTCAAATAATATAGCACACGCATATATCTAATTAATTTAATAACAAATATTGAAGTAGGACAATGTGTAGAACTTATCGAAGTATATTGCGGAACAGCCTAAAAGTTATGGTAAACGTGATCAAAATTATTAACGCCCTTCCGTCCATCAGCCAGCCCATGAAAATATCTGATTTAGAGTCTTAGTCTTTCTATAAATTGCAATTATTTTTTTTTTTTTTTGTTTTGCTTTAAATCGGAAGAGCAGTATACAATGCGTTAAAAGTTTTTATTATTTGTCTTTGGAAAAGTCTTTCAAATACTAAAATCCGCTTTGAAAGCTCAGTCGATATAGTCATGTCCGTCTGTCTGTCTTTCTCACCCTCCAGCCAGCTTAGTATGATTTCGGTTGCTGTAAGACCTAAAGACCTCACCTTGAGGTATAGATTGGTATTGAGCATACAACTTTGGTAAAAAAGATCCAAGAACACCCTCAAGTTTATAAAGTTTAAAAACCGCTGAAGGTGATCTGACTTATAGGCAAATAGAAGAAATGCGTCTAGACAATGCAGTGCACGCTGATACTGACTTGAATCTCTGCAGAGGATATTGACGAAGCAGTTGAAATACTCATGCGTACGTTCAGGACGAGTGACCAAATATTCACATTAGGCCAAATCTTGGAAAAGACCCGTGAGTTCAACAAAGACAGTCAGCACCTATTTGTCGACTACAAAGCCGCTTTCGACACGT
>JAWNNP010003921.1:0-74783 GCA_035044805.1 Leucophenga maculata | reverse complement strand
AAGCGACGCTGTCCTATCCATCGAATTTCTTGGATTGCGGTGATGTCAGCCTTGCATCTTTCGAGGACATCAACTAGCTGCATATTTGCACCATCCCAATTAAGGGTGCGGACATTCCAGGTGCATATCCTCATTTAATGATCCTTATATCGTTTGCGGTGGTCGTCATCAAAGGGGTCCTTCCGGCTACAATTTCTGTTTGTCGTTAACTATTTCACAATGTGCAAACTCAGCTTGATTGCTGACACTTTCATTAGTTCAACGACTAACGAACTAACAACTTCACACGATGTCATCTTAGTGCTTACTTGCATGTATTTATGCTATATAAGTGATGCAAATTTGTACACTTTTGGGCACCTCCTATGCACCCGCTTGGCTTAACAAATGCTAGAGTAGCTATTAGATACAAACTTTTTGTATAGTTACTTACTTTGGATATGGTCTAGCGCTTAGCTTAATAAGAATCCATTCAGGTGTAAAAGTATAGAATTCATACAGGCACGCTCGCACAGCCAATGGCCCAGTTGCAGTGCAGCGAACACTCTATTATATTAACATGGAATCCATCAAACTAAAATGAGGCTTATTTTCAATTCATTTTTCCCCAAAGAGCAAAGCATCTCCATTCCCATTCGCATTCGCATTCATTTCACTGCCCAACTACAGAGCCGCACAAATGTTGGCTTTGCGTTTTTCATCATACGATGATGAAATGAAACTAATTCCATTAGTTCTACTCGAATGCATTTTTTGCCTAAATTTACTATTTTTATGAGAGCCAAATGAAAATAAAAACAGAAAAATGAATAGAAATTCTGTTTAAAAATGTATTTAAACAAAAATAGATAAAATTTATTGTATGTGAAAAACTGAACTGAACTGAACTGAACGCCGAGCCGAACTAAACAAGCGAAAACAAATCGATTGCCCGAAAATATGCTATTTAATTTGTCGAAAATAATTTCCTTTTATTTTTATCTATTTGTGCACTTCAAACTTTGAGCAATCATGTAGAAATATTTGCTGCCTCTATTTATTTTGTGTGATTTTGTGTGATTTTGTGTTGGCGTAAACAATTTTAAAGCAATTTTTTGTTGCACAGTGTAATTGCTTCTTTTACGCATATCAAAAGCAAAAACGAATCCCACATTTAGCTGCAATAAATTTGCACTTTCTCGGCAAATTGAAACAACTTGTTCGATACAAATCAAAGTCATGAAAAACATAAATAACCCAAACATCGAAGGGGAGGGAAGGCATATGGTATGGATGGAGCAAATAAAAAGCATACTAGGACCAAGTTCAAATTGCAATGAATGAAAATAGCTGAAAATCAATTTAATGCCAAACTTTTTCAATCCCATATATCACACTGTAAATAAAAACAAGAAAACATGAACAAAATACCAAAAAAAAAAAAAATTCTAGCTTTGGCTGCTAAAAGCTGCAAAGCTTCAAAACTCTTCAATCTGAAATTTACTTCAGCTTTTAAACCTTTAACAAAAAAAAGAATATATATAAAAAATATACAAACAGATTTTTGTATGAGAGATAAAGACAACATAACGTATTGCTAGCTTAAATCTGTTTATTTGTTGCACCTGCAAGAGCTTCTTTGCCATAAGACATTGATGATTTGAGACAATTCTTACATATTTAAATTTCAAGAACCCGAAAAAAGAAAAAATATTCCCGGTCATATAACTAATAAATTCTTCTTCTTATTAACGTTGCTATTTATTACCAATCGCTCCATTGATGCTTTTTAAAATGTCTTCCAACTTCTTAAAACACTTAAACGATCTGGTTAGCTCAATATTGCTTTGTTCTAAAGCCAATATTTGCTTAGGTTTTTTTTTTTCCAAATTTATTTATTTATTATAGAGACCAGAAGTGAAACTTCTTCATGTATAAAAGGCGGCAAAAACGAATCCACCTTCTTGTCACTCGAAATTTTGTCATTCGCTCCTGAGGCAAACATCCCACATGTATTTCAAGCCATGAACAGATGGACATGTTGGCAGCGGAAGCATTACACCACAGCTGAGAGACATCTCATGGGCACGATTGTAATCCTCTGGCTACATAAATACTTAATATTATACAGTTCGCTGTTGTTCTTTGCCACTTTAAGCGAAACAAAAAAAAAATTTGATTCGCGACCAGTTCTCTTATTTACGTGGTTGAACACAGTGCTCACAGCATGTCCACGCTCTTTAAATTCTTCGATAATTTCGGCCGCTCACGTTGAGTAGTGTAGCCCTTTGACTGCCACCATATAGGTTTATCTTCAGCCAACTGGTAGTTATGATATTCGACCTCCAGATTATCGAACATCTTTTGAAGAGCACGGTACGTTGCTGCATCTTTTGCTTATACCCGGGTGATGTTACTCATGGAGACACGCACTTGAAATTTTTCCTTTTCGGCAACACTCTTCATGTGCTTCAGCATGTCGTTCAGGTTTGAAATGTTTTCCAAAATGAACGGCGGCGATTTTGGGGCGGGCTTGGACTGAGTAGTTGGCATCTCTACCACATCTACATCTACATCATCGTCATCTTCCATAGCCAATGCTTGGTATGGGTTAGAATCCATAGATGCAATATCAGCAGCTACTGCTATGTCGTTTTGCTTGCGCAGTTTAACTTCTGTGTTTATTGAAGGACTTCTTGCAAAGCTTGTATTGAAACTTTTGTTTTTTTGCATTCACAACAGTGAATCCACATTCTCCCTTTGGAGAGATGGACATGTCTAAATGATGCATCTTTTTGGACTTGATCAGCCTTATAGATTTTCCAAAGCTCCTATTGGAACATAATAAACTTGGTGACTAAGTGATTAGCCTTTTATTTATACATGTGAAGTGCATATTTTTTTCTATTCTTAATTAACAATCCGTCATTAGTCAATAAGCAAAAAATGTAAATAATAAAAAAAAGTATATAAATCATTTATTTTCACATTTTGACTTTTATTTATCTTCTTTTTCTTTGCAGGACGAGAAAAATCAGTTGCTTATAACAAATATTTGGCTTAAATTGGTAAGTCTCAGCAATAAATAAATACATAAACAGTAAA
Source organism: Leucophenga maculata (assembly GCA_035044805.1). NCBI lineage: Eukaryota > Metazoa > Arthropoda > Insecta > Diptera > Drosophilidae > Leucophenga > Leucophenga maculata. Next base: position 71,699 of record JAWNNP010003921.1, on the reverse strand, counting down.
TAAATAAAATAAAATATTATTTAATTGACAAATAATGTTGCTGTGCAAATGGAAATCTTTTTGAAGTGATGCTGAGTCTGCATAAAATGTGCACAAATATTTGAATAAAGTACTGCAACAAGTAGTGAAGCATACTCTGATATAAGTTAGTAGATACAATATACTTAATGACAATTGGCTGTCAGACTGATAGATAGATAGATAGATAGATAGACGTATGATACAAGCATATGCGGGTATTATACAAAATATATAGGAAAGTTTAAAAAAAAAAGTGAAATCTAAGCTAAAATACTCTTCACACTGACAATTTGCATGTATGCCGTACAGTTGAGCTATAGATGCATCAATAAGGTAGAGTCATAAGGTTCTTTTGCAATTCAAGAGTTTTATAGCCATCAACTCAAGACAGATAGACCCTTCGAAATCGTAATAAAATGTCTTCATGCCTTCACTTTGCACACAAACACACATAAAAGATGACTTTAAGGCCCTCGGTTATGTAGTTTTATACATACATTGCCCTATTAATAGAGCAAACAAACGAATCAATGAATTTTTTCTTTGTAAATCTAGCCGCTAATTCCTTTAAATATGATAAACAAAATTTTTAGTTCTTGGCTGGACAGAGTGCACACATTGGGGAAGCTCGGAATGCAGCCGATGCCAACAATTTGGTCAAACAGCAAAATATTGCCGACACACAAATCAAGCGAGTGTACCAGGCCTGACTTAAATCATATATATATATGCAGCGCAATCGTCACAAATCAAAAAGTCAACAGAACAATTGTGCAGCACGTCACAAGAGTGGTGCACCAAATGATACCAGCAACATTATACCACACCACGCAAGAGTAATCTCTCGTATGCAGAAGTGAAACGTAGCAGCCAATAAATACGACAACTCCAATCTTAAAATAATCAAACACAGCAGCAACAGCTTCATCATCATCATCAGAAGAAGCAGCAACAACAGCAACAGACTCAACCATGCAATCTAGAGCTTAATTAGGATGCAAGAGCAACAAATGCGACTGCAAACACAGATGTTGGAGCTGCTCACCAGCAAAGTGCGTAATATGGAATGGTTTCTCCAACATACACACGACATACACATCATCCTCCTCTGCCAGACAAGAAGGAACTTGACCATAAAATCCGTATTGCGGGAGATTGGAACGCTCGGCATCAAATAACGAGTGCATGATTTAGCTGCAATACGTAAAAAACTACTCAATTAGTGCGCCTACAGAAATCCTGTAATGTTGCCCGTTTTACTGACACGATCAGCTTTCATGTATCGAATTTGCCATTTAAAGACGTATACCACCATGGCAGCTGAAGATTGAATCCACACACGATCTTAGCTCTGATTACTTGCCTGCTTATTATTTCTATGGAGCTGGCGGCAAACGATTATTCTCGCGTTCTGAGGCTCATCAATGAATGATTAGACACGGAAACAGAATCAGCACAAGAGATCGCAGCAGCTATATATAACGCCTTATTGGAGTTCTTCAGCCAAATAGAGCAAAAGACCGCCAAAGAGCACCATCTGCAGAAATAATAATGATGGCATGTATAGACTAACACCTGAACTCCGTACCTTATTAAGAAACAAGCGGCGACTGCGCAAAACCTAATCGCGTACTCTTCATCCTGTCGAAAAAAGGAACTGGAGGCGTGCAGCTGAACGACTTCATCACGAGCTGCATCAACAAATAGCGATGCACTTTTTTGTCTCTGTAAAGCTACCAGAAGCGAAAGCACCAAGCCCTAATGAGGCCTCTTGTCGTTCAGATGCTGAACAAGCTCAACATCTTGAAGATCGTTTTGTCACAAATCATGACATTGCTAAGACTCTATCCATTCTAAAATTTCCATTGCAAATGGATTTACCTGCCTCACCATTTATTATAAAAGAAACAGCAGCTCTTATAAAATGTAAGAAAACCCGCAAAATCCCGAGAGCGCGCTCCACCACTTAACATTGATATTCAATGCCGGTATTGCAGTTCTTCCCGGAGATGTGGAAGCACGCAATTGTGACGATGAGCCATAAACTTGGCAAGCCGAAGAGAAGAAGAAAGACCTCAAATCTTACTGGTCAATCTGTCTCCTATTGCCGCTTTCGAAGGTATGGAAACGACTGACTGCTGCCAGAATTGTGAATGCCGCCGAGTCCAAGAATCTCAATTCAGACTTCCAGTTTAGATTTCGCACTGGCCATGGCACCATTGAACAGTTGCACAGCGTTGTAAACTACGCGCTAGAGGACTTTGAGCAAATAATGTATAGTAATTCTGGTAATTTTGAACGTAACTCAAGCCTTCGATCGAGTATGGCATCTAGGACTGCTCGCTAAAGTCAAAAACGGATTTCCTTCGCCTGCTACCGCGCGCAACCCTTACTGCTGCCTACGGAGAGGATTTATGGGTTATGATTAATTCAAAATCTCAAATTGACGCCGCTGACGCTACTCAGGACTATGTAGACCAACTTACTGAGTGGACTGTTAAGCTCAACCCATCAAAATCTGAAACTATAAAAAAGAACTCCCCCACCCATAAGGTTAAATGACTTAGCACTTAATCAGGTAGATGAAACTTGAATGAAGAATGACAGGCTGCATCCATAAAGTCCAAAATTCAGTACTTCATAGAGATCTGCAACTGGTAGAAGTTGAAAAGCAGATCAAATTCCATAGTAGTCGATACTATGAACTACTGTTGACGCCTTACAACCGCTTGCCATCCTCCTGGCTACGGCTAGACCCACGCACCGTTTACGACATAAATCGTTCATTGATTAAGACATGAATTAAATATTTTGTTTGTACCTTTTGAGACTTTTCCGATGGTATACGAAAAATATGAAAAGAATATAGAAATATCAAATAAATTATAAAGTTCGAGTTTCAGCGCTTTACATTAAGAAATTTATATTCTATTAAGCTGCATGAGCACTCCCAAACCGCATAATAAAAAGAAAAAAAACAAAAAAATTCAAAAGATACCATTTAAGATGTACTCGCCTGAAGCAAGTTTTAGCCACCATAGCTGACTGAAATCTTTTAAAAATGAAAATTAGAAAATAAATTTAACAAAAATATTTTAGAATTTTCTTGCCGAAATATTAAATTGCTAGAATGTTCTTCTTTTTTTTTTTTTGGCAAACTAAACGCAATTTAAAACCAAAACAAACCAAAAAAAGATAACAAAAACAAGTGCAAATGTTTCATTTGTTTGAGTGCCAAAATGAATTTGTATGATTTTCAGTGAGAAATAAAAGACAAAAAAAAAAAAAATATATGGAAAACAAATCGTCACGGCTTTTCAGACACAAGCATAAATAAAAACAAAACTACGTCCCGCCCCGCCCCGCACCGCTCCACACTCTGCAATAAAATGAAAATTATATAAATAAAACTTATAAATTCCACGCATGCAAGCGCCAGCATGTAAGAGGAAGAGTAATACATAAAATAAATAAATTAGAACAATGAAAAATTTTGGCTGCACACAACCAAGAAACCACAAAAACAACAGCACAAAGAAAATTGCCACAATTTATCAAAAAAGGAAAAAAAAAAAAATGAAAAATAATAAAAAAATTAATAAATTGCTTTTAACAATTTGTTAACTCACATTCGGGCAGTAGATCAGCAGAGCAAAGCAGAGATTTACGCATCGAAAAAACCATAAAAATTCAACAAAATCTAGCAAAGGATAAATACCCAACCGCCCGCCCACCTACTAAGTTCAAAATTGCCTGTTAACGGAAAAAGCACATAGCTAAACATTAATATGTAAAAATGCTGGCATTGTGCATAGACGACTTGCAAATACACTGCCAACTGACATTTCGAAACAACAATTAGTCCAAAAGTTCAAGCAAAACTTTCAAATTTTAGCTGCGCAGATTTCGCTTTTCATATTCAACTCAAGTTTGATGCTGCCTGTTACAAACATTTCCACAAATCGAATATAACATTCACCAATCTAATGTAGAGCATATAAAGAAAACCATAAAAACTTGAAAGCAGAAGAAAATAAAAGCGCTTAATGGCTTAAATTGTGCAATTGTGGCTAATACTCGAAGGTACTTCTAATGCATGCTGCTACTTTAGAATATTCAATCTCATCTGCTGCTTACCATATAATGACTATGAAAATGCTGCTTCATTTGGAAGAAAGCGAAAAAACGCACACACACACACACACACACAGACACAGAAACATTTTGCAACGCATTCGCTCATAATACTTTAATTTTCGCAGATTCAAGCAGTTGATATATGTATGACGCAGTTAAAAAAAAATAGACGAATTTCCTCCTTCGCCGCACCAAGCACAGCCGCCCAAGCTATAAGCCGTTCTAAAGCAACAGACAATAAACCAGGGGCATACACCGTAAACAGCAGAAGAAAGAAAAAAAAAGAAAAAAAAATTAAAGCTGCCGCACGCAATCGTCACGCGTTTTTGCTGCCCTTACAGTACTCAAGATTCTGCGGCATATGCCGCCTGCAGCCGGTATTGAATAGGCAAGACAAACCTCGAACTCGAACTCGAACTGCCGTAAGCAAAAACCAAACAAGATAAAAAAATAAAAAATTAAAAAAAAAGAATTGAATTGAATTCCAGCGGCATATACGAAGCAAATGAACGCTGCATGTAAAGAATTTGTTTGTACTTAGAAATTGTATGAAAAGCGTTGCATGGAATGGAAAACAGATTTTAATGCACCCCACTCCTTGCACGGGAATAGTAGGATTCGTTCGCATATTTAATCAATTGCAAGACATACCATGCCAGATTATGGATCCCGCAAGCTAACTTCGGGCTTTCTATATTCCACCAAAACATTGTAGTTGTCAATTTTTATTTCGCTCCAAAAACGAAGCCAGTGTCTTCTAAATCATCATCAATATTAATTCCTTTTGGGTCGAGATGAGAACCAAAATTGTCATGCAGCAGAATTACGCCTGACAGTCGTTTGTTGAGGGAGGCCATACGCCAGGAACATTAGTCGCTATGAACAGGGCGTCCAAGTTGTATCATTTGAAATTTTTAATGGCAAGCATCTTGACTTGCCGAGTACACGAGATTTCGAGATGACGATCACTGGCTTCACGGTGTTCAATCCGGCCATCATAAGGCTTTGAATGCAGACACTGATAAAAGTGATTCGAAAGCATGAATGTCCGCTGTAAAGAACTCCTTAAAGCTATGTGTGTCAGCCCGCTGTAACCAACAGCTTCTTCCTTACTAAAACCATTAGGGAATAAGTTTGTGCCGATCTGCCACTACCCAGTCATGAACAGTAAAAGTTAAAAGAGGACGCTGACTTTTGGAACACAGGAATCGTCGTCTTGAGAGATTACAAATAGTTGCTGTGGTCTCTGAATCGACTTGAGAGATTCCAAGGATCTGATTGAAGCAGTGCTGAATTCCCCCTCTTAGTGCTTTTTGTGCATCTCGGACTGTGGTCTTGCTAGCTTATACCGCTTTGATAAAGTTGGAATTCCATTCCATCTAATAGTCTCTGTTCGGTGGCAATTAATTGTTATACATAAGTCTTAGCTGAATATGTGTCGAACTTTAAAAAAAGGAAAGACTATTCACCGATAACGCTCCGTCTGATGAGGTACAGACTTCGCAGAATCACAACATCGCTCCCAGCAGACTACCAGGCAGCTTCCTCCTGCGTCAATCTATATTACTCTCTTCTAATTACACAAACTCCATTTGCTTGCATCATAACCGCAAATTATAGATAATTTTCCCGAGTTTGTAATGCATTAAAATATATATTTCGGGAACCACATAAAGCATACAGTCATATATGACTGTTTGTCTGTCCGTCTGTCTGCATAAAAACTAGCTGCTCAGATTTTTAAGCATTCAAACTGCATTTTTGTATACCGATTGCAATTGTAAACAATCTCTTTTCACTTATTTTAGGCTCTAAAACTTTTTCATGGCATTACAAATCTATCGAAAAACTGTAAATAGTACAATTTCATATTTAAGTAGGGTATTTTTTTTTTAAATAAAAAATGAACTAAAAGCAATGCAAAGGAATTGCGCAGATAACAAAATTAATTTTGAATGCTTTTCTTAGCAGACTACGTACGAACTTTTTCTACACTAGATTCCCTGCTTACACTTTTTTTCCTTTCCTTTTCGATTACGCTGCAGCAGCATTGTCCTTTCCGCCATAAACGTCGTAGTTCTTGTCGTCATGGTGCTCATCAGCGTTGCGAAGCAGGAAGCAGACAGTTTTTTTTTTTGTTTTTTTTTTTTTTTCATTTTACTGCTGCTGCTGCTGTCTACTTTGAGGCGCGTTGGCAGCTTTTAATTTCATTTTCTAATTTAAGCTGCTTTTAACACGGATTCAAAAAGGATTTATTTCAGCGTTATGCTACTTTATTGTGCCACGAACATTAGCAACATACCAGCACCAGCAATGCCACGGCAACAGCAATGCGGTTATCCTTTTTTTGTAAACTTTGCTATGACTGCGTGGAGTTTGGAGAAATTTGATTTAATTTAGCGCGTTGGTTCGTGCGTTGCATTTAAATTTCACAAATGAGATTTATTTGCTCTAAACGTTCATGCGTTCTTTTGTTAGTCCATCAGTGAGACGGTCTTTCTGTCTGTCTGTCTGTCTGTCTGTCGACACTTGTCGCCTGATCTATTAGCATTGGCACGCATATACATACGCACAAAAATTCATTACGTCGCGTCATATGTTGCATAGCACTGTCTGTTTATCAGTCAGACATTTGTACGTCCGTCCGTCCGTCTGTCTGTCTGTCTGTCTGCCTGTCTACCGCAATGTTAATCTTGAGCTAGACGTGTTGCGTTATACGCTATAAACCGCAAATAAGCAGCCATATCTAAAGTATTTAGGCATTTACGCGGCGTATGAGCAATATGCCTAGTAAATTGAGTTGCGTGAGTCGTGTATTATGTTGCACGTGCCACACTTAAAGCGCGTCGAAGTGATTAACTGTCTAATACCAATAAGATTATAATTAAACAGTGACCGATTAAATAAAGCAGATTTTCAGTAATTAATAGTTAAATATTTTCTGTTTTGCTTTAAACAACTGCTTTAGGCAAATAAAAGATTTTATAAATTAAATTGCAAAATGAAAAAAAGAAAAAAAGAAAATAAAATGGTGTATATATGAAAGAAATTATATGGAAATACTAAAGAAGACCGCATTTTTGAAGCAAGCTTTGTCTGTGAGCGTACTAAGGAAAAATGAAAAAAAAGAAAAAAAAAAAAGATTTAAAACCAGCTAAATGGAACAATGCACAACAACAACAACAACACTGACTAGCAAATAGCTTAAAGAGGCTTAAACCAAGCAAAATATTAGCAGCAACACCAAAAACACTAGAACGGACGGACACTATAAAGACAGACACATAGACAGACAGACAGACAGACAGACAAACAAATGCACAGACAGCTAAAGTGCGAAAGAAAGACCGATGTAGACTGACTAAGACTGCGCTAGAGTGAGATAAGCAGACAATTTTAAAGACAGACACTACTACTCTTCAGACGCACAGACAAACAATGACGCTTTCCTTCATTTTTCCGCTTATACCCTACACACATAGTTTCGAAAAGGTATTTTATATTGTTGAAGGCAACTAGACTCAAACAAAGTCGTTCAACCTTACGATCAAAGAGATACATTCGCAAAGGCCCGAGAAGCTCTTTCAATGTAACTAGATAATCCAAACATATTTTTTTAAAACTATCTCCAACTTAAAACTGTTTCTTGTTACTTAAAAAAGTTCTTGATTGAACGAAAAATCATTTAAATTATATTAAAAAGAACAATGCGTCAGAATACTACTGACTTGAGGTAATCCTTTTAGTATTTTAGTATTGACTGAGCGATCAGTTTTTATCAGATTTAACAAGTATGAGCACAAAAGTAACTACTGCTGAACTGCTTGAGTCAAATGGTGCTTATGGAGGAAACCATCCTGCGATATTGTAAAAAAAGCAGAGCTATATCGCTTGTTCTTAAACGTTTTAAAATTATGATGTGTGGATCCAATGACTATGTATATTTCTACGATAAAATATATGAATATGTCATGCAAAAGGTAGGCAGTCTTCCATGAAGATAAAGATTGAGATTCCTAGTTTATCTAACTGAAGAAGAGTATTTTGCAAGACGTCTGCACATAAGTTAGGAAAAAGTTTAGTATGTACTTCGAATACTTTCTGGAATCACTTTCTAGATTTAGAAGATTTTCTAGTAGACCGTCTAGTCAAGAGACAAGAAACATGGAGCTCTACTGAGCAGAAATACCAAACAGTTGCGGTACTGCAAAGCTAATTTGACCTTTTAATATCGGTTAATCCGACAGCATGAAATCCGACAGCCCCGATCTAACCAATATCTAGACACATTATGCATGATCCAACGTGTATCTGGGATAATGGATTGAGAAACAATTAAATGAATTGGTTCAATTTGAAGAAACTAGTCAGATTGGCAACGCAAAGTTGGCATGTTATTCCCACGGAAAGTCCTTACTTAAAGAAAATTATTTATAATAGTTCGACTTGTGAGAGGTTTTATATGCTTCTTAGCCAAATAGTAGTCGTATTAATCTCTTCGCCTACTGGAAATGTTTAGATTGTTTTATACAAATATAGAATAAGTTGAGATGGCTGTACTGGAATGGTGAAGAAACGCCTCAAATATAACTTTACTACTTACTACTTTCTACAGCGAACGAAAAAGAAAGATTAGTTTCTAAAGTTCCCTAAATAAAGTTGGCAACTGTAGCAGATTCATATACCGCAAAAGGCGCACTGTTCGAACTATGGCCTCGACGCAAAATACTGAGCTACTAAAAAAAAACATTAACCTACAGCTTAGTCGCCGAGACAATAGCTAAAATAAACTTTTCTTAGGGATTGTCTATTATCGTCAGAGATCTTTGAATGTACGACCGAAAACTTAAATCTAATCAGAAAAAGTTCAAGCAGAATATGAAGTTCGAACAGAATATATTGTAGGTAGGTCCTGACTCTTAAGTACCAGAAAAAGTTCGAGCAGAATATGAAGTTCGAACAGAATATATTGTAGGTAGGTCCTGACTCTTAAGTACAAGAAAAAGTTCGAGCAGAATATGAAGTTCGAACAGAATATATTGTAGGTAGGTCCTGACTCTTAAGTACCAGAAAAAGTTCGAGCAGAATATGAAGTTCGAACAGAATATATTGTAGGTAGGTCCTGACTCTTAAGTACTATGGTAATGCTTAAAATGAAACAACTACGAAACATCAGCTTCGACGCTCTTTTATAAAAGGTTTAGAACCAATAATTTAGTAGAAGAGTATCTTTATAATAAGAGCAGCACAAATAAAAGCATATCAGATCTCACAAATTCTTGAACAATACGAGATTTATTCAAAAAGAATCCGACCTTCGTTCAGATCTCTGCTCTGCGCTGGTGCTATTCGTCGTCATCCGTGCCTAGGCACTCTACGAAGTAGTCTCCATTTGATTGAACCACACGCTCCCAGTGGTGCTTCTAGCTCTGAATCGTATCGATGTCGTCAAACCGCTTTTCTTCGAGCTTCATTTTAAATTTTGGGAGCATCTAAAAATCTCGGGAAGCTATTTTGGGTCTGTACGGAGGTTGGTGAAGCTGTAGAATTTTGTGTTGTGCCAAAAATTGCTGCACAAGATTCGATGTGTGCGCTGCTGCGTTATCGTTGTGAAGAAACCAGTCGCCGCTTGATAATGAAGGCTAAAAGGGCGTCTGTTTATATTTAGTCCACCTAAAAGCTTGTCAACTAGCTAAAAGATAGTAAAAGGAGTGATGAAGGATAGATGGAAGTTAGATGGAAGATACATGAAAGGTAGATGGAAGATGTTTGATGATTTTCACAGATTGTATATAGATGGAAGATGATTGAAACATAGATGGAACATAGAAGCAAGACGGTTGGAAGATAGTTTGAAGATGGTTCGAAGTTAGTTGGAAGATAGATGAAACATAGTTGGAAAATGGTCCGAAGATAGTTGGAGGATGGATGGAACGGAGTTGGATGATGGTTGGAAGATAGATGGAACATAGAAGAAAGACGGTTGGAAGATAGTTGGAAAATAGATGAAACATAGTTGGAAGATGGTTGGAACGGAGATGGATGATGGTTGGAAGATAGATGGAACATAGAAGAAAGACGGTTGGAAGATAGTTGGAAGATGGTTAAAAGATAGTTTGAAGATAGTTCGAAGTTAGTTGGAAGATAGATGAAACATAGTTGGAAAATGGTCCGAAGATAGTTGGAGGATGGATGGAACGGAGTTGGATGATGGTTGGAAGATAGATGGAACATAGAAGAAAGACGGTTGGAAGATAGTTGGCAGATGGTTAAAAGATGGTTGGAACACAGTTGGAACATAGAGAGACCAGAGACGCTTCATCCATTTAATTGTGTAAGGTAGACCCTAATGAGTGCATCTATGATGTGTGCTAATATTGAAGTGCACAATGTAGCTAACCAATTCATTAAGAACATATATATATATATATAAAAAAATCTATATATAAAGAGGCAACTGCAAAGCTTACCGACATCTTTTAGCATCTTTAAAGAGGACATATTCACTTAATTTTCTTTTATACACTGTTTCCATAGGAATAAAGGGCTTACAAAGTTTGTATGTCGATATCAATAGATAAGTCCGTCTGTCCATTTGTCTGATCAAATGAAAGCATCCTCTTACAATATTGTATTGCTTTATGTGGCTATGGTTATTATAAACCTGGCTTTATTGTTTCAAACAACTGAAATACAATTCAAAATATTTCTGTGCAGTGTATTAGGGTTTCGGTTACAGACAAAATTAACATTTCTTCTTTACTTTACTTTACTTTAGTTTTTTTTGGTTTTTTTTGTTTTTGCTTTTGGTGTTCCTGTTGTGCATTCATTTTGGCAAAGCGGCCAAATTGGAAAATGCAACAACATGCAGCGACAGCGACAGCGACAGCGACTTGTCTCACAATTTACTTCTGCACACTAATGTTGCAATAAAGAAAAATACATAAAAAAATAAAAATAAAAATAAAGGCGTGGCAGAGTAGACGAAGAAGAGTGCGCCGGAAAAGCGGCAAATGGGCTACAAATTGTGACCACGACAACAGTAAAATTCGTTTTTGAGAGCTTTTGAAAAAGGATATACACTATGTGCTATGTGTGCAAGCAGGATGGTAAATGTTGTTTAAACAACAGAAAATAAATATTAAGTATACGCAATGTGCAGAAGAAAAAACACTAAAACAAAATCAGTGAAAACTAAAAGGAACAAACGAACGAACGAACGAACGAAAGAATGAAATAAAATATTTGTAAAGATTTCTCAAGCATAAAAAAGTTTTCAATTTCCGCAAAAAGCTGTTTTGGCAAAGACAACCAAATACAAAAATGAACGAAAAACAAAACAATCGCCAAACGGCTAGAAGAGTGCAGAACAGGGCAGAACAGGGCAGGGCAGGGCAGCAGGGTGTCGTGTCCCACTGGCGTACGATGACACTGGACAGAGACACAGTTTAGTCGAATTGTTTCGAAATCAACTCAGCCGCATTGAGCTGAGCTGAGCTGAGCCGGGGCTAAACTAAATCAAATTGCGGCTGTGAGTACAGAAAAGTGCAATTCAAAAGAAAATTTTATTTAAGTAAATTACAAATTAGCGTTTTGTGGCCAAGGGAGGAGCGTGTGTTGGCTAGAGTGAGAGTGAGTGTGAGTGTGAGTGTGTAGCACGAGCTCAGTTTGGCATGCATAAGGCTTTATGCTTTTGACGTTTCCACTGATTTGGTTAAGTAAAAGTGAATTATGCAGTTGGAATTTCACTTCCAAAAGAAAAGAAATACTCGAGCTTAAGAATTTTTTGGTTTCTATGAGGAATATGTTAAACATGTCTCGTCTGCAGGCGAACTGTCTTACTTTTCAATGAGTTATTATAAAGTTTTGGACTTGGACTCAAATATTGGCATACATGGACCCACAGATAGAACACAATTGAGAAGATTTTGTATCAATCAAAATATTTTAAGCTTTGTTAGGATCCGTCATTTCCGTCTATTAGGATCAAAATGTGATATTTCTCTTATTTAAAACGGCTCTTAATCGTATAATCAAAGAACTCAAAGATCAACTAACAAATAACTAAAAAGTTTGTCGCTCAGAAAAAAACAAACCTGAATACCATGCCAAGTACCTTGGAAAGGTTTTTTTTTTTACTTCTTTTAATACATAATAAGTGACCAAGAGTAGACTTTGCGGTTTCTTGATGTTCATTGCTCAAAATATAATAAAATACAGCAGAAGAATTATGAGATTATGAAGTCGCCGCTCAATAGTGTTGTAGATGGAAGGCCATTAAAGTCCTACCACTTTCTGAATATTTCTAAAAAATGCCTACTTCTTAGGCACTTCCCTACGCAGTGGAAATGCGTCGAAGTTCTTCCTGTACCAGAGCATTCAATTATTTTATTTTATTTTTTTAATTACAAATGGCGCAACCGACTTTGAATATTAAACAAATAACTTCGAGTTGAATTGATGGAAGACTGCTAATTTTAGCAGCACAAATTTACCAACGATGATTGATGATTGCCGAAGGCCAGCCTCAGAGTTGGATGGTGCCAGCGTAATTACGTGTAGTCACAGTACATTATTAATGATATTATTATGATTAATAAAGTTTTATTAATTAATGCGTCAACTAATTCAACTAATTCGACTAATTATATTAATCAGATTGCATTTTTGTACGAAATATTTCTTGCAGGAATGGAATGATATGAATCTGCGTTGGAATTCAAGTGAATTTGGTGGCGTACGCGATTTACGTATACCGCCGCATCGTCTCTGGAAACCGGATGTGCTTATGTACAACAGGTAAGCCAAGCTAAATACACGTAAAATCGTCAAAAAAAAAAATTAAAATGTTGGTTTAAGTACTTAGAATACGTAGAGTATTTAAATCACATGCAGCAATGCGTGCACAATTACCAAAGCCAAAGCTCAAAAAATGGCAAAAGTGTTATTAGCGAATATTTCATCCAATGACAACGCGCAGCAGGACAAATGGCCGCGACGGCGCCAAAAGCGGTTAAGTGGCATAAAAAATTAAAAACAGAAAGCCAATAAAACAAGCGCGAAATGCTTAGTGCAGTGGCAACGAAGCTTTGATATGCTGCATATGTGAAAATAATACACGTAAATAAAAAAAAAAAAAATTCAACTTGAATAATTTGTTTGAAATGCGTTTAATGAAATAATTTTTAAATGCATAAAAGTTTAAAATGTGCAAACAAACAGACAGACGGACAGCCGGACAGACGGACGTACCTAATACATTTCAACTGAATGCCATATTATGAAAAAAAAATATGTTGCCTACTTCAAGGAGTTGCAAACAAATCAAACAAGTTTTAATAACCTTTTAACACACACACAATATGTGTAGGGTAGGATATAAAAATGGCAAAACTTTTGGCAAAAAAATATGAGCAAAAAGCAAAGCAAACTAAAATTAAAAGCGCTAAAGCGCAAAGCGAATAAGTGCGAAACGGAAGCTGACCCGAAAACCGGAATCGGAAATATACAAAACTATTTTAGTTGTTGTTGTTTCTGTATTTTTTTTTTTTTTGCTTTTATCTTTCAATGATGTTGCGTCGAAAAATGATGGGCGTACAGCAGTGGTGGGCATGTCCTGCGCTGTGCTGTGTGTATTTGTGCATCGATGCGATGTGAGAACTCAAATGGTGCGAAATACAAACAAGCAAAAAGCATAATTCCAAAAATTAGCCCAAAGCGTATTTGCGTTTGTATGTTTTAAAGACCTGTTTTTTTTTTTTTTTTTTTTGTTTTTCCTTTTAATTCACCGCTTTTATAGAATATGTACAACAAAATACATCCACATAAAGCATTATCAGATCTCTAATAAGATAAAAAGAAACATATAGCGACAAATGCCGAAAGAGATTATAAAATACAACAAAAAAATATAATAAAAATGTTAAATCGTTTGCGGCGGCGGCGGCGGCACATTTCAAAGCAAACTGAAAACTGTGAAACACAGACGAACGAACGAACGAACGCACACATTCAAAAGATAAGCCACTGCACGCTAAATAACACAATATGAAAAATAAATTCATTTAAATGTGCGAGTGTTGTGTGAAATATGTTGAAGGGTATTGCATGGGTATGGCTTAAGGTTTGTTGTAACCAATTAAATGAGCTAAGGAAGTGAGAAAGCAACGGGAAAAAGAGGAATATACGAATAGTAAGTCAACATTGCTGTTGCTAGTATCAGCAAACTAGTTTTGTGGTGGTCCATTTGGAGATAGTCCTCAAATGAAGTTTTTTTTTTGGAGATAGTCCTTAAACGGAGATTCATTTGGTTGTAATTCCCAAAAAGGTTTTAGGAACTATCACCAAATGATCTTCCAACATTTACGGATAAGATAGTTGTCCATTTGGTGATAGTCCCTAAACGGTGCTCCTTATTCTTAAATGAAGATTCTTAAGGTGGTGGTCCATTTGAAGATAGTGCATGACTTCATTTTATGTGAGATTGCTTAAACGGTGGTCCGTTAGGTGGTGGTTCATATGGAGATATTCCCTAAAGGAAGTTCAATTTAATGATACTTCTTAAGCGTGTGTCCATCTGGTGATAGTCCTTAATAGGTGGTCCGTAAGGTGGTGGTCCTAAAATGAATTTCCATTTAGTGATATGTACTTCTTAAACGGTGGTTCATAAGGTGGTGGTCCATTTGGAGATATGCCTTTGATGAATATCAATTTGATAGTCTTAAAACGGAGCTCAAATTAGGTGAAAGTTCTTAAAAGGTGGTCCGTAAGGTGGTGGTCCATTTGGAGATAATCCTTAGTATCATTTAAAGTGATAGTCCTTAAACGGAGGTCCATTTTGATTTAGTCTGTAGGTCTGTAAGGTGTGGTCCATTTGGTGGTAATACTTTAACAGTGATGGTCCATTCGGTGATTACTCATTTGGCGGTAGTCCAATTGGTAGTCCTTTAACGTTGGCCCATTTAATGTTGGCTAATATGGCTATGTTCAACTAATTGTCCAATAAATGTTGATCTAATAGGTGGAAGCTCTTCTGCCGGTGTTCTATCTTCATTTTTCTTTGTAAATTTCATCTCACCTCCAATTTTTTACTGTACAAAATATTTTCTGCACAACAATCTACTTCCTCTATACAATAACTCTTTTCTCTTAAATGTGGGATGTCAAGGACCCCTTTCCAATTGTGCTAGACGATCTCAAGACAACTATATTCGGGAAGTAAAACTTCAATAAAAAAAGAGGAAATCGTCGAATCGTGCGTTGAGAAGTCATACGGTGGTTTATGCCCCAGAAATGTTATGGTGACGACAAGCAGGCTCAGACATAATCAATCATCGCTCCTACTTAAGCTATTCTCCTTAATCTAGAAATTTTTTTATAGAATGGGGAGAGCGCGTATGTGTGCAAAGAACATTTTCAACTGCAATAGTGTGCAAAGTGTAACGGAATTCATGCAGAGAAAAGCATTAGCTTGTGAGTCTGAAGCATAGAGAATAAGTGCTTATGCATGAGTAAGAGAGAGATGCTATTGTTGTTGTTCCTGCTGTTTGGTTTTGGGCATGGTGAAATAAAAATGGTGAAATAAGCATGGTGAAATAATTACAATCCATGAATCGTGGTTTAATAATACAAAGTAGTGCAACTTCCAACCTATGAGTGAAATTTCACCATACTGAAACCGCTCATACGGAGTGCAACTACTCGTTACTAATAAAGAACAAAGTGCAACTATTTTGACAGCGCATGCATGCAGTGGCATCACATTGTATTATTACACTATGCCATGGATATCTTCTCTCTTGTTTGAAGATTGCGAAAGAGTTGAGAGAGAAAGGTATATAGTAAATAGATCATTTGCTGTACCGTTCTTTCGTTTCTTTTGTGCTACTGAAAAATATTCTTTAAGAATTATAAGCTGTAGCTGAAAATCAAGTAGAAAATTTTACTATTTTACAAATTCATAGCTTACCGTCCGTCCGTCCGAAAGATGTTACCTCACTGAAAATGCTGCATTTGCAACAAAGAGCAAATCAAGAATAAAAGAGCATGAGTTTCTATGTCTGAATCGTTATATTCAGCCATGTTCGTTTAAATTTCCACCGTTCCTCTTCTAACTCTGCGTGTACTACAATACGTCGAAGGATTGAATGTAGCCACTTCAGTTTTAACAAAATTTCAAAATTGATAACAAAAACATTTTATTTGTATTATTCTTGCTATTTCACCCTCTCTCTCTCTCTCTCTCTCTCGCTCTCCCATTGTTTCATTTTTATTTCTTTATTCATATGCTGAAATAATTTTTATTTACTTACGCTGCTGCCGCATTTGATAAACAAAATAAACAAGCAGAAGTCCTGAAAACCGCTTTGTATACCGCTTCACTCCATTCTATTTGTTTTTTCTTTTTTTTTTTATTCTTTGACTGTCTGCCCGCTTGAACCCTTTTTTTAATGCGCTGCACGCAGCCATTTTTCATTTTGTGCGCCATTTTATTTGTTCTTTTCGTGTTTTTTCTTATTTGAAGTGTATTCTATATCAATTTCTACAAATAATGCCTGCGGTGATGTTTTTACCTTAAAAAATAAATAGGCTTGGCGGCAGCGGCGGCAGCGGCAGCGGCATGTTAGCAATAAACAAACAAATAAAAGTGTCCCCCAGAATATGAACGACATTTTTGTGTTTAGCTTTGCATAAAATACAAAACAAATATATAAACATGTATCGAAAAATTATATATTTGCGTCTAAAAGAGAAGAAGGTGAACGGACGGACGAACGAAAGAACGAACAAACAAACGAAACCCTTAGCCCATGTCACAGCGTGTGTATATTAAAGGATGCGACTTGGTTTAAGCTGTCCTCCTACAGTTTCAGTGTGTGACCGCAGCTATTCAAACACAGCTCAGCACAACAATGATGTTGCTGATGGTGATGGTGATGGTGATGTTGATTATGATAATAATAATGGCCACTTTGAGCAGCATAAGCGGCGGCGGCGGTGGCATCAGTTGGTTCAAGCGCCAGCCATACTCGACTGACTGACTGACTGACTGACTGACTGACAATGCGGCTTTTGATGGGGTCATGTTGGCACAAACAAACAAATGAACAAACGAACAAACGAACAAACAAAAGCTGCCGACAAATAACCCTTCTGACCTGCTGTCTGTTGGCTTTATCAAAAACGCATTATACACTTTGTAGCATTGAGCAAATATTTATTGCGTGGGTTGCTACAAAAACCAGCCATCCAACACTGTAGCTAGTCGGTGTAGGTTAAAGTGCCTTGTCGTACAATTTAATTTTAATATGCTTATAAATCTACTCGAACCAACCATGCTCGATATCTATATTCACGCTGGCGCATTTTATGCTTTGTGTTTTTTTGTTTTCTATAGAAATAAAAATAAAAATTATTGCACAATAAAATATGAATATGCCATACAAGAGATGTGTACAAATTTTATTGTTTATGTTTAGAAGTGTCTTTATATGCTGTGAAGTGTTTATTGAATTTGTGCTAGAAGAAGAGGCTTTTCGTTCTCCATAAAATGTACATGAAAAATTGTAATCGTTTTGTTGTAGATATGTCGTCCTTTATTTTGTTTTCTAAAACCTTTATATTGCATGACTAATTCAAATCCTTAGACATACAGGCACTGTTTGGCATGACGGTTTAATTCATAAACTGATCCTGACTAGAACGCCTGTCTACTTGGTCTCATAATCATACAAAGTTTCCTCGCCTATAGACAGTTTTATATTAAACTAAATGGAGTTCAATCAAATGTCAAATCTATAAGTTTGTACAATTGTACTATGTCAGCATTTGGAGATGACACTGCGCTGTATTCTTTTTGGCACTTCTTAAGAAATAAACTTTACAGCAAACACATCAATCTATATCATAAGGCAATGTCTTACATTTATAAAAGATTAAAAACAAAATGTTGCCAAAATTTATAAACTGTACTCATTGCAAAACAAATTTTCACTAATATTCTATTAAATTGTTCTCGATTTATTCAAAAATAGCAAAAAAAACAAAAAAAAAAAAAAAAAAAAAATCAGCATAAATTCGTTAAGCTTAGATAATAAATTTACAATCTATTCAAATTTATATAACTACGAGTATTATTTAAACGAAATAAATTTTATATATATTGTATATTGTTTAATATACACAAATCCATGCAAGAGAATAGACACATTAAACATTTAATATATTCAACACATTTAACTAATCATATTCCAACCAATTTTCCGCTGAATCAACCACAATGAACGATTTTGTTGTTGCATTGGAAAATTTCTGGCCACAAAATTTACAAAATGTATCATTATCAATCTTTCGAAACAGACTATCATGCTTATGTAATATAAAAATAAAACCCTTCATTCTGCATTCCTTTCGCATGAAGCAATAGGTGGATGGATGGATGGGTGGGTGTGTGCGGGCTATTTGTAAATCATTATGCATTGAAAATTGTCGACAAGCATAAAACATTTTCAATTACAAATAATTATTGTTGTCAAATTTTGTGATAAGCTAAAATGTACACATTACATATTATGCAAAAGGATAAAAGTGAAAGAGATAGACTAGACTAGACTAGACTATATGTGTTTGCTTGAGTACGAAAGAGATAGTAGCTGAACTTATGGCAGCATTAAAAATATGCTGGCCGTCATTTGCAGGCCACAGTGCAAAAATTTGCAACCGCAGCATTTAAAAATAACAACAACAACAACAACAACAGCAAAAATATGAAAACATAAACAACCACAAAACAATGCAACACACACACACACACACAAATACATACGAGTGGGCTAATAAGTGTTAAGGAAAATGTTTAAAAAATTATGCAAAAATAGATCAAAATCTAAATTTTCATATGCAACAGCTTTCATTCAATGAGATCAAGAAAACCTGTCTAATGGCTTCCTTCTTCTTTAAACTGACAAACCTTGTGGAGAAGATCCTGCCAATTGGCAAACATTTAATTTCGCTGCCTTTGAATAAATATTTTTATACACTCGCACAAGATCACACACTTACAGCGCGGCATATTGACAACATGCAACACACACGCACATACTTACAGCGCATTTTTGCATAAAAATATTTTGTTGATTATTTTATGGCCGTGCAGCGCATGCAAAATGAAATGAAAATCAAAATAATTATTATACAATATAAACAAAAAAAAAAAAAACAAAAAACAAAACAAAAAAAGGCCACGGGACAGTAATATGCATGCAAGCAAGCGCCGCTCATGGAGTAGCAATAAATAAGCATGCAGATAGCATATAAATATGTATATGTGTGTGTGTGTGTGTGTGTATGTGTGCGTATTTACATAGATACAAATGCATTATATGCATGTATGTATGCGTGCAATGGCACATGCCATTAATACATGTACCCTACAATACATATTTCATTGAAACGCTGAAACTTGTACACGCTGGCATTAATTACGCATATTGTTCGAATGTCGAGAGCGTCGACAAGGCGCCTGTATCCTGCATCCTGTCAGCTGCCTCTACATAGTATGCATGTACTGACATTCTTGTGTATTGTATGAGGTTTTTTCACTATAATTTTAGTGTGCCTATATGCAAGATAGATGGGGTGCAAACGACAGACAGACAGACAGACGGACAGACGTACGAATGGACTGCAATTGAAACTGCATTGAGATGAAGCCGGAAGTGGAAGTGTAAAGTGTAAAGTGTTGCTTGTGTACAACACTTTTATTTTTACATCTTACCATCTTATACTTTCTTTCTTTCTTACTATTTTTAGCTCTCTTTCTCTTATCTACGCGTACATCGATATGTCTATCTGCTAGGCTTTTCGTTAAAATGTTTAAGCAATTACTTACTTCTGCATATTTTAATTTACATATTTTTCACTTAAAATATTTTTAAAAATAATAAAGAATGTTTTCAGATTTTTCACCATAATTGTATGCCATATGAAGTGCTGCATGAAGTGCTTTGTAAATAAAGACGCAAAGTGTGTGGTGTGACACTGCTTCAATCCGGCGACGATAATATACAGATTTCGCTTAATGCCGCGGTCGTACAGTGTCCTTTTCTTAAGACATTTTGGTGTTCCATCTATTGGCATTGTTTTGTCATCCTCGGAATTTATAGACAGACATTGTGTCGACAATGATAAATCTTGTTGATGCATAAAAGTCCTTAAGTCCTTGTCTTAAATTCCCCATTCCAAACCTGCCCCACTGTTTCTATATATGTATGTATGTCATAATAACTAAAACAAGGCTTCATTGTCTTACTTGCATTAATCGTCAAATTCCGGCGTCTATAACAAGCTGCCAATATATGTAGCAAAGCAACGTTAGGGGAGTAGGTGCTCCGCTACCTAACCTGCAATTCTCGCCCTATCAGGTAGGACAGAAGTAAAGCGCCGACAGGATTTTCTTGTTCTTGTCATGCCAGACTCTATCGAATGCCTGCTACATGTCAACAAATACTGCATTGCAAGATATTCTGTGTAACTCTGTGAACTTGTTCTATCGTGCCATGGCCTACTCTAAACCTAAACTGGTGATCTGACAGGCTACTCGTTCAGTCGGCCGGTCTCTCCTATACCTTGTATAATGATGGCTGAAGACTAATTGGCGGGCATGACTCAGGGTCATTATCCGGATCGGTGCTTTTTTCCAATGGGCTGAGGAAAATTGAGCAATCAGCATCGCGTTGAATATCGACACGATATAGAGAATCGCACATATTGGCAGGATCTTTCGTTAATTTACCGTTACAGAAAATCTTTGATTATGTTGGCAAAAATACAATGTCACAGGTCCTGTGTCTTTCTAAGGCGCCTTTGCATTGCATGAAGCTCCCTAACTTCTGTATTAAGTACAGCCTCGTATCTAAATGAATGGAGCTCTCTAGATGTAACTTAAAAGTGGATAGATTAGTGTATCTGGTAATTAGATGATCGGAGTCTAAGTCGCAGTTTTATCTTATACTGCCACGTTTAATGCCTTTTTAAGATTCTTTACCTTGTTAAACTGACGTTCATTCTTGTAGATTTTGTTTAATAATAATACGCAAAGATCTTCAATCGGCTTAAGGTACGGCCTGTTTGCTGTGCACTCTAATGAGGAAATTTTCCTAGAAGACAACAAAATTTTCGTCTTAATTGCTGTATGGATTGGCGGGATAAAGATCCACTGACTGCCCGATACGTTCTTACCAAATTGAATAACAATTTCACACACTTGTCTGCATTTATTCTGAGTGAAGAATAAATGCAAAGTGAAGACTTTTCAGCATAGCCTAATTCTGCTGAAATCATAAACGATTCTCAACTGAGATTGTCTTATGTTCCCTCAATACATTTGACAGTAATCAGGTACGTCCAAGTTAAACTTTATGAATATCCAATACTGTTGCGGATGTATCACTCACATCCAGTGATAAATCTTATGGCCCGGGTTTGCGCCACCTGTACGCGTCTGATCTGGCTTTCGTAGGTAAGCGCCCATACCTCCAAATCGGTGCTATGAGTTGGTTATATATGGTCACTTTATTTGCTTGACAACCCGATGTAGCTATTCGACAGTGTAGTAGCCGGCTTGGAGTCCGAACTGGTGTTCACGAATAATTGACCGAGAATCCGGCGGAAATCAAATACTTCCGCTACTTGCTCCCAATAACTGTATTGCAGATACATTATTTATATATATGGAAATTTTTGTCAAAACTAATTAATTTAAGTAAAATAAAAAATATTTTTGCATCCTTTCCAACATAGAACCTCATACTTTTCGAAGTCATTTGAAAACATATTTCCTTCAGTTATACGAGTATTACTCCTTTAGAGCCTTTTAATGTATTCTTTCGCCGATCCTCACTATCGCTTCTTCAATCGAGGAAAGGTTTAAGTCATTGTGAAAAGTTTTGTTACTTACAAACCAAGGCGCTTCAGTTACAAGTGACAGGTTTGAGTTTGGTTCCTTAGTGAATTTCTACATTTGAATACCGTGTAATGGTCCATAATTGAGCGAAATTTGATTTAATTATTAGTTTTTGTACAAAAGGACCTTATTGTATAAGCTGAGCTTGCTGTCATGTCTGAGTTACCAATACATTTTCCCTGTTTTAATTCGGAGCAAACTTTTCTTAGCAAGAAAATGTTGCTTATACGTTAAACGTCTATCTGGATGGAATTCAAAATGTTTCTTCTCGGTTCTTCTTGTTAAAATTCTTGTTTGGTACATTACAACATTCGGAAAGTGTCCTCTTCTTAAAATGAATGTCACTTGAGATGCCATTTCACCAGTAGCACAAATATTTTACATTGCTCCTGAAGCAGAAGCATCAGAAGCTAGTTTTCTTGTAATATGATGCGATGTTTGGCTAGCTCTGGCAGCAATCTTCTCAGAAAAATTCATTAATATCTGATCGGGAATCACTGAGATTATGGCGGAGTCATTTCTCCAACCTACTCGGAGCCGATGAAGCGCACAATACCGCGGATAGAGAAATGACACCGGAACCGGAACCAGTTAATGCTGGCACTATTGTAGAGCCACCGGACTATAACGAGGTCATTCAGTTATTAAAAAGCTGAAAAATAACAAACCAGCAGGCTCTGATGGGCTGCAAGCTGAGCTATTTAAGACCGGCGGCAAAGAGTTGGTTAGGAGTATGCACCAACTTTTATGCAAGATATGATCCGATGAACGCATACCCAATGACTGGAATCTCAGTGTTCTCTGTTCTATCTTTAAGAAAGGAGACCCCACTGTTTGCGTCAACTACCGCGAAATAAGTATCCTTTCAATTGGATATAAGACTCTGTCGCGCGTATTGTGTAATAGGCTGAAGCCATATACCGATTCACTGTTAGGACGATATCAGTGTGGCTTCAGACCAAAAAGGTCGACCAGTGACCAAATATTCACATTACGCCAAATCTTGCAAAAGACCCGTGGGTTCAACAAAGACACAGACCACCTATTTGTCGACTACAAAGCCGCTTTCGACACGCCGATATGATCGAAGTTCTTCGACGCCCTGTCTGCACTAGGTATCCCGGCAAAGATTGTCCGTCTTTGCATGGCGACAAAGTGACAAAGCGTTGTCAGGGAGGGGAAAAACCTCTCCAACCCCTTTGATACCAAGGGAGGTTTCAGGCAGGGCGATGCGCTGTCGTGGGGTTTTTTTCAATCTTCTGATGAAATACATCATACGCCAGTGTCCGTACATACAGAGTATATCGGGATCGATCTTCCAAAAGGAAGTGATGCTGCTCGCTTACGCCGATGACATCGATATCATCGGCACGCAGGAACGGCAAGTCAGCAAGGCGTTCTCGGAGATTAAAAACAGCCTCGGCTCAAGGGTCTAGCGGTGAACGTGGACAAGACGAAGTACTTGGTGTCTCCTCGCACTCCATCAATGCGTCTTGGACGGTCAGTGACGATGGAGAATTTCAACTTCAGTGTTGTAGAAAACTTCGTCTATCTTGGAACAGAGATAACCAGTAACAACAACGTCAGCCTAGAGATCAGACGAAGAATCACGCTTGCAAACAGATGCTTTTTTGGGTTGAGCAAGCAAATGAGAAGTAAAGCCCTCTTTCGAAAGACAAAATTCAAGATCTATAAGACGCTGATACTCCCGGTCCTATTGTATGGCGCAGAGGCATGGACCGTGATTGAGTCGGACGAGACAGCGTTGAAAGTCTTCGAGAGGAAGATTCTTCGCAGGACCTTTGGTTCTATTCGAGTCGGCGACGAGTTTCGGTCCCGAGCATAGAATTCCAGCGGCTGCACTGGGCTGGGCACCTCATTGGAATGGGTGAAAGAGCTCCAGCACGCTTGGTTTACATTGGGGGCCCAAACTTGATTGGTGGACGCCGACATAGAGAACGACCGGTGAGAACGACTGGCGCCAGCGCGCACAAGATTATGGAGGCTGGCGCGCCTTCCTAGACGCGGCCATGACCGGCAGATGGTTGATGGCCACATAAGTAAGTAAGTAAGTAATTGTTTTCTTCTCTCTAAAAATGTCTTTTTCCATAAGCATAATTTGTATCGCAATGTGATTAAGCCAACTTGATGTTACCTTAACATGAGTTGCATAACTAATCCATTGGGTCTGATTTCCAATGTGGCTTACAATATTTTTTCATTAGCTTATGGCTTACAAAATGGCTTTTAAATTAGGTTCCGAATATTGTTGCTTCACTCTAAGACTATACGCAAGTCTTCAAAGTAAATATTTTCGTTATACTTTTTCACTGCGACTGCTGCTGCATGCATGTACTAACAGATTTGTGTCGGTATTGTTGTCTGCTGCACGGTCTGTTCCTAGTATCCTGTGGCATGTGTACCATATTGTGGTCCATTTTGTCGAGCTGAAGATAGTAATGAACTTTTGATGTCAAGTTCTAACCATACATTTTTTTATATCGCTACTACAATTTGCTATAATACGGCTAGCTGGTTATATCGAAGTCGAGCCCACTAAACAACAGCGTACTACCATTTAGTTCGATCTTTTGTGTCTTATTTATTGTTTGTTTTAGTCTTATTTTTTTTTTTTTTTTTCTGTATTCAAATTGCCAAACAAGTCTACTAAAAGCTTAAGTTTTTGTTAGTTGTACACTCTAAAGTAATAGCTATTACTTGCACAGATTACTTTTCGATTACATCTCGTTAGCTGAACACACCTATTGCAATTTAATTAAGCTCAGTGGTACGATTTGTACGCTACAAAAAGGCCGAAAATGGTAAATGATTAATGATTAATTGCTGTGGCGATGCGGCGTATGCGTAATATTACAGATACAAGCAGATACATTTTTATATTCGTGTCATTCTTTAACTTAATTTCACTTTTCGAACAAATTTAATATTTATTAATTTTTCGCTTTCGCTTGTGTGTGTGTGTGTGTGTTGTTGCTTCTTCTTTTTATTTTGATTTTTATTTTTATTTTTATTTTTACTTACTTTCATTCTGTCGCTCTCTTGTTTCGCAGGCATTTATTTTTTTTTTTTTTTCGTTTCGCTTTTTTTTTTAACATATCCTGGCGTTGATGACTCTGATGACGACGGCAATGACGACAAGGATACGTGCATAGGATAGTTGTTGGCTGCGTGAACCTTGACTTTATTTTATTTGCAATATAATGAGCGCAACGGTAGGAAGGAAATGCCGCACGGCTTGTATGCCAGGCGGAATTTTCTGTTGCAAAAGTTTTTATTTATTTTATAACCTAGAATTTTTTTGCATTACGTGTAGAAAATGTTTAGTAAAATTTTTTTTCTCGAATTTTTTCTAACATTTTAAAGCAGATTTTTTTTTTTTTTTTTTTTGAAATTCTATTCAGTGCATATTTCATTAAAAATTGTTTTAAGAGATGCGCGAGAAATCTTGTCAATCTGAAATGTTTCTTTTTTTTTATTTTCAATGTAGGCTAATAGAGCAGAAATAGACTGGTATTGTGTTAAGACAAATTGCTGAGGTAACATGTTACGGAATATTTTCTATTCACTACCCAAAGATCAACTATATTAGCCCATCCGCACTCGAACAGCTTTGAGTGCTCTTCACAGAATGTGTTTTGATTGGATCCGCACTATGTTTGCCTGTTCAAAGCGTTTCATTAGCCATAATTGCTCAAGCCTTACTCAGGTTAAAAAGTTTCCTGAAATCGACTAATTTATCTAAACTGTTTTTCTTTTTACTAATGTTTTCTTAGCGAAACGAATGTCGGCTGTGAAACTTCCAGCGACTCGAGCGATTATAGTGTATAGCGTATAAAATAGTCTACTATTGCTATACTATAGAACTCTCAATTGTCACGATCTCTCATATGTTTATATCTTCTCAACTTGGCATTCTTGCCATCTTTCTTTCTTTCTTTTACATATTTTTCGTGTAATTTATTTTTCTGCTGGTTGCTGCATTCGTCAAGTGAGTGTATAAGCAGCTTCAGGCAGTGACATTTCATCGTCATCATCATCATCATCATCATCCACGTCGACGTCGACGTCATTGTGTGCCGGCTAACGGATGACGGTGTGTGTTTCTTGTTGCTGTTGTTGTTGTTGTTGTTGTTTGGGCATTAGGCTGACGTAGTGAGCCGAGTGAGTTAGTTGGCATTTTGTGAGCAAAAAAAAAAAAAAAAATGAAAAGCAGTGAATTAAAGCTGATTCCATATCTGAAGCTGTACAATGGCAGGCTAACATTTCATTTGTGTCAGTTTTCAGCCTTCTTTATGTTATTTACTTGGCTTAAACCAAGCATCCGGCCGCCATTGCCGTCATTTTACATACCCTATATGCATTTATGTGGGCACTTTGTACTTGGGTGTTTGTCTCTCTCTCTCTCTCTCTTTCTCTCGCTCTCGCACTTTCTCTTTGTCCTTCTATCAATCTGTTTGTCTGTCTGACTGTTTATTTGTTTTGTCATTATTATTTGCCTTGCCTCTTTTTGCACGTATCATCTTTATTTATCTAACTTGGCATTCTATCTCTCTTTCATATAATATTATTTTTCGCCAACAGTTTTATTAGTCATGTTATGAGCGTATTTTGGTTTTATTTGTATCCTTATATGACGCTTGTTTATTTATTTTAATTTTTTTTTTTTTTTTTTTATAATGCCCACCAACATGTCAGCATAAATTTTCATCATTGTGATGAACTGCATTGTCATACTTAGCTCATCTCATGCTCGCCGTCAGTAACAGCAACAAGAACAAGAACAAGGATACAAATTATAGCAAGGCGAACCGAGACAGCCATAGTTATTTAGTTAGAGCGTACAGCAGCTGACAAGGAATTTAGTCCGAAAAGAAGAATGCATGCAAAGTGAAATCTTTCAACGTTGTTGTCGTCCTTCATGTCCTTCGTCATATTTACTGCCGCCATTTTAGTTTGTTAATTGTGCATTGTGCATTCGCTACAACTTGAACGCGGTTTATTTATTTTGTAAAATCTTTTGCAAACCATGAAGTTAACGAGCAGCTTGCATGCAATCAAATTGCAGCACACACACCATTATTTATTGACAGCTACACAGCAGAGCACAGCACAGCACAGAGCAACAGAGTCCAGTGAATTAAGGAACAAAAAAAAAAAAACAAAAAAAAAAAACATTTAATTCAGTGACACCGAAGCATAAATGCACTGCACGCTTGTCCTTGGTTTGGGAACAAAGGAAATTTTATTGCTTACTTGGCAAGTCTGCTAGTCAGTTGCGCCTTTATAAGCCCTGAACGATTTATTTTCGATTTGTACAATATGCAATTTATACATTTTACACAATATCATTTTTTTTATTGTTAAAATTTAATATCAAAGAATTTATCTGTTCATAATGTTAATATAAATCGCGTACGCTATAAGCACCACTTACTGAGACTCCAATCTTTGGGTAGACTTTAGTTTGACAATATCTTGCATAAAAGTTGGTACACACTTCTGACCAACTCTTCCCCGCCAAACTTTTTATTGATTTATTGAAAATAACAATTAAAATTAAACAAGTAAGAAAATCACAGTCGGGCGTAACCGACTGTAAGAGGCCCTGTACCAGTTCAGGTCGCCTAACAAACATATTAAATGTTTCCCGAGCTTATGACCAAACACATGACCACTTCTCACTGCGCGAATATGAATGAAAAGAAAAGGGGGGTTGTTCAAATTCAATTGCTTATAAAATCGCCATTTATTATCCGATTTTGATGAACTTTTTGGATTTTTGCTTAGAGAGACGTTATCTCTATATTGGTACACTCAATTTTTGTTGTGCCGAAGAAATTTTCACCCTAAGGGGTGATTTTATGGGGAAGGGGGAGGAGGGGCAAAATTTCAAA
Source organism: Leucophenga maculata (assembly GCA_035044805.1). Lineage (NCBI taxonomy): Eukaryota > Metazoa > Arthropoda > Insecta > Diptera > Drosophilidae > Leucophenga > Leucophenga maculata. Next base: position 43,664 of record JAWNNP010003921.1, on the reverse strand, counting down.
ATAAACTTGTGAAATTCCGGAGCAATCCTAGTCGAATGCAAAAAACACGAAGTCTCTATCTATTACCGTTTCCGAGATCCTTTCGTTCATACAGACGGACAGACGGACGGACGGACAGACGGACAGACGGACATGGCTATATCGACTCCTCTTTCATTCCTGACCATAATGGGGGTAACTTTGGGGGGTCTCCGATTATCATTTCTACCTGTTACATACATTTGCACAAACCCAATAGGCTCTTGTACCTTCGGTACAGGGCCTAACAATATACATTAATATAAAGTTTCTTTAAACTATACGAGAAAAGCAACGTCCATTCAGACCCAGTGAAGGAAGTTTTGTTTGACCGCCTGGTTGCCCAACTGTGCGCCTACTCACAGCTTGGTAGTGGTCCAAGTGGGCGCAATTAAAGATATAAAGAAATTTACAGAAAATGGAATTATAGATCAACGTGATGAAAGGGTTGGATGATCAATTAATTTTGATCTGTGAAGAGCAAAAAGAAGAGCTAAAAGAACTGTTTTTCCACTGATTCAATAAGGCTTTGGTGTATGTCATAGTAAGAATTCCATACACAGAAAAGAAATTCTAAAATTGTGTGGACAAGTGAAGTTGAGAGAAGTTTAGTGGTATAAGGTTCATTAAACTCCTTGACAAAGTCAAGAATCAATGATTTAGTAACCATTGATTCAATGTGAATATTATAAACAAGTTTGGGTTCAAATCAATATAACAATAGTCTCTACCGAGCATAATGATATTCAAAGAATAAATTACTATAAATGGACTTCTTCAATGATATATCATACACATTTACATTTTGGGAAATTAAAGTTTAAACATTTAAACATTAAAATCAACCGACAACAAACTGTGTTGGGAGACATCAACATATGGCAAACATAATTTAATCTGCAAATATTAGTGTATGACCATGTTTAATAGCAATGGGAGTACAGTAGAAGACACTACAATAGTTTTAGATAAGCAATTGTTGAATAATACGCATAAATATGATTCAAGCAAAGAAAAACCTATAGTTTTCAATTTAAACAAAAGCTTTGCTGAAGTCTGTATATATGAACTCTGTTGGGCATCCGGACTCAAAATCATTAATCACAACAAAAGACAATTCAAACAGATATGTGCAAATTGATTTGCCTCTAACGAAACCATGTTGGTAAGGACTGACATTAGTAATGAGCTTGAGCTGGTATATTATCAGGTCTAGGTAGAAAGAAAAATTTAATGCATAAAAGACATTTAAAAATAGTTTGAAAAGAGATCATGGGAGAGGATGTATAACGCTAGGACTACCAGTGAAATTGGTCTAAGTACCATAGAAAAAGTCAGCAAAAAAGTTTGATATTAGCTAATCAGACGATACAACCATATCCTTAAATAATAATTGAGATAGGACTGTGACGCATGTTTTATTTAACTTGTACTAGATTATATGCCAGCAGTTCACATTTCTCTTTATCTAATATGAATATTTTTGTGCTTCTTCCTAAAAATTTTGGTTAAATTCCTTAATGGAGGAGAGCTTTTATTTAGCGATTGTAGAAGGTTATTCCATGAGTTGTTCCTAAATTCATAGATTATAAAACTGATGAATTCAACTAGACCACGGTCTTCTCTATATCTTTGCCAAGATCGCTTGAAAGAAATTCTTTTGCTTATAAGATGCTTAATATCTTGTAGAAGTGGTCTTTGCAATCTAGCAGGCCATGTTTTAGGAACACAAATATCAATAGCTGAGGAAACATCGTTCAAAAGGATGGTTACCGGTCATGGCCGCGTCGAGGAAGGCGCACCAGCCTCCATAGTCTTATGCGCGCTAGAGCGAGTCGTTTTGAATGCCCCCATGTAAACCATGCTTGCTGGAGCTCTTTCATCCATTCGAATGTGGTGCCCAACCCAGTGCAGCCGCTGGAATTTTATGCGCTGGACTATGTCAACCTCATTGAATAGCTCGTACAGCTCGGGGTTCATACGGGACATAAACTCGTCGCCGACTCTAATAGAAGCAAAGATCCTGCGAAGAATCTTCCTCTCGAAAACTTCCAACGCTAGCTCGTCCGACTCAATCATTAGGACCGGGAATATCAGCGTCTTATATGTCTTTATTTTCGTCCATCGAGAGAGGGCTTTACTTCTCATTTGCTTGCTCAACCCAAAAAAGCATCTGTTTGCAAACGTAATTCTTCGTCTGATCTCCAGGCTGACGTTGTTGTTACTGTTTATCTCTGTTCCAAGATAGACGAAGTTTTCTACAACACTGAAGTTGAAATTCTCCATCGTCACTGACCGTTCAAGACGCGTTGACGGACTGCGAGAAGACACCAAGTACTTCGTCTTGTCCTCATAGCTTAGCCATGCAAAGACGCACAATCTTTGCCGTAATACCTAGTGCAGACAGGGCGTCGAAGAACTTCGATCGTATCGGCGTGTCGAATGCGGCTTTGTAGTCGACAAATAGGTGGTCTGTGTCTTTGTTGAACTCACGGGTCTTTTCCAAGATTTGGCGTAATGTGAATATTTGGTCAATGGTCGACCTTTTTGGCCTGAAGCCACACTGATATCGTCCTATCAAAGAGTCGGTATATGGCTTCAATCTATTACACAATACGCTCGCAGAGTCTTATATCCAATGGAAAGGAGACTTATTTCGCGGTAGTTGACGAAAACAGTGGGGTCTCCTTTCTTAAAGATAGAACAGAGAACACTGAGATTCCAGTCATTGGGTATGCGTTCATCGGATCATAGTTTGTATAAAAGTTGGTGCATACTCCTAACCAACTCTTCGCCGCCGATCTTAAATAACTCAGCTGGCAGCCCATCATTGTCTGCCGGTTTGTTATTTTTCAGCTTTCTAATAACTGAATCGACCTTGTTTATAGTCCGGTGGCTCTACAATAATGACATCATTATTGGTTCCGGTGTCATTTATCTATCGGCGGAATTGTGCACTTCATCGCCTGCAAATAGGTTGGAGAAGTGACTCCTCCATAATCTCAGTGATTCCTGTTCATCCGTTACCAGATTTCCATTGTCATCCTTACAGAAAGTTACTCCGGGCTTAAAACCTTCAGTCAGACGCTTGACTTTTTGATAGAATTTTCGAGCTGCATTTCTGTCACATAACATCTCAACATCCTCAAACTCCCGCCTTTCTTGCTGCTTTTTCTTGCGTCTGAAATGGCGTTTCTCCTTTCTTCGTTTCTCTCGATATCGCTCTCTAACAGCACGCGTTGCTCCCGACTGCATAGTTCGCTGAAGCGTTCTTCTCTGCATTAGCATTGCGACACTCCTCGTCTTACCAAGAATTCTTCACAGGTTTTGTATAACCAATGACATCCTTGGCAGCCCTATCCAAGGAGCGGGTGATATGTTTCCACTGCTCACATATATCTCGAGAAGACGGTGAGGTTTCCCAAAACAGTCGTGTGAATGTGTTTGTGAAGGCTGCGGTGGTCTGTTCTGATTGCAGCTTGGCGATGCATGTTGGAACGTGTGGCGTGCACTACACTGAGCCTAGTGCGTACCTTGGCTGCGACAAGATAGTGGTCCAAGTCTATGTTGGGACCACGTAACGTTCGAACGTCCAACACGCTCGATGCGTGCCTTCCGTCAATCAAAACATGATAAATTTGGTTGCGTGTTATTTGATCAGGACTCAGCCATGTAGCCTTGTGGATGTTAAGATGTTGAAATCTGATACTACTAACTACCATGTTCCGACCTGCGGCGAAATCGATTAACCTCTCTCCATTGTTAGAGGTAGTGTCGTGAAAGCTAAATTTTTCGACGGTTGTGCCAAAGATTCCTTCCTTCCAATCTTGGCGTTGAAATCGCCAAAGCACGATTTTGACATCGTGTTTGGGACAGCGCTCGTACAGACGTTCCAAGCGCTCATAGAACTCATCTTTAGCATCGTCGTCTTTCTCTTCCGTCGGGGCGTGCGCAAAAATCAGGCTAATATAAAAATATTTAGTCTTGATGCGTATGGCGGCTAGGCGCTCGTCAACAGGCGTGAAACTAGAGAAGAGGCCACGTAGTTTCCTACTCACCTCGAAACCACATCCAAATTCGTGCCGAGAAATAGAGATTCTAAAAATAACAAAAATATCACAAAATCACTCTAAATAACTCCGAATTGAGGATATATCAGCACTAAAAGAAAAAGTATTAAGATTCTCATACTTTTTATTGGTATAGATGCTATATAGTATAGATTGGGAAACTGTAGGCAATGGAACACCATTCTATACAGAAGAACGTTTTTTTTGTATACATGTGCAGCATCATACAGGAGCAAGTCAAAAACTGAGTGGAACAATTACTTCAAAGGAGGAGATAGAGCGGGTGTACTTGAAATAAAATTTGCATAAAGATTGAGCATTGAAAGATCAAGTTTATATACAACTTTAAACGACTTTCTCGGCGAATGCTCATGTTAAAAATATTGTCGCATTAATAGGCACATGCGAAGTTGCAGTTTCTAGCTGAGAAGGAACAATTGAGCAACTAATATGATTAAGAAATGTTAAATAATTGTCTTAAAATTAAGTCTTTTAATTAAAGTTGATGTTGTTTAAATTGTACTTTTCTATTATTTTATTAATGTATTATCCTCATTTTGATGCCATTTCTTTGCAGCGCCGATGAAGGTTTTGATGGCACTTACGCCACAAATGTTGTAGTACGCAACAATGGCTCCTGCCTCTATGTACCGCCCGGCATTTTCAAGTCGACATGCAAAATCGACATAACATGGTTTCCATTCGATGATCAACGCTGCGAAATGAAATTCGGTTCGTGGACATACGATGGCTTTCAGGTAAGTGAGACAATGTTGAAGCTACTAGTTTATTAAGAAGTTAACGACGACGAATAGCAAAGATTATGCGTTGCGTACGCACTTTAGTTCCAGTGCGAGGCGATATCATAATATAAATTAAGTTTGAGTGTGTGCGTGTGAGTGTTTATGTGTGTGTGTGTGTGTGTGTGTGTGTGTGTTTGTCTGGTTTGGCTAAAGTGCTCATAAATTAACGTTTGTGTTGACTGTCTTGAGCATACATTTTGGGGCGTTACTACTTACAATGTTGAAAGGCTCAGCTCAGCTCAGCTCAGTTTACACTGCCTGCTGCGTGCTGCAAGAACTTGTACCTAGCACTGTCACTGACATTCGCGTGTATTATTATGGTATGTAGGTGCTGATGATTGTCCTTGTTGTGTACTGCGCCCTGCACGGCTCTGTTCTTATAATGATGCCTTAATGCAACATCATGACAGCTAACAATAATTAAAAGTGCTTCATCCACAACAGTAGCAGCGGCAGCAACACCAGCAACAGCAGCAGCAGCGGCAGCAGTAGTTGAGTTGTTTTCGTTTTCGTTTTATTATTTTTATTTTTATTTTACTGGCGCAACTGACGCAAGGCAAAATTTCAATTTCAGTGTCTGGTTTCCTTTTTTCGCTTTTTATTTTTTAATTAGCCACCTGTCGTCGCCTGCCACGCTGCACACTATGCAATTATTTTCCATTTTATTTCAACACTTAACTTCATTAAAAATGATTTAATTGCTGTTTTTTGCTGTTGTGTCCGGCGCTGATTGTGTGCGGTCTTTTGCTGCACGTCAAATGCCAATGATTAAGCGACAAATTAATTTATTAGCAAGCAACACAGCGCGCAGTGTACACTAAAAATAAATAAACCAAAAACAATAAAAAACTTTGGTCTATAATTAAGCAATGAAAAATTGCATAAACCATAATCATTTTCATGACACGTCGATATTGTTTAAATAATTGATTAATGCAGTGTGAAATAAATAGCCTCGAAGCTGGTCAGGACAGGACATTGCATATTTATTTTAAAATGGTTTCTTTTCATTTTTTGTTGTTGTCCTTTTTTTTTTTTTTATTTGCATTGGGGCAACTTAAATTTAAATCAAATAAATACAAATGAAATTAAAAGTTTGCATTAAAAAGAAAATGGCGCACAGCTAGTCTGTGCTGCATGTCGCATATATCATATGGTGCGACATTTGCTGCCACTACGCAGACATGTTTGCAGAAATAATACTTAAATACACACACATGCATCACAAGAGCGCATCGAATATTTATGGTTTGTAATACCGGAAATCCGGTTCTACAATTTATGCGCGCCAAAGCGGCAGCGAGTGGCCATGTTGCTGTCTCAAGTGTTTTGTACGCAGAAAGTTGAAAGATTTAGACTAAAGAAATGTATCTGTTTTATATTCTATAAGAAAATACAATTGAATATAATTATATCATACTCAAGGTCCATACATACGATTTAAATCAAGTGAAAGTTCGATTAGGAATTCTTTGATTTTGAAGACTTTGACTTTGTTCCGAAGTATCTAGAGCTGTTTGTGGTGGAACACCATAGATTTAAATACCATATCGCCAAGTGCGGAGCGACAATCTATTAGTACGCTGCGATAGTTTGCACCAGCTATTGAGTAGTCAGAAGGTCAGTCTAGCCGTAATCACAGATATTTTACTTCCATTTGTTCCATTGCGACCCTGGCAAAGTGTATTGCTGACGATATTTGCTTATTCGAAGTGAGATAGACATAGAAGCACTTTCTCGCGTTAAGTTTGATGTTCCATCTTTTCGCAAAATTTCAAACTGTTGCAGGTATTTTTGCAGTCCGTCGGCAACTTCGTATTCACATCGCAACTGCAAATGAAGCAAGCAGCATTTTTTCCAGTGCAATGCCCATTGCATCTGCATCCGGGATAAGGAGATCTGCAGTGTATAGATTTTACAGTACCGGTCGCAGCTAGCACTGTCAAGGAGGCTAATACTCTTGCTCTTACTTTCACACAAAATTGTCTTTGCATGACGACGCTATCTCCGACCTCTTTGATACCAAGAGAGGTTTCAGGCAGGGCGATGCGTTGTCATGCGGTTTTTTTCAATCTTCTGATGGAATACATCATACGCCAGTGTCCGTACATACAGAGTATGTCGGGCTCGATCTTCCAAAAGCAAGTGATGCTGTAGAAAACTTCGTCTATCTTGGATCCGAGCTAACCAGCAACAACAACATCAGCCTGGAGATCTGGCGAAGAATCATGCTTGCAAACAGATGCTTTTTGGACTGAGCAAGCAAATGAGAAGTAAAGCCCTCTCTCGAAAGACAAAATTCAAGATCTATAAGACGCTGATACTCCCGGTCCTATTGTATGGCGCAGAGGCATGGACCGTGATTGAGTCGGACGAGACAGCGTTGGAAGTCTTCGAGAGGAAGATTCTTCGCAGGATCTTTGCTCCTATAAGAGTCGGCGGCGAGTTTCGGTCCCGAGCTATTCGATGAGGTTGACATAGTCCAGCGCATAAAATTCCAGCGGCTGCACTAGGCTGGGCACCTCATTCGAATGGATGAAAGAGCTCCAGCACGCATGGTTTACATGGGGGGCGCAAACTTGATTGGTAGACGCCGAAATATAGGACGACCGGGCAAGATCAGATATGGAGAGATCTCTCCGTACTTAGCATCCAAAACGACTGGCGCCAGCGCGCATAAGACTATGGAAGCTGGTGCGCCTTCCTCGACGCGGCCATGACCGGTAGACGGTTGACGGCCATTAAAGTTAGTAAGAGGGCGGGAAGTGCTTCTCTTATCTTGGCCAAGAGCCTAGTGTGCCAAGCTCGGTCAAAGGCCTGCTCGCTTTCAGTCTATGAAGGCACCATTACAGTACTTCTTTGGGTCGAAGGCTTTAAGTATGCGGTTGACTACCTGGTGGGGCTGTCTGTCATAATGCCGTGCGATTCTACAATCCTAGCAAACCGTGCAGCGTTCAGTCTTTCCCACACATTCGATAAAGAAGGTAGAAGGCTGATAGCCTAATACAAATCTGGATCGTTTTCTGGCTTGCCGGGCTTAGGGATCATGGTTACAACAGCGAACTTCCACTGGAATGGGAAGTGTTGCTTTCTAATTATTGCATTGATGATCAACGCCAAAAAGAGGAGTTCTCTGTTGCAAATATCAACATAGCCAGGAGCTTTGTTCTTCTTCAGGTTTTGTATGATGCTTTCGACTTCATTGAGCATGAAGCAAAGAAGGAGCAGATCCATTTGGAGTGGCTGGCGTTGTCAATTGCGCCTCTGTCAGTCTTATATCTTCAGCTATAGCAATGGTATGAATGGAATGGCAGTTGTGAAGCGTTTGCCTGTTCTTCATAGAAGCGAAACCATCTTCCATTGGCGTCTAATATGGGTGCAAGCCTCATTGGCTGGTGTTTAATATTTCTCGTTGCCTTCTATAAGCTGAATTGAGCATCAACTCCATCATCGTTGTTTCAGAGCATGAAGTCGAAGTATCTAGAGCAGTGCTCCTTTAGTGCTTCTTGGCGCTACTTAGCAGCAATGTTCTGCTCCGCTTTAATTACGGGTGTTGTGTCCAAGAGCTAAGTCAATATTCTGACCAGAGTTTATCTTAATATCTAAGTTGATAGAGCTGTACAGGCTTCTCTGGAATGCGGCGATGTTTGTTCTTATCCTCTATCATTAGTTTACATGGAATATTCCTTGACAAATGGCGAAATCGATTCAACTGGGCCTGTTGACAGACCTTCTGTGGCTTGCGTTTTTTAAGGTAGCTAGAAGAAGTTTGAGCGGGAGCTTCTGGGGCTTTATTTGTGTGAAGGGTTTGTTGGTACAGAAATTATAAGAGTTGGTTGAATAAGAATTGAAGAATGGGTAGAATGATGTTGCTCTTTAATTGTTGAGTAATTAAACTTTCGGTTTCGCTTATCGTTTTTCATTTCGCATGACTATTGCCGATCTATGATGATTTGAATTTTGTTATTTTTACACAAATTTTCATTCATTTCAAAAGTGCTATAATTCTTAAACAGTTCTTGCTTACATCAGTAGTTAATTTGCTATTGCTGTAGATTTTTTTTTGTGTAAACTTTTTAGTTTATTATTCATTTTTTTTCTGTTTTTATTTGCTTTTTATTTTACATTGGAATTCAGTTCAAGGAATTAAGAGTGTAGAATGGCTATTGAGGTTAATTTCCTTAATTAATTGGAATTGATATAAAATAAGGAAAATGTTCATAGTCCTTTTTGCTGCAAATTTATTGTCTCACTTTATGCTTACAAATCTCTGCCATGTTTTATCATAAATACTAATTATTGGCACATATCGAACAGCATGTGAAAGCAATAATTCGTAGCCATTTGGAAATAAAGGTTATGTGTGGAAGAGCAGTCAGTCAAATTGATTAAACGACATAATTCAATCAGCTTGCGGCAAAATCAAGCGCAATGCACTCAGCACGTTCAGCAACAAGCGCACATACACACACACACAGATACAGAGCAATACTTTACTACAAATACATATGCAACTTGCAGCTGCCATTATAAACTCAAATTTTTCACACAATTTTCAAATTTTTGACTGTAATTGTTTTTTTTTTTTTTTTTTTACCAACAACCAATGCTGTCAACAAGCATTAAACACAACATGCAAATATTTCACACACACACACACACACAGAGCTCTGCGCCAGTGTTGCATAATCGCTATTAATTAGCATTGTTGCAAAAGACGCAAATTGCATATAAACAATGCAGTCGAAACTTATCAAATCAAATGAAAATCACATAAAATTGCAATTCAATTGTAATAAATGGCAATTTATAACGCCTGCACACCGTCGCCCGCGCAATTGCCATCAAATACCTTGTCCAAAAGCAGCCACAATAGCCACAAATTGGCAAATGTTTGAACGTAATCTAGACGCGTTTGTGTATTGTAATTAAAATTTCAATAGCAAATATTTTAATATACGTTTAAACAAAAAAAAAAAAAAAAATAATAATATAGCCGAGTTGATAGACTGTAATATACCTTGCACAATCATAAAGTATTCGGAATTAAATATTTCAATTTTGTAGAATTTTTTAAATAATTTCGAGCGCTTTGAATTTCATCAGCAGCAAAGAATATTTTATTGTTTGCAAATATTAGCTAAGTAGAGAAGAGAAATTTTCAACACTAAGTCTGCAATATTGTTCGAGTTATAATTTTGAAGTGCCATTGTAGCTAATCAAAACTGAAATTCATTCAAACTTAGTATAAATAGATCGATAAACAGAAAGATAGATAGATAGATAGACAGACAGACAGACAGATAGATAGATAGATAGATAGACAGATAGATAGATAGATGATAGACAGACAGATAGATAGATAGATAGATAGATAGACAGACAGATAGATAGATAGATAGATGGACAAGCAGATAGATAGATAGATAGATAGATAGATAGATAGATAGACAGACAGATAGACAGAAAGATAGTTAGATAGATGATATATATGTAGTTAGATAGATCTAACTTTGTACACTTGACAATGTATGTCTCAGGATAGTGGGTCTGACTGTAAAAGTGATTAAATGTATATAAATGAAAAAAGGTTTGATCTTTCAATTGGTGTTTTTTAGGTGGTTCCGATACTACGATTATACTTGAAGATATACCCTGTCAAGTGGAAGTTTTTTGGAATTTTTTTTAACTTTTCTCAACTTAAAAATTTTTTTAAAACTCTATTTTGTATGATAATATATTTTTGAATATTTTTTTTCAAAAACTTGCCTTAGTTATAAAGAAAATAAGCTACAAATCATTAATATTGGCCCAAAATTAAATAAGTTATGATTTTTTTTTTTTTTTGTTCGGAATTGAAAATTCAGTTTTGACTCAAATCTTATTTGACAAAAGCTTCAATGAAGACTTATATAATACCTGCTTGACGCGACTTTTCTGCTTCATGCTCTATTTTCCTTGTATCTTGCTGCTCTTGTATTTTCTGTGCTTTCTTTTCTCGTTCATATCAACAACAGCCTTGCAACCAGAAGGTCCTTTCACTCATTGCATTTCTAAATTTCTTCCACTTGTTTAACCAATCCTGCAACTGATCTAACTGATCTTGTTGCATATTAGAGGCATTAAGAATAGTAACACTTCCTTGCCCGCTTCAATTGGGTATATCTACGATAGTGAATCTTTAAGCTTAACATAAAATCTCCTTTGAGTAAAATGGAGCTGGAAGTGCATTTCTTAGCTTATATAACAGTTTCAACCTCTGTCATTGGCAAAAATTTTAAAATTTTTCTCCAAGTGATTTGCGCAAGACTCAGTTTTACTTTCATTACTGCTGCATTGTCCTTAATATGGATATTTCTCTTAACTGGTCTTTTAATGTAATGTGTTGCCTTCCACAAGGTTGCACACTGCTCATCATATTTTCGAGCTACAGACTTTCTACTTCGCAAAGTTTGATCTGTTTAAATTTTACTTGTCTTCTGAATATCTGCTGCGTTGCCAATTTAACCCAAAATATTTTGACTCAATTGCATTCTAAAGCTCGAATCACTGTGATTATTTGTCCTTAAGCTGCTTCGTGAATTATATGATGAAACGACTCCAAAGCTTCTTTAATTTCATTGCTTGAGTTGGCATAATTAAGGCGCAAATCTTTATAGAATATATCATTAGTGCCCAACCGCTAGGTCGATCGCCACTATTAGACCAGTCGATCGTGGCAAGGCAACTGCTGCACCCATCATCTTGACGAGTCAACAGATATCACTGATACTGCACAATTATTTATTTTTATTCGAAAGGTCTTTGAAGATTTCTCAACAAAAGAAGGCTGCCGAGTATGATTTCCTTCAAAAGGAAAAATTCTTGGCCTTCATATAGTCACAGAATTCAAAGCATATATAAGCCAGATTAAGCTGCCTTTGTATAAACGCGTATCAATGACAGGCATTCATAATGGTTTAACTGCGAAGATTTTCCGGAATTCATTAGCTACCGCAGCATAATTCATTAACAAGTAGTAAGGTTAGTAAGAGTCTAAAAACACAAAAGATGTGATGGATAATGTGAAAATCTTTCTAAAGGCGATTCTTTAAACAGCAATTAGATGCGAAGGAACCAGACAGACTTGGCTTTGCAAACTGACGACAGGTGTTTGAGTTGGCAGAAGTTTTTGCGAAGATTTCGAGCACCATTGCACAAGCATTTTTAGCAGATTTTACTGAAAAGCTGAGCACACTAAATCTGGAAATACAAGGCAAGAATAAACAGAAATGATGAGTTCTATTGCAGTATTTCAGAGTCACACAGCGTCTATGATAGTCGACATCGAAAAGAAAAATTCAAATTTCAACAATTTGTAAGGAAAAACAAGGATCATGCGGAAAAACATACAACTTCAATTGCATTCCTGAAAAATTCGCTAATTATGGGCTATTGAACTATGCAGATCTTGGGTTTAATCAAGATGGGTATGAATAAAGGCACTTTTTATGAAACAGTGTGCCAACATGTTGGACGACTGCCTGTAGATAAGATTTTGAGATGTTTTTCGTTTATGCATTTAAAAAGTTCTCGACCTTTCGTATTAATTAGTCTAGAACCCCACTAGTGATGCCTGCATTAAAGTCTCTCCTTCAGCTAGAAATGTCGTAGTCAAGTCTCCAAGCCTTTAAGAAACATTGGAAGAGGTTTCTTAGTAATGCGGCTTTTATCAGTTGAAATGTTTCTAACCATATGACCATGATAGGCTGAACATTCGCTGATTTTAGCAATAGCCGCAGTGGGATGTAAGTTTTTTAAAACTGCTATAAATGAGCTTTCATTTTTTAATTGATAGGTTTGAAGCCTAATCTCCTCATCTTAAAAGTAAAACGAGAACAGTTTCTGATCTGTAGATCCTTTAACTATTTATAATTTGACGCACATTGTTTATCAAAACTTCCCTGTCATCGTTTAGCAAGTCTGTTACTGCTAGCTCTAGGCAATGAGTAGCATTTTTGGTGCAAGCGATCTTAAGAATTCTTTAATAGTTCTTCAAAACCAAAATCCATGTACAGTGTAGGACTTTCTTGTTGAAAAGTTTTTTTTGGCCTATAACATATTATGTACCTTGAATCATCCGCTGCTTGTGCAATAATATGTATGAGTACAAGCAATGCATGCGCTTCTCACATTTATCTGTGATCGCCAAGATCGTTAAATTTACGATCAATCATAAATTTAGGTTTGGCGATGTTGACAGAACGACCAAGGCAGCGCACACACATTTCCTTCAATTTAAAATAGTATTTTAATAAATAAAGAGTGAGTTCTAATAATGATGCGTAGCAGTAAAGACTGGTGTAGTACATCGATAGAAACGTCGAAAAAAAATTAATTATCGTTACTTGCGTCCTCTAAGAAAGAGTCAACTTAGACTAGCTTGACTGAACCGATACGTCTTACTACTAAGAGCCAAATGCATTTCAGCTAGAATGACGCCGAAATAGCTTTTATGAGATCACAGCAGAGACTCCACTGCAGTTCAATGCCCTCCATATCGAAGTTCGACTGATTGACCAATATGTTGCGTAGTGTGTTTATGTAATCCGGCTTTGTCGGCAGCCATTTTGTTCTCAACGAAATTGGTTGATGATAAAAACCAGTACTTTTTGTATTGAATTTAGTCAGTTTTTGCATTGACTGAGGTCTGCCATTACTGGAAGTAGTGACAATCACCCCCTTCTTTCAGTCATTTGCGATGTAGGGCACGAGAGATGGCGTTGCCGCTGTAGCTCAGCAGCTTTGTTATTTTTTAGATTGTTTTAGGTCAGGGTTACTTCATCCCTAGATGCTTCAGCTGGCGTTTGAACGCTGCAACTACACGTTCCTAATAAAAAACAAAGTGCAACTATTTAAGAGCGCATGCATGAAGTGGCGTCACTATGTACTATTATACTATGACTGGGACGATCTCTCTCTCTCTCTCTCTCTTTTACTATCAATCTCTTTCTTTCTTTATTTCTTTCTTTCTTTCTTTGTTTTTCACATACTCGCCTTAATTTCAGTTTTTAGTTAACACACCTAACTGGAGCTTCTGACTCAGTGTCATCGACTTCGCAAAACTCCTTCCGCTAGATTAGATCTGTCACTAGCCTTGTTAGGTGGACTAGACTTCGCTGTATAGACTCCGCGTAAGTTATTGCTGTTGGCAATATGTTCTGCCTTGCTTGCTGTACTTTCCATATAAGCTATCTACTTCTTTGCACTTCGTTGGATGATTGACAAACGGTTGCTTCAGTCTAATATTTTGTTGTGCTCCTTAATCAGAGTTCAGTTGGTGTTACTAAGCCATGGTTTCCTTCAGAAGTGATACAAGCCAATCGTTTCAGTTTACATCTAAGGCTAAAAGGATATTCCCATTGCAATCCATTATATATAAAGCTGTTAATAATAAGAAGCCATCAAATAAAGTTTCAACCCAAAAATTTACTTAGTTGAAGAAGTTTTTCTTGACTCGCCTCAAAGCACTTATCAAGTATATATGTATGTACTCTATTATAAACCTGCTTTAATGTGTTACAAACTTTCCAACAAACCGCTAATACCCAGCCACACTACGTGTGCATGGTATCGAAATGTTTTTGTTTACACAATTAATTTAATTTAATTTAATTGCGACTGTTTTAATTAAACTTTAATAACATTTATTTGTAGTAAGTTGATTGGAAATATGTTAGTTTAGAAAAAAGTAAATAAAATAACAATAAAGAACAATAAATTACTCTAGTTAAATAGTGTAGCGTATTAAAAAATAATTTTTAAACTAAAAAAAAAAAAAACGAATTAAAAGAAATTTATAGAAAAGCAATTTGAGTAGCTTTTTAAGTAGCGCTACTCATTTCATACCTCCCTCGTTGCATGTAAAGCAAATTAAATACAATTTTCGTTTCATACAGTTTTCGATAATGCGATTAGAATGCAATTTTCAAACTTCAAATTGTATTGGCAGCCAGCATATATATTTATTCATGCATAATTTATAAAGTTTCTCAGCAAAGGCAACGACAGGGCAGTCAGTGCTCGGTTCGGTTGCTTGCTCGAGTGCTGCTGTGGCACTTGTGGCCACAGTTTTCCAATTTCCTTAAAAGAGAAACAAGGTCATACTGAGTGATGCACACAAAAAGCCAAAAGCATGCAGAAACATATTGCCAAAATATTATGAATGGTGGCAGTCAAATGAATACTACATAAGAATTATTAAAAGGAAAAACCAAAGCCACCGCCGCCGCCGCCGCAAAAGAAGAAAAATTCCGACGCCGCCGACGAATGCGAATTGAAGTGCAATATGTGAAATGTATCTTTTCAACTACTTTGTATCTTTCCATCCATCCATCCATCCATCTAACTAACTAACTAACTAACTAAACTAAACTAAACTCAACTAAACTCAACTAACGATATGCAAACCGCAGACGTTGACTGCAAGCAGCGCAAGTTATGCATTTGCCATATTCTAATTAGAAAAATGTTTGCCGCTCTGCCTGTACATGAAAAGTAGCGCATCGGAAAAACGAAAAGCGGCAAATAAATAATTGTAGCAGTTAGTTGTATGTAGCCAAGCCGAAACAGGCACCACAAAACCAAATTTTGGTTGCTGTCGAACGAGCATACAAGCCTGAAAGTATGCAAAGGCATTTCTCAATTTTCTACTCCTAGTTTGCGAATTGTTTTCTTTGCCAAAAAAAAAAACAAATAAAAACGAAACGAAAACGAAAAAGGGGAGCAAAAAAAATTAAAAGAGAAAAAAAAATCATGCCAAAGAAAAGCAAGCAGTGCACTACTACTATTAACATACACAGTGCGTTTTATAATTATGCAACTCAGCAAAGTCGGCCACACAGCATAAAACCAAAAACAAAAAAGAAACTATTGAAAAGTGGCCCAAATGCATAAAAGCCAACTGAGAAGAAAAAAATTTAAATAATGCGCAAAAAATGTAATTTCTATTTTTATTAGTAAATAGGCGTAGCAGCTCTTTTGTGCTCCCGTTCTTAGTAATTACTTACAGCACTTCATTGAGCTGTGGCAGTAGATTTTTTCTGTCTAAAATTTGGTAATTACTAGCTGGGTACTTCTCTAGCATATATGGCGAAGTATATTCAACTTCCAAATGGTATATAAAGCTCCCAAATCCTTAATAATAATTGTCTTCTAAGTCTGCAGTATTCACTCAGAAAACCTTATATCTTTCTAAGAGCTTTCTTTTGTTATTATTTGCATATTTTAGATCTTTTGTACCCTGCCGCCTTATGCCTCTCAGAAAATATCTTTGGCTTTGTTTTCTTTCACTTTTACCAAGATTTTGAGTATACTCGCTCTAAAACATTTAAAGGAGAGACGCTGCTCCTCTACTTACCATACTTAGTATAGAGTCATCCTGTTCAATCTTCCTCCTAAGGTATTTAGTTTACTTCTATAATCCAAAGCTTGCTTAGACTTGATCTCAACTCATCGAAGAATTTTGAATTGTTTTGCTTCTTAAAAAAATGTCTGCTTAAAAGAACTAACTCTTGCGATTCAAAGCAATTAGTGCAAGGTCTGAAACCTCTGCTGAATCTTCATATGATAGAAAGACATCTGTAAAACAGCAGCGTTGCATAATGAATAAAATACTTGGTATACCAAATTAATTAGTTCTTAGAGCTTGTATAGAAATAGTAGTACAACAGATCAATGTCATCATCCACAGAAGACTGTCCTCTATCGAACCAACTTTCAAAAATCCAGTGGATGTTGCATGACTTACCTCTTATATATGAACAATAAAGAAGAGCTAGAAGCTTTAAACTTCACGTGTACGTTCAGCATCTCTCTTTCGAACATAGAGTAGCAAAAACTTCGCTCCAAAGACTTATATCAGCCTCTACTGATTTAAATGCAACCAATTTCGGAATGGACAGTGCTTGTGCATGTTCTCTCTGGATGGCTTCTTTCTCTTTTATTTTTCGGTATTGGCTTGCATCCACTTTTCATTGCTGATAGAAACGAAGTTTATTGCATGCCACAGCACAACTTTGGGGATCATTTTTTGCTTAAAGTTGCGGTATACAACATAGGCCTGCATGGTTTTTTTTTTTATTTTTGATATTGCATATATTTATGTCACGATTCCAAAATTGCCTTAGCAAGTCCATCAGGACTTTGAGAAAAGTGAGGTTAAATTCGCTTTAAACCGAATTTCACAAGGTTTTAAAATAAAGCTTAAATCTTGCAGTTACAGAACCACGTTGTGGAAAGTAGGTTTAAAGACTCCAAACCATATCTCACCTTATCCGATTGGACCATAAGAAATTTGTTCTTAAAATGCTGAAGTGATAAGCAATTTTGGTTACCGCGATCGTGTTTAGCGGACAAAATCACAGAAGATCACAGAAGATTAAATAATTGGGTATGCAAATGCTGTGTTGTTCAAAGTGGGTTCAATGGACCAAAAACAACAACAAATTGAGCAACTGTTCTATCGTAATAAACCCAAATTTTCGCGTCAAAATGTGGCAATGAATGAAATATGGCTCCGTCATTTCTTATCGCAGTCCAATCGACAGTCAGCCGAATAGACTGCACTTGGTAAACCGACTCCAAACGTCGGCTGGCATGGTTATGGCATCAGTAGTTTGGGATGCGCATGATATAATATTCATAAGAAGGAAAAAGCGATCAACAGCGACTATTATGTAGCATTATTGGAGCGTTTGATGGACGAATTCGCGAAAAATTGGTCCCATTTGAAGAAGAAGAAAGTGATGCTTCACAATTCAATGAAAACAATGGCAAAATTGCATGAATTTGGCTACGAATTGCTTCCACGTTCACCGCATTCTCCAGATCTGGCCCCAGCGACATTTTTCTGTTCGTAGACCTTAAGAGAATGCTCTACGAACTTTTCAGCCTATAGACATTAAATTTCAACAAAACAAACTAACGAGGCTCTGTTTGTGTTCTGAAACTGAATACCCATGAAGTCACCCTATTTAAACGTCATATATAACTAATTTTACATCTGAAAAGCATCAATTGCAGCGTGTAGCCTGAAAGATTCTTGGACTAGGTGAATATTGTAGGTGAATTTTAGAGGACTTACCGAGCCTTAGAAAAGCAATGGAATAATGTTTAGATGCCCGTAGAGAGTACTTATTTAAACTTTATAAACATTTACCACAAAAAAAAAGGTTGCTTGAGATCCATTCTAGAAAAAAATAAAAGAACCGAACACAACTCATAATGAATTGCCTGAATAAGAATCATAGACATTCTCCCTATATTCATATTCAGTTCAACGTGGCAGGTGCTTTTGAAAATTAAAACATTCAATGGTCTCAGCATCTTGGTTAACCATATTCGAGCCAATAGATCCAATTTTATATGATTGGCTAGGGCTGACTAGTGTCAGAAGTCTGGCTGAACGATTTAAGCGTGTTTCCAGAAGGTTGTTGTAGCAACGTAACGGTCCCGGTAGAGTACAGAGTTATGTACAAACCAAAGACAGCCGGTTATCATTCACAGGACGTTATTTGGCAGGGTTCATACTTTTCTAAATTTCGTGTCTCCAGTTGGTGGCAACAATTTGTTGGTAAAATATTCTTTTCTTGCACAGGGAGAAATTGCTTTGACAGCTAAGTAGCCACCGCATTTTTTTAGACTGTGATTCCAATGTGTTCTTTCAATGTGAGCAAACCTTTGGTCAAGTGAAAGTTCTCAGTATTTCGTCTTGTCAGCCTGGTCAAGCAGTTAAATTCAGTGTTGGTGTGTTGCCTCCTCATTCTAGACTACGGCATATTCTTGACCGCGGTACCAGGGATAGGAATGTCAGCTGTGCAGAAGTTGTAAGTAAAAGGGCACAAGCCAGCACTTGATAAGGTTAAAAGGAGCTTAGGCGTACCTTAACACTAAATTGACTTTCGTCTATGTTGCAGCTTAGTGGAACAAAGTTTAGAGCCAGTAGAACATGTTTGATTATAGCCAGCAGCCAAGTATGCCACACACGGTGCAGTATTCCTTTTATCATATGTTCGTAGGAGCACTTTGTGGAACTGCTATGCAATAACGTGTCCTGTATGTACGAAATTTAAATTTGTGATCCAAAAATAACTCCAAGGATTTCACGATGTACGTGAGCCAGGCAATGCTCAATGGTTCCCGAATCGTTTAAAATGAGAGTACGAGACAGTTCGGTCGGAATGCGTCTGTGACAGTTTCTAGCTAACCAGGTTTGTGGATCATTGTGATGATAGCAAACTGCCAAGATATCAGAAAGTGTTGCACCCTCCTCTCGTGGCCTGGTGCCTTTTTCTTGTTGATGCTTTTAATGACCGACGTGACCTCCACCAAAGTAAAGAATGCAATGGGTTTGTACATTTCTTTGTGGCGCTTATGTCTGCTGTAGCTGATAAGTTATGCAGCTTAAAACGCTCAGCGAAGACATTTGCCTGCTCAAAATCTGAACAGCGTCATTTAGCGCTTTGCACACACAGGGGATTAGCTGTATTTCAACATTCATTGCTGCTTTCAAGAGCTAACGCTTATGAATTATTGTTTCTTAATTGCTTCAGATTGTAAGTCTATAATGCGCAATTGCTATCTCCCAATATCCGCACATATTAAGTTACTAATTTAATGCACTGTATGCATAATTATGCAACGCACTGTAGGCAAGCATGCTTAAATGTAAAGCACACGCAGCGGCTCACTTCATTTTCAAGGCGCTTAGTTTGCTGCTCCGGTTTCTGCTGCTGCTGAGTTACAAACTCGTATATGAGAAGCATTTTTTTTCTTTTAATTTTCCTCATTTTTTTTTTTGGCATCGAAAAGTTGACACGTAAAATATTAGAAAAATTTAGTTTGCAACATTTTCACACGCACACAGAACAGAAAGTGATTGAAGAAGCTGAGAGAATAAAAATCATGAAAGTGGTGAGCTGTGTAAAAGGGTTTGACGTAAAACCACACACATTACACAGATACAACCACACACACACACACACACACACTTGCACACATAGCTACATATAAGCATGCAGACGTGTAGTCTACTTTTTGGCGCACTTAGCGCACATGAATCAGTTGCTGTGTAGAACAAAGGAACGATGCCAAGCGCAGCGCAATGAAAGTGTTGGCAAAAGCAAACCAAACCAAACCAAACCAAAAGATACAAAAGAAGAAAAAATGCAAAAAAAAAAAGGAAAAAGAGAAAAAATAATAATAATAAAACTATATATTAAATGTCCCAAGGAATATTCACACTTTGGCGCAATTTTCTAACCCAGTTTACGCTACATTTGTCAACCTTCAGTGCAGCGAAGCGTTTCGTTCAAAGAAGGCAGAGCTGAGCTGAGCTGAGCTGCAGCAATGGAAAAACAATTTCACTTTGCATCTTCTTTGCGTCACCTTCAACTTCATTTTTAGCTTTGGTTCTGCTAAAAAATAGTGTTTAATCTGATGTCTGTCAGCATTGAAGACTGCTGCGCTTACCGTTTGCCATTTAATATTTGGCAAAATTTCAACGCATTCGCAGGAAGCAAGTTGAAAAAAAAAAAAAAAAAAAAAAAAGACACAAACACATTCAATAACGTGGCGTGGATTTGCGATCCTTTGACTCACGGCAAGCCACAATTCATTCCACGTGTTGTTGCACACTCTTCGCATTTAGTGTGAATTGTATATTGATTTTGACGCAAAATTTTGCAAGACTGCACTACAAGACTACAATTTTATCAAACAACTTTGTCCGTCTGTCTGGTAGACGATTGGTTGTATTGAATAAAGCCGTCTCTTTATACTTGCTTCAGATCTCTTGCGCCTACTGAGTAGGCACCATGTACGCTCCATGTACGTCGGTGCTTGCTGATTGAGAACATCTCCAATTATAATTAAAGTCCCTGCGACAGAGAAACTGCGGAGGACCTTCACTTAGTAGACTCTGATCTTGGCAAGGTACGGCAGTAGACTTGCATTCCCTAGCGCCAGACTGGTGCATTTATTGTCTTGTTTCCGCCTTATTTCACAGCGACAGCTGGTTTATGCAGTTTATAGAGAATTTAAAACTCAATCCGCTATCGATACCCAGGTCTATATCATACCCAGTTAACAGACTGATGGGTGGTCATTATGACCTTCTAGCCTTTTGGATCATACAAATCTTTGCCTTCATCCATTGTGATCGAATTTATCCCAGTCTAAGCTATGCATTGAAAATGAGGACCAGGAAAAGCACCGTATTCACAGATAAAGCTTTCATAGTGCTTTTATGACGTTCATCCTCAACTGGGACCTTACTTGTCTTCAGGTCCTTTATATGCGCTTGAATTCCTACAGCAGTGCTGGCGCTCCATGCTGAAAGACACAACTGGCCAGTATTGTCGAGTGTTGTCTGGACAAAGCGTTTCCTGCTGTTGGAATCATAATCGGATGGCTGAAAGCGGGCCTCCAGAACCATCAGCCCCTTCTGAACTGAGACACTTGCTGTTTATACCTCTTCGCAGATTCCACAATGAATGTTAATATTTTGCAGGAACGCGAACGCAGACCTTCTGCCTCTGCAGAGTCAAAAGTTTCCTTATCCTATTGTTGACTCTGTGGTAGACTCTTTTTATATTATGCTCACTGTTGCAACAGTATTGTCGCATAAGTCTCCTCCTTTTCATCAAAAACCTCTTCAGCTGGAGGGAGTCAGCTTTTCCAGCCTTGAATCTTGTGTCGGACTTTTGGATGCAGCAATAAAGGCATCTTATTAAAGAAAATCGCGTGTGCACCTACGATATACTGTGGTTGAAATATCTCAATATTAAGGTCAAAGGCTTCCTCCAGCTACCTACCCATATTAGAAGACTGTGGTAGCAGGCGTCTAATGGGAGCACTGGTCTTTGAAAAATAATCCAATTAAACTACATGGTGCAGGTGAACTGAGTAGAGTTGTTACTTAGTCCTTACTGACAATACTTCTGGTCGCAGACCATTGAATATAAAGACGTCGATGGCTCTGAGCATATAATGTTTCGCTATCCTAGTCTTCAGGATTTGTGTATAAGACTTAAGAACTGCTTCCTGAAAGCAACTACCACTCCAGTCTGCTCTAAAGCTGCGCCACAGCCTATGTTTCACGTTGAAGCCTATACCAATAAAGAACATTCCTTTCAATCCGCAAATAAACTATTCGAAGTCTGCTGTGTGGTACAGGCAGGACACTATCAAATTGCCTCAACTGCTGGCTAACTGAAAGGAAGCCATTTGTAAATAAGATGTGCTCTACCCTGTTGTTAGAGTGACACGCCTTGTGAATTGCATATCCTGGCATAAAAATTGACACTCCAAGATTCAGCAATGAGCAAAAGTTAAATTTTGTGTTCAATAAAGGGACCACTTCAGCTCCTCGATATACCCTATGAGCGCTTGGGCATTCCACAAATCAAGGCTGAGCAAACGGAGCAACATTTATAAGCACTTATCAATTCCTTAAAACATTAATTGAATTGCTTAAACATTAATTGACAACTTTTGTCATGAGGACCTCTATGTCAGCGCCTGTGTGAGGCAATTGATGCTGAGTGTTTGCGTACATTGTCAGGCCTACTCGAAGAATTTGTTAACTGCAAACTGTCGAGGTATGCTCCTTTTATTAGCTTTTATTTTTCAGCTTTAAGTTTAGGTAAGTCCTTGTTGACAACAATTCACTACCAAAAAGCATCGAGTAAGAGTTAATAAGTCTTCATACATATTTGAGCTGATTTAAGTAGCAGAAATAGTTACGTCTCTTCCATACACATAACAAATAGTCTTTCTACTTATTTTGCCTGTCAAATTGTCAAATTGTGCCACTGCAAATGCAAATTCATTTATTTTCTTTGTTATACAATTTGAAATATTTATGCGCGAAATGAAACTACTTTGGAATCAGCACAAAGCAGTGTCATAAGTTATTCATGTGCAATCTATTAACATTATATATGTATGTGTGTATGTGTGTGTGTATAAAGTTATTTATTTATTTTTTTTTTTTTTTTTTTGTTGTTGTCATTTTTGTGACAATTTTGCAATTTTGGTGAGTTGCATTTGTTAATATTGCATACAGCGCATTAGATTTGTTGCACATCAGCGAGTATAAATTGCATCGCTAATGATGCGACATGATGATTGCACAAGGTACTCGGGTAAGTGCAATACAAATACGAGTGACTATAATGCAACACATCAGAACTGAACAGAATAGAACCGAACCGAACTGCACAGCAAAGCATACATCAAGCCTTGATTGCGAACTGAAAGCAATACTAAATATTTAATAACATTTAATTGCGCCATCGAAAATCGTTGATGTTGATGTTGATGTTGACGCTGATGATTTTGCGAATCAAGCAACATTTTGAAAACTAAACTAAAAAAAAAAAATACTAGAAATGATGTAAGTAAAAGTTTGCACGAAAGCCTTTTAACTTTGACTAAATACTCAGCATCAAATCAAATTGGATATCTTCTGATTTACTGTGTCTATGTCTATATCTATGTATGTATGTGTGTGTGTGTGTGTGTGTGTGTGTGTGTGTGTGTGTGTTTGTGTGTTGCAAAAGCGAACATCAGCAAATCAACTCAACTCAACTGAAGTCAAATCAACTTAACTGAATTGAGTTGAGTTGAGTTGAGTTGACTTTGGCTTGGCAATTCAAGCCGTGGCAAACTATTGAAGTGGAGTGGTTGCTCGGTCGTCACAACCCAGTCAATGGCAATCAATCGAATAGCGCTACAGAGCATAGCATAGCATAGCATAGCATAGCGGAGCGGAGCAATAAAGCGTGTTTTCTTAAGAGTAATAGAATTTGTTGTTTTATTAATTATGTTTGCACTTGATTTTAATATGGAGCATAATTTATGATTTGATGTTTTGGGGAAAGCATTGCATTTGAGCAATGCTTATCAACAAAAAAATGATATTGATTTTTAGTTATAGATACTAATCTCGCTGTAATCCGCGAGATCCAAAATTCAACAGAATATATACAAATGTACATACTTAAACCTAGATAATAGGGTGAGTGAATAAGGAGCGCGAAGGATTATAATGTTATGTTTGGCAGATTGAATGGATGAACTCTCTGAAGCCTCCTTCTCGCCCTTACTCCGTGATTATGACTTAGGAGCCTACGCGCCAACTGCTTCGGATGTTGTGCAAGCTTGTCGAGCTATGCAGCAGCTTGACGGCTTATAATATCTCCGACCATCGGTAAATGGAGTTCTTTTTCAATGTCTCGGTTGCATATGTACCATGCCGCACCATACATTCTTTGCAAAATTTGAGATTGAATACCATATCTCCACATGGGTGCCAGAATGATTTAATAGATATTCGTCTTGTTGGAAAGCGAAAGCTTATTCCTGGCACTTAGGAGCCAAGCCATCTTGTTCGCCTTTAACTTGAGCTGCCCAACTACCTCAGTTATATGGCGCTGGAAAGTAAGACGCTTGTCCAGAGATACTTGTAAGCATCCTTCTGGGGTAAGAGCTCTCCATGTAAGAATGCCCCAGGAGAGGTGTCTTTTCTAAGTGTGTATGTGACTGATAAACACTTGTCAGGGTTTATAGCGATATTCCATCCACAGGCCCAGTTTTCAAATCTTTTTAAGTACATCTGGAGGAGATCTGTTGCAGTGTAGACGCATTTGTCCCTGGCTAGAACTGCAGTGTCATCTGCAAAGGTAGCAACAAGTAAATTGAGGGCATATCATGCGTATACAGGCTGTAAAGTGTTGGCCCTAACATGCTGCCCTGAGAGGAGAAGCCGTCCTGAACCACTTTGAAAGAGCGCTCGTGAAGGAAGCTTTTGACAATTAGGTGGAGCTGTGGGCTTAGAATTTTTTTAAGCTTGCCTGCATGCCATACTCTGTCGAATGCTTGCTGGATATCCAAAAACGCACCAACGACATACTCCTTTTCGTGAAATCCATCAAGTGCAAAGTTTACAACTCGGTGCAGTTGCTCGGGCGTGCGTGTCTGAGCCTGAACCCAAACTGAAACTTTGGGATTACCTTTTTAACCGCTCTGATCTCAAGGAACCTTCGCAGAATACACCTCTCGAATATTTTGCCAAATACTGGCAGCAGGTTTATCGGACAATACGAGTCCAGTTCATCTGCTGGCTTCCCAGCTTTAATTAAGATTTTCATTTGACGGAAGTTTTAGCTGCGATTTTTAGTCTATTCAGTGATTTGTCATATTTCACTGTTTGGTACATAGTTGAGCTCCAGTGCTGTATACCATTAGTCCAAGTTGGAAGTTAAATTAGTTCATAAATAGCAAGATGTTTGGTAAGTGTTAGTAAAGACTTTCTTTTTAAATGTTGTCGATATTATAAATCCGGTTCTTAATTTTTTTTTCTTCACTTTAACCTTCAATATATGCAAGGAATGCTAATGCCTCGTTTGTGAAATTTACATAAATTGTTTTAGTACTATTTAGAAGTAATTTCTATTCGTTAATTACAAGCTGTGATATTTTTTTTAGACTCTTCAAATTGTTGACAATGTTATGCCACACCCTTGTGAGAAGAAGATATGGGATTCACCGCCTTCACAGATTTCAAAGATAAATATGCACTGTTTCTCATTGAAAAACCGATTGCATAAACAAGTATTTCACATATTTCAACTGAGAATGAACATCGTATTTTATGTAGCAGCATTTGACACGTCAAGGATTTAGTTTCAGTGCTTGCTCAATTACATTGCAAAGCCTGTGAATATTTTTTCTTAAAGCCCAACTAAAGCTGAGGTATCGGCGCATTCGTTTCTATTATGAATTGCATTCTTAGACATCAGCGGCAATAGCACCTTTCAAATAAAACAAAATGAAGTGAATATGTCCTGTTTAAAGGGATTGAAAATGATATGAAGATGACTACACCACCATTGAAATGGGTCCAATTTGTGTTTAATTCGTTTTCCAAAATTCATGGAGTATCTGCGACATCATATCTCATATATTTCGACCAAAACAAAATCAATTTACATAGTTTCTTTCTTTCCGAAAAGGCAAAACTCTAAAATTTAGCTTGTCTATTCCATGTTTCACTTCTGAGCGTATATTACGAAAATTAATTATATATTCTATATTTTAGAGTAGCTCGCCTACAAATCAACCACTCACTTCTGTGTTTTTTCTGTGGATTTTAATTTAATATCAATGAATGCACATAGCAGATAAATAAACAAATAAAAGGCATATTTGCCAGACTTTTCAGCATTATTTCCCTTAAAATGGAGTACGTTTTCTTAGGCCTCTGTCAAGAACTGAGTGAAAATTAAAACAGCGACTGAGCAACGAAATTTTTGCTTTGTGTGCGCTTCGTCGCTCAACAATGAACCAAAAATTAAAACCAATTGTGGAGCTAAGCGACGTAGCTGTGGCTTATTACTCAGTACGTTGCAAAGGCCTTATTAATGCGTTGCTGTCGCAGAAGAGGTGTTTTATGCTTGCAACCATTCTTCTATACCACAATCGTTTGCCAACTCGAAGCTTTCTTTCTGATCCTTTTCTTGTTAGAGTGCTGACACAGTGATGCATTGTCCACTCTTAAAGTCTCTGATAGTACTACTAATGGTAAGAAAATCTGCTGAAAATGTCTATCAAGTCGCTGGCAGCGCTCATTCAGTCCAGGCGTACTCAAAATGACCAACTAACTAAAAGCGTTCGATTGAGTTCTTTTTTTTTTTTTTGAGTTGGTGTACTGCTGTCACGGTGCTCCTTCATTGCATCCTGACTTTCAAACAATATTCATATATTCTTTTGAATATTCCTCCAAATTGTTAATCAGTTTAGCCAATCGTTCGGTTGTATATATCTCTGCCTAAATTGCGGTATGAAAGCTGCTTTTTTTTTCTTTTACAGCCTTAAAAGATGATTCACCTTTCTCATTATTTCCGCAGAAATTGTAGCATATGGAAGAAGAATATATAAAAATTGTGTAAACGTATATTAAAAGCAGAAGAAGGCGAGGAAGATTCCATTAAGTATCAAGCTTCAAGCCATAAAGCATAAAAATCTTTATAAACATGTGCGACTGTCCGTCTGTCTGGCTGTCAGTACGAACATAGAAAACTTGAGGACTATTAGAGATAGAGTCTCCAAATTTAAATATTTCTATACTCCTATTTTTTCTTCTGATAACTTCCACACAATGTACATACTAAACCGCCTTTCATTAGATGGCATGGCTCTAACCATACAAACCTACTACACTTTTTTGAGTTTTTGTATGAAAAAAATGTATTTTGTTGTATTTAATTTAGCTAGAAATGCCAAATTTATTCCATTCTTCTGTAAGCATTATATAATATTTCAAATAGAACCATATCGGGGAAATACAAGGTGCTGCTCCCATACAAATCTGTCCCAAACTTGTGGGTTTTTGTATGAAAAAAAATATTTTGCTGTTGGTAATTCAGCTAGAAACGCTAAATTTTGGTGTAAATATTCCATAAAGGTACAAAATGCACCACTAAATGGCGTAGTCTGGCAACAAAAAGTTGACTCTATATAGACATGTCCGTCTGTCTGTCTGGCTTTCCGTATACACATCAACAGTAGTAAATAATGTTTAATGAACGTACCTTTTCTAAGAGGAAGGTTTTATTTTATCAGCCTTGGAAATATAGCTCAAACTCATTTGTCAGCAGCTCTTCGTGAAGTATGCTGTGAGACGACAGCGCCGGAATATCAATGAATTATACTATCAATTTTTCCTATATATACGTCTCTCTAATATGATATGCCAACTTAAACAATTGAAAGTTCTATTAGTCTAAAAAACAGCACCTTTATATAAGTTCAGCATATGAGTTGGGCGTGTATGTTGTTGAAGGAAGAAGACTATGCCAAACTATAAAGCCAAAGCGCACAGATTGAGCCATAGCAGCAAACATAACAAACACAACAAACGCTTTGACGTCAAACCCAAAACTGTGCACAGAAGAAGATGATTCACTGATTCACTATCTGACTGACTGACTGACTGACTGACTGAGTGAGTGAGTGAGTGACTAACTCACCATGCTATATGACAGATTGATGTTAACTTACATTGACTAAGTAAAGAGTAAAGCGAGGGCGAGGGTGAGCGTATGAACGATTCAACTAGCTGAATGGCTGAATGACTGAATGACTGACTGGCTGGCTGGCTGACAAGAGGAGCATTGAAATTTTTTTGCAATTAATAAACACAAACTGAGTAAAAGTCATTTTCGAAAATGAAAAGTGGCAGCTGCCACAGCGACGGAGACAGGGACGGCAACGGCAACGGCGACATAGACAACGACAGCTGGCTGACTTGACTGGCTGGGCATCTTGCAAAGCTGATATCAACTTTCTTGTATGTGAACTCTTATATTATACCCTACACACAAATGTATATGTAAAGTGGATATAAGTTGTAAAATAGTTGTTCAAAGTTGTTCTTCTTCTTCTTCTTCTTCTGCGGAGAGAGATTTTGTGTATTGAAGCTTTAAAACTTTTCATATAGCTGCCTGCCTGCCTGCCTGCCTGTCATAGGTGTCGCTTCACAACACTGTTCAAAGGATTCTGTTGATATATTCTGCTGACGACTTGTACAACTAATAAGCTTTTCTTGAAGACATTCTCAAAGCCTGACACTGCACTGCAGCAATGCAAATGCAAACGCCAACACCAATGCTCTGCTCCGCTCAGAAATAAGCTGATTTACATTTTTGTTTTTTAAAGTTTCTGTCTCGAAAACTTAAACAATTAAGTTGCCACAATTCAACCCTTTTCCTGTTTCATACTTCGAGCATGCTACACATTAGTAGAGGGTATAATGTTGTCGGAATCTCCATCTCCAGCGCTATCATTTGCTTCTCACGCTGTCTGTCCTGTCCCTGAAGTTTTCGGTGCCGGCTGCGCCTGTCAGTCGCGTTGCAAAAATTTTCGTAAGCAATTAAAAGCTTTGTCAATGACTTTTTCCCAATAAGACAACTAAGCGTTCCAAATGAAATTTTCGGGCAAATGTCGTCGTCGGACGACATTGCCGTCGATTGAGTGAGTGTGTTGGTGCGGGTTGGCAGCAAATGTGAAAAAGGATTTATTGAATAAATTCTATGCAGTCACTTTGACATGACAAAGTTAAATTGCAAAAGGCACAACCCACTCGAAGACTTATAGACTTATATGTATATCCATCCCAGATATGATATACATACGAGTAGTTTTAAGTACACACAGAAATATTTAGGAACACTTACGTATGTTCAATAATTTAATGGCTAGGGTTACCAGTCGTGCCGTTTATGGTAGACATTTTTTTTTTTTTTTTATTATTTTTAGCAATTTGTTGTTTATGAGATACTTTATATAAGCAAAGAATGTTGCAATATTAAAAAAATTATTTTGTCAAAATAATTTTGCCGACTGGTGTTGCTGGTATGTTCTAAAATTCTGACAGCACTGAGATCAGCCTTGGCTACTGTAGAAGTCAGACTAGTGAACACTGAAGTAATGCAGAGAAGTGAACCACAGACTATCCATCCAGTAATGAATGCTTATACTAAGAGTGAACCATTCTATGAAGATTTTATGTCGCTAAATTTGGGAAATAATGTCACTTCCTAGAACAAGATCGACTTGAGCTGTTTAGAAATACAATAGATTAACATTTCTAAGTGTCTGAACAGAGTTTAAAAGTATGAAGAAATCTAGACTTTCAAAGATCTAGAGACGCGGAAAATAGTGCACACTTGGATTAAACGATCCATAAATTTTGTTCCTAAGATCAAGTTAGCTAATAAGATAATTTTTTCAAAAAAATTTTTTTTTACTTTATTTAAGGATTCTTGATCAATTAGAACTCAAATGGACAATTTGTAACAGTTGCTGTCGGAAGCAATATGATGACTATATTGCGGGCAATGCCGGATCAATTTAATCTTATTATTGTTGTTTATTCTCATTTAATTTGGACCTAAAAAAAGTTCTATATGGCTGGCTCTCTGCATGAACACCAAAAACTTGAAGTCTATAAAAGAAAGAGCCTTCAAATAGTAAATAATGTTTAATGAACAAATCAAAAGCTTTCATAAAAATTGGTGGCTTCTTTCGGAGTTTTTGTAGGAAAAAGTTTTTTTTTATTTATATTTTTTTAGTTATTTTATTTAATTTTACTACAATTTAATAAAATATTTTATATACTTGTATGTCTACATCGGAATACTCGGTGACTAGGTCCCACAAAAATGTTTCTCTTTTAGGCTTTTGTAAGAAAAACATTTTGTAGGGGTTTAGTTACCTTTATATTAAGTCTAATAAAGCATTTCAAACGAATCCAATTAGAATAATTGCGGTATAAAAAATTAAGATTCAATGGGAATACAGGGTTTCTTGAAGTCGAGCACACTCGAGTGCAGCATTCCATTTTATTCCTACAGTAGAGCTCTGAAGCTGTAGCTGAAGTGTAATTCTACACTAAGATATCTTCCATTTTTAGGTCCTTACATTATGGTTAGGAGTGATAGAGGAGTCGATATAGACATGTCCGTCTGTCCGTCTGACCGTCCGAATGAATGAAAAGATCTCGGAAACGGTAATAGATAGAGACTTCGTGTTTTTTGCATTCGACTAGGACTGCTCCGGAATTTTACAAGTTTATTTTAAAATTTTGCCCCTCCCCCCTTCCCCATAAAATCACCGCCGTGGCCAAAATCCAAAAAGTTCAACAAAATCGAATAATAAATGACGATGATTTTTAAGCAATTGAACTCGAACGACCTATGATACTTCCGTCCTCCCTTTTTCTTTTCATAACAAACACTATAGAACTTTCAATTTATTTATTTAGAAACAAAAAAATGTGAACATATCTATAAGGAGCCTACCTACCATACTTAGTGGTCCAATCAATGGCAGGTGGCCTGATTTATGTAAGATACAACAAATATGGCGATTCTAGCTAATCCAAGTCAATTTTAAGAAATTCGTCTCCATATTGGTTCTGCCATTTTGAATTTTCAAGGTCAATCCAGTTCCATTTAGAATGAGCATTATGACATATTTTCATCATCATCAGATATGTGCAAAGTTTTTGGGAAAGTATGGTGACCGGGGCTCTTCGGTGACACATTCAAAATAACGAAACTTTGTTAAGAGGTATTAAATGCTATTAATTTTGCAATAGAATAAGTTAAGTTATTTCCATTATTTATTGAAAAATCGGAAAACTATTTTGAGGTACTGTGAGGCATACTTTTTTTTTTTTTTGTTAAAATGTAAAGTTGTCTTCTAAAGAAAGTGGTTTGCTCTTCAAGTTTTGACATAAGTCCAAAATGTGACACTATAGACGATTCGCCACAAGAGCATAACTGTGGTGAGTTGTTAGACAAAAGGTGTTGCAGTCTTAACACATGTCCCAGACGGCATCTAATCTACCGAACGTAAATATGCATGATCTGTACACTCATAAAAATTTGTGTAACTCCTGAGTTCTGAAATTCGCATTAGTGTCGTCAGTAAAGTCCATATTATCTTCATATGTCAACATCCAACTAACTCAATTAAGGCAACGCTCTGTTCATCAATCATGCCATATAACATTTCCTCGGTGGCGCATTCCGTATTATCGTAATGAAATAAATCTGAATGAAAATTATTTAGTTGAAATCTTATTTGAGCTGCGATTGTCTTCACATTGAGTAAAGTCTTTGATTGGTGGACAACATTATTGGATTAAGTTTGAACTGCCTTATATGACAACGACTCGCAGCGGTTTCAGTCTGCTCAAATAGACCCTTACGAGCGGATTGGCATGGTGTTTTTTTTTTTTCTTTTGAGTAAAACAACATACAACGATATGCAAGATGATGAAGAATTTAAGTAGCCATGTCCGCCCGATCTGTCAACCGATGAAGATGATTTATCAACCATAGAAATATCTATAGATCAAATAATTACCTATAGACAAGATGTTCTTTATACATCCTATACGCGTGGTGTTAAAGGGTTATAGCTACTAGAATGTGCATAAATATGTTACAGGCAGAAGGCATGAACAAAAATATTTTGACTTTATTTAGCTAGAAATGAAGAATTCGGTCCACCTTAAATTAATCTTAATAAAAAAAGTTATACAGATTCGATCAGTCTACTTCAACGGTTAGCGCCCAAACAAATCTGTTCCTAGTGGTTCCTGTTGTTAATAATTGTTAATTTATTTTAATCAATGCCAATAAAATATTCAAAAAATGTCCAATTCGGAAAAACCTTGTCCCTCTATCTAGCATATTTAAACTTTAGATCTTTGACGCTCCTATTTTTACTAAAGTATTTTCAACGAACAACTAAACATTTAAATCTTTAGTATTTCTGCAGATACTCTACTGTTTTTTTCTGTATTCAACTCAATTAAACTTAAATTTATGCATTATCAAAGCACAACATTAAGTCAAAATGTATCGTACGGATTAGCAGGAATAATGTGCCAAGGCTTTTCAAAGTATTATACTAAATTATAATTAAGCATAACACATATAAATGGTCAGCCTAATTTGCTATGCTGTACTGTCGCGGCATATCCATTTGCCTTGCTACAAAATTCAATCTAGCAGAGTAGCATAAGTAAATTGCTCATTCAGTCACACGTCACGACATGCCTCAACCGAACCGAACTTTATACAGCTCAGCTTAGTTCGTCTCTCAGTTCAGCATGGTTCAGTGTGTTCAACTCTATTATTTTTTTTTTGTTTTGTTTTTTTTTGTACATAATATATCCCAGCGAACTATTTTCATGACAGCTTAGTGCTACACGCAGCACTAAAGTGAGCTACACTATTTTTATGCTTCATTATATTGATTTAAAGCGCTTCTATGTGTCTTCACAGTGTCTACTCCAACTTGAAAATGTGACTACTACGCTGCCAGCAGCAGCCGGCTGCCTGTCAGCTATTGAAGATTGTCTGCTTGATATATATATATATATATATATCTGTACATGTATATCTTTAGCTGCGTGTATCTAAAACTTCAAGAAGCAGGAAGCACGCAAAGCTTTATACCGGCAACATAGCTTCTACGTTGCTATGCTGATGACACGGCACGGCAGTACGCTTAGGGAGACATTGTCAATTTGACTGTCAAATAGACTGTGTCAATAAGCATTTATAAACTTATTAAAAAACGAAAATGGAAAAAAATTCCAGACGAACACGTAATGCGCACCACAATAAGATGAATAAAAATATATAAAAATATGCTCGCCGGAAGGACAACGTTGAAGACGTGACAGTGTCAAGGACGTTTGGCATAAACAGGTTTTTCTGGGAATTGTATAGTTATTTTCGGCATAGCGTAAGCTGCGGCATATTAATGGAAAGCGCATATTATTTTTGAAGATTAACGAAATATTGTTAGGTTCGATTGAAGTTAAAGCTAAATAACGTCTTTAAGTTTAAATATATTTTGTTAGAATTATATGTGTAAGCAAGCACTTCTAATGTATTCTTATTTTAAAATGGCAATACACAAATTTCTGCTCATAAAGCAAACTAAATAATACGAATTATATATAGAAACAGCTTTCAAGTTCCTTTTTTTTACACTACTCAAACATTTAAAACACTTTAAATATTAAAAATAAATCTGTAGAAGTGTTAAAAGTTTGTAGCGACCTCAATAAATTGCTTGCTTCTTTAACACTGCCCCTTTGGATATGCAACATTTTTTTACAAACAATTATTTCTCTCATGCGAGATTTTAAAGCGGGGCGTATGCGTAATTTTCAACTATGACGCATTTAAGTAGTAAACTGAGCATTTTTTTTTTTTAGGAAATCATCAGATCTGGAATTTAATAATTTAAAATAATTCAAAATTAGAAAGAAGCCGCTATGCTGTGAATTTAGAAAAAAATACAAACTTCAAAAAAACTCCGCACTGTGTAAGATTTGTTATCGTCTAACATTGCTACAAAATATCCTTAGCCACCAATCAGTTACAAATGTATGAATGCACTCATCCACTCATTCGCATACACATATATAAGTTTTTTTTTTTAGCAATGACACTTGTTAATGAATGTCTTTCAAATTGAACTAAGCTAATTTCGCTGACACACATTGTTTTGCATGTCAAACTTCTGACGTTTTCACTTATCAAATAATCACTGCTAATGCTTTCTCATTTTTTGCTTTCGGCAGCCTCTTCAAGCATTTTGTCGCTAATCACTGCTTACAGGTCTCTCACTTCTCATTTGTGCTCATCCAACTTGTCAATTTTTTTTACATTGAACTCTTCTTTGTGTATTAACCTACTTTTTACTCACACACAGAAAAAATAATTCACTTTGCTTTAATTATTAAATTAATTCGCTTTTAATTAAATTACTAACAGCTCTCGCTCTTATATTGCTGAGTATATAACCTGTTCAATTTGATTGTGGCAGCAGAGCGTTGAATGAAAGGATTTAAACATGTGAAGTGTTTTTAACCACTGAGTACAGAGTTTTTATTGAATGTATATATTGCACAAATAATTGAGTTTAGCTACATCTAAAAGCTGATACACTAGCGGTTTATATAAGGTTCTTGCTTAGATTATTATTTACTTTTAACACATTATTGCTTATATATCGAAATACAGTCGTGTCTGTGTATAGTGAACACCAAAATTTTTATATGGAGTACTCTAAATAGTGAACAAAATTTTTAAAGCAATTTTAAGCAACAAAAACACAAGAAGAAATTAAAAAATGAAAGAGTGTTCATTCCCTTAATTTGTATTTTTGCTGTTGATTGTTAGTGGTTGAAAGTGTGTATTTAAAAGTCCAAAAAACTCGTAGTGTGATCTAGTCTTCAAAACTGTCCAGGCAGTGGGAAAATGCTGAAGGGAATAGCAAAAAAAAATTGCACGGAGACAGAAGGTAATTTCTATGCCAGTTCCATGTCAGTTCCGGATGGCTAACTGAATTTAAATCTTGCTGTCATCCGATACTCAAGCAGTTCAACCGTTTAATCAAAATCTCAGCATTATTAGTTAAGAGCTAAAGCTTTGCAAGGACCAAATTTACAATGCAAACGAAACCGGTTTGTTCTAAAAGATGCTTCCTAAAAGAACTTATGTCAATCTGAGAGCTGAAAAATCCGCTCCTGGAAGAAAAGCAGAATTACTTTTCTTGCCTGCACAAACGCAACTGTTCAGCTTAAAGTCAAACCATAGACAATTGGCAGTGCCTTCTTTTAAATCGTATGACATTACGGTAGACTACAAGAACTCTAAGAGTAAATGGATGACTGCAGACAGCTTCAGAGAATGTTTTCACCATTGTTTCGTTCCTCAGGTACAAGGACATTTAAATGCATTGCAGTATTTCTTCGTTTTTAAGTACAAAAGCTATCCTATTGCTTGACAACACAGCAAGTCATCCGTCTGAAAATGAGCTTAAAACTGCTGATGGCTCCATATTCGTGATTAATATGCCACCAAGTGTCACGCCCTTGATTCAGTCTATGCATCATCAAAATGTCATTCGTATAACTAAGCAATCGAAGATGTTGAACCGATTCATTTTGAAAAAAATGTGATGAAGTTTTTGAAAGTTTCGATAAATCTATACAAGCTGGTATACAAGCACTGCGTAGTCTACGAGAAAATGCGGTTCAAAAGTCACAAGAAGCAAACGTCTATTCGCTAATTCTTTCAATACGCATACATTTATGTTTCTCTACTAATTTATTTCTCTTTTTTATTTCAGGTATGTAATACATTCTAAAAAAAAATGTATATCTACAAATATTCTTGGTAAGCTATTAAACTATATGAAATAACAAAAGCCTCTTGGATTGTTGAAAACCATTTTATTTATTTTATTTTTGTGTGAATAAGATATCTAAAGATTTATTCCCTGAATTCTCAATTTCAGTTACAAACGTGAATCAAAGTCTTATTCTATAATTCCAAACATGTTATACAGTTCTATCCGTATTTTTCATTTCCGTATCCGTATTTTTCTTTCTCTAAAAACCGTTTTCGAACTTTACAAATATTTTTTTCAAAAAATTATCATCTAGCTGCTTCTCTGGAACTTCATATGCGCCCGTTCGCACAATTAACAGAAACACAAAAAGAATACCAATTCCTAGTATACGAAGTACATTATTTATATTTCGGGAATGGGCAACCCTTATGTCAAAAAGTAAAATCTGTCAATACTAAAATAAAATTTGACATTTTTTAGCATGAACGTACGTACTCACAACGTTTTTATGTACTAGCGCTATTTGTGTTGTTTACAGTGAGTTGAAAAATTCAATTCAGCCAAAAAATGGGAACTTCAAAGTATGACTTTAAGAACCCACTGAATCATACACGAATTGTGTCATTCAAATCGATCCAGCCGCTTAGGAGAAATTCAGTGAGATATAAATGTACAGAAAATTTTTTTTATAAATCCAGCCAAGAAAGTAACGGTACCTGCTTTAATACTATGTCCCGAATATGAGCAAGGCTAGTTAAATTTTTGGTAACACTGCGCAATCTGTCCACTAGTGTATTCACGGCAGCTCTCTTAGTCGACCTCAGTAATGCTTGACGATTTTTTATACTAAGTGAAAATATTGATCAACGTATTTGTATTAGATTTGTGGTTGCAAACAAAAATTCATGCGTTTTTAGATTTTAATTTGTTTGATGAAACTGTTTTGTCAAAAAATACTAGCTTATGAGTGGTAAAAAAAAAGCATGGTCGGGAGAACGTCGAGGACATGCCTCAACGAGTAACCATGTGAGCTCGAAAGAGATCGGTCATGAAGACAAATTGAATATGCAATGCATTGCTGCAAGACTTGTTCCAATAAAGCTAAATTTTCTTTAAAAAATGTTTCGAAAGCAGGCAGTGCAGACTTAGTAGATGGAGCTAATTTGGATCCTACCTTCATCATAGAATACATATTTACTCATGACGAGACATGGGACAAACTTACAAATCAGCAATCCTTTGAATAATAGACGAAATGTGAAAAACGCCAAGCGCTATTAAGCACGACTGAGTTAAAAATCTGCTGTAAACACACCATTTGACAGATATTAAGAAAGACTTAAATCAATTTAATTCCCGATAATTACTTGGCAGGGTGTATAAAGTTGTAGAGAAGCTGACTAAAGACGATGATGACGATAAATTATTAAGTATGAAAAATTATTTTAAAATACTTTGAAACAATTAAATCAGAATATTTGCATTGCTCTAAAAGAACTGAAGACCAGTTCTCTTAGATTGAGTCGTTCTAAACACGTCCTTTTGTCTATTTGCCTGTAAGAAATGTTGCTCATTAAATGACCTGAATTAAGACTCTACTCAGGCCAAATTTTCTGTAATATATATTTTCTATCATTTCTAATTATTATCTCCCATCTAACGCCAAGAGGCGCAACTCGTGCGTATTAGATTTAAATTTGATTCTATTGAAAACTTTTAAAAACGTTTGAAGCTTTCCGAAATTGAAGAACTGAAGTAGCCAGCAAGTGGCAAGCAAATGGCAAGTGTGAAACGTTTTCAAACTTCGTTTCCCATCCATGTTAACGTTTCCTCTTGATTTCTATTTTATTTATTGCAATTTGTAGCCTTGCGCAAGAAGACAATTTGAATGATTCACTCTGCAGCAGCAGCAGCAGCAGCAGCTTCTTATTGAATGCTGTCTGGTCTGGTCTGGTTTGGTCTGGCAAATCGCATTGTGCAAACTCAACGCTGAGCACATTGAAGCAGTCAGATAACAATGAAATTGCAAAGTGGCAAAATGGAATGATTGATTCAAAATTATATAAAGTACATATTTACAATAATGGCTGAGCAGAATAACAGGCTGCACGAAGCATTTAGCGCTGAAATGCTGCACAAAGCGATTTTGCTCATGAATGGTCACGCAGCCCGAAATGATATTTGTATAAGAAGAAATGTTGAAAGTTGCTAAAGAAAAAAACGAAGAAAATAACTCGAAAATAATATAATAAACTTGAGTTTTGAGCTAAGTTTGCCAAAGTTTCAAGTGGTATTAAGTGGCAGCACACGAAAGACTGTACACGCAAAGTAATCCGTTACGGATTTAATAGAATTTAATAAAAAAAAAAAACAAAAAGAAAATAAAATCATTTCACCTTTAACTCATTATATAAGACAAGCACAAAGAGGGTCACACATTAAACGTTTTGCTTTATTTCCAAACGCTTAATGTCTTAAAATTCGAGCTGCTCGAGTGCAAATTAACTTAAATTAAATATATATGAAGTCCAACTACAATGGGATCAGAAAATAGCTCTATATATGAATTACGAGTACATTGGTACAAAGTACAAAGCGAACGCATTAGGCCTAAAAGCCTTTTAGATCGCCCGAAACCATGCTGCAGGCTCATTCATTATGCGGTCAGAGCGTCTTAACCCTGCTCAACCAACACGTCAACCCACCAGCCCAGCAGCCACCATACCGCAGTGTAACTGCCATACAATGCCAAGATTCATGGCATGAATTGAGCTGAAACCCTGACCTCTAATGCAGCGCTATTCAAAGTACAATACTAGCTTGGGGCCAAGTAACAATTCAGTGTGTAGCAGCTAAAGAAGCTGCACAGCTGTGGGTAAACCGAAAAGTTTGCAAAAGTATGCAGCGAGTAAAATTTTGTCGAACATTTTTGTGCAAGCAATTA
This sequence comes from Leucophenga maculata, assembly GCA_035044805.1. Classification (NCBI taxonomy): domain Eukaryota; kingdom Metazoa; phylum Arthropoda; class Insecta; order Diptera; family Drosophilidae; genus Leucophenga; species Leucophenga maculata. The sequence continues at coordinate 5,058 of JAWNNP010003921.1, read as the reverse complement.
AAAGTGACTTTTAAATTTGGTGTCGGAATGCTTCTGAAAAAGTTGCCAACTCTAAAACAAACAATTTCTTTCTTATTTAATAATTATCTAATTTTATATATGGCCCATCGATTTTTATGGAAACTTTAATAATAAATTTTTTTACAGAATTTCGTTGACTATTTCCGCTGACTATGTCCGTCTGTCTGGCTGTCCGTATGACCAATGAGTTCATAAAGACTATAACAAACAAAGGATATTTTGATGCTTCCAATCTTTCTCCAAATCAATTGTATTCAATCAATGTGCTAGCTGCCACCTATCTTATGGTGTGTTGGAACATATCATATAAGCCCACTTCTCAATCTCAGTTTTAGTATGAAAAACTTTTTATTGTTGTTGTTTATTTTGCTAGATAAGCCGAATTTGGTCTACTTTAAGTCAATTCTTATAAAATATTTCATTTAAGTTCAGCTCGAACTACTAGAAAGCGTAGCACCCATACAAATCTGTTCCCCTTGCTGAGGTTTTGTATGAAAAATATTTTGTTTTTATAGTTAATTCAGTTATAAATGCCAAACTTGGTGTATTTTGCTTCAATTCGAATAAAATATTTTTTTTTTAGATTCATATCATACCACTAATGGTGGAGGTGGTGCCCTAACAAAAACTCAAGTAGAAAGAGATGTGTTCGTCAGATATTTATGTATAGAACAACAAGAACTTGTAGTCTCTAAAAGTAAAAGCCTTCAAAATTAGATATTTATACTCTTTTTATTTCCTATTTAGATCATTTGTACGCAATGAACGAATGCATGCAGGCCAAACTGCGTCTCATTCTGAGTTTTAGTATTAAACGTTTTCAATAAAAATCGGAATTATGCTAGAAACCTCAAATTTGCTCGACTTTCCATTAATGTTGTTGTTATTAATTCAACTAGAAACGTCACATTTTGTTGCGTAAAACATCAATCCTAATAAAATATTTCATTAAGGTCAAAGTCGGACTACAAAAAGTCAAGTGGGTACAGGCATGTCCGTCTGTCTGTCTGGCTGTGAACAACAAGAACTTGAAAATTATAAAAGATAGAACCTGCAAGTGAGAACATTCAATGCCCAAAATTCCCTCTCCAACCTCTCACTAGGGGGTGCAAACCATAAAAAACGGACACTCCTTCCTCCGACTTTAAACTTTAATCAGTTTCTTTTTTTCTTGTTATTTTTGCTTAGAATGCGAAATTTTATTCTAATAAAATATTCCAATAAGTCTATTTGGAGCCACTAGAATATGCAACCTCTATACAAATCTATCCTACTTTCTGGGATTTTGCAAGAAACACTTTTTGTTGTGGATTAGTTTAACTCGAAATACTAGAAAAATCTTAATCCCAATAAAATATCGGATCATGCATCTTGATATATACTTCATTTAATTTTATGTTTGAAAAAGTTGGCATAGGATGTCTCAAAGTCGAACACACTATACTTCAAATTTTTTTTACCATATAAAGAGCCATTTTTCTTTAGGTTCCGGTCCAGAATTCTTATTAGTTATGGCTATATAAAAGAGTGTGAGCCTCATTCATATAAGCCCATGAGGAAAATAAACTTTTTAAAGCCAGATATTGCTTGCCAAATTATTAATTTTATTATATTTATATATATAATATTTTCTATATAATGTAGTTAAAGCGTTCAGGTCTGGTCAATCTTCATAAAGTCACCACAAATATAGCTAAAAGAATCCAATTCCTAAGGAACAGTCATGCGAATAGAAAGAAAAATATGTAATCTGTTTTTTAATCAAATCTATACATAATCTATACATATATATATTTGTTTGTGCGCGCATCACATAAAAACCGCTCATTGGTTGCAAAGTCGAATAACTGAAAGATATGAAGCTTGTTTGGGAGTAACATTTCTCGTTTATTTCATTAAAATCAAACTGCAGACTCCAACGATATTAATTTTAAAATATGAAATAAATTTTTAAGCTTGAATGCTATTCAAACTATTTGCTGGCGCTGCAATGTGCTACTCAAACTGTACGCTATTCAATTCGCTTCAAACTATATCTCCATATAAAATTTCAAATTTCAAACAAAGAGCTGTAGCCGTAGTAGATTCCGCTAATCACAAATAATATCAATTGGATCGATCTTCCTCGCTCTTCTTCACACACAACAAATTGTATTATTTTACCATTCAAATACAGCTTCGCACTCGTGTCCGCTTATAATTTATTATTTGCCAACAGTTCTCATAGTTCTCTCTGCATCAGCAGTAATTTTCTCCTATTTTCATACTTTTGAGTCATTTCTCATTGCGGCGGAGATACTTTAATTTAGCTTTGCTTATGCTTTCTTAGGTTTTGCTCCTTCTTTTCACACTCTAAAATGTTCTTCTGAGTTACATCAATTTCCATTTACGTAGTTAAAGAAGGGATCATAACTATTCATATTATTTGTGCACCCGTCCATCTGAGCTGTAGTTGCACGCAAAGAGGCCCAGTTTCGTGGTTCCTCATAGACATATTTATATAATTATGTATCTCGCTCACTCTTGTGCAAACAATTCGCGGAAGGTCAGTATATTGAAGGGAGAAATAAACACTTAGCGATCAGCATTTGTAACCAAGACTGTTTAAATTTATTATGCTTAGGCTTTCTTAGGTTTTGCTCCTTCTTTTCACGCTCTATTATTTTCTTCATACTTAGTTGAATCATTTTTCTTCTATTGTGCCCAAAAATAATGATTATGGGCGATTATCAGACAGCATTCTTTTCCTTAATAAATATTTTAGTTGATCATAGTTATCGCCTTTATTATTTGGAAGTTAGTATTGTAAATGTAGCACCTGCAAGCAGTGATTGGGCGTATGGATTATTTATTACCAATTCTAAAGGATCTTAAACCATTTGCTATTAGATCTTCTAGTAATAATCGAAAATAAGATAAGAAACTTTCCTTTTGCTACGCAGTGTAAGCTTACTTCGTTGTTTAAGAAGAAGTCAGAACAGTTTTATTTTAATCGCAGTCTTAAAGAAGAAGTTCCCAACATATTACCTTATAGACTTGAAGCTTCGCAAGTACTATCTTGTAAGATTACCAGTGGAACTTGTCTGTATTCAGAGTGTAGCAATAAATTTTAAAACTTATTGCTCACCTTTCCACGCAAAATATGTAAATAGTTCATATATTCCTGAAGTCCGCAGCATTTTTTATATAAAATTTATAACAATAAAAATATCACAAAAAAATTTCAAGCATCGCCGTCTCCTAAGAGAGAGATCAAGTGTGTATTAATGCTGCTCTATACTATGGACTCTGTATGAGCCCCACATTTCTGCTTCTCAGTCGTCTGATTAGACAGTAACCCGGAAAAATCCGAGCCAGCCTATTTACATGACTACTCAATCGGTTGTTATACCTTGAGATTTCACTCTCTACCATCTCAATTTGCACGCAGTGCCTTATTTTGCAAAACCTAGATTCGTTTTCGGTGGCTTTTTGCAGCAATGCCCCAGATTTGTATGCCATACTTCCATATGGCGCCAATGGCAGCATTGTATACGGTACGTTTGCATCTTAATGGAAGCCTACTTCGCCTGTTCAGCATCCAATACATCTGAGCTTGCCTCACTCGACATCGGGTGACAAGGTTCCTGATGTGCCTAGCAAAGGTCAGTCTTCTGTCTAATAATAAACCCAGATACCTTACTTCATTTGCTTGGGTAAGGAAGGTATTGCTCAGACGAAGTGTGGGTGGTGTTCGCCTTCTAAGCGTGAAGCAAACATTTATGCATTTTGTCGGGTTAAGCTTAATATTCCACTGCTTAGCCCACGTTTCCACAGCATCGACGTAAGTCTGCACATAATCTGCTGCGTCATGCTCACAAGCGGAGTTATATAGCATAGCCACGTCGTCAGCATAGGATGCCAGCAGTACCTTTTCTGGTGCTAGATCAACTGGCATCGGGAGATCGGCTGTAAAAAGCGAATACAGCAAGCGCCCCAAGACGCTCGCTTGCGGAACACCAGCGTTAATGGGGTGTGTTGTGAAGAGTTTATTGCGTACTTTTACGTGGAAGCAACGATCAGCCAAATATGATCGCAACATCAAATAGAAAGATGCCGGCAGTAACGCCTTCATTTATACTAGCAATCCATTATGCCACACTCTGTCAAACGCCTCCTGCACATCTATAAAAATACCGTTGCAGTACTCTTTGTCATCGAACGCCTGCAGGATTTGCAACTGCTCCACTGTGCCGAGACCCACACGAAATCCAAACTGTTGTTCCGGCAATGCCTCTCTGTAACATTCCAGTTCCGTCACTCTTGTCACGAATAGTCTTTCCCATACCTTCGACAAAGAAGGCTGGAGACTTATCGGTTGATAAGAGTTGGGCTGATCCTCTGTCTTGCCAGGCTTATGAATCATTGAAATCCTTGCCATTTTCCACTTTGCCGGAAAGTGCTGTAATTTCAGCATCGCGTTAAATATTAACGTAATGTAAAGTACCGCACTCAATGGACGGGCTTTCAAGGTTCTATGGCATATACGGTCGTGTCCCGGAGCCTTGTTACCAGTTAGTTCCTTTATCACTGATATTACCTCAGCAGGATGCACTTCCCTAATGGGAAAATCAAGCTGTACTGGAGTCTCCAGTGATTGCTGCACGTCAACTACTTAGGCATCATCTGCTAGCTCAAATGGGCTAAACATGTTTTCTAGGTGCGTCGCAAATATGTTTGCCTGTTCGCTATCCGACTTAGCCAACTCACCGCTAGGGGCTTAAACAGGGACTTGCCTTGCCACATGCCTTTTTGTAGCCCTTGTCGCCTTCCACAGTGAGTAGTTCGCGTCAGCGGTGTTATCCATAGTTTGGAGTCTGGCTTCAAAAAATGCTGTTTTTTGTTAGAGGGCAGCATCTCCTTCAAAACGTTATTTGCTCTGCAATATGCCGACTTGTCCATGGGGTGTTGACTCCTAATAAATCTTCTTCTTAATCTTCTTTTCACTTGGAGTAGTTCACTGGTAGCTTGAACAAATCGAAAACAGGAGAATTGATG